>VWZI01023190.1:0-24459 GCA_013396835.1 Psilopogon haemacephalus | reverse complement strand
CCAACCTAGACCATTCTATGATTCTATGATTCCATGATTCTATGATTCTATGTATGCTATATCTTTTCCTGCACAGTTTTAAATACAATCTTTCTGTATTTTCTTCTCCAATTCAGAAGACCATTATTACTTTACTGCCCTTTTTTCCTTAGGAAAAGAGTAAAGTGAAATAATCTCAGTCTGTCTTACTCTTACACAAACAACGACGACACAAGATTATGACTGATGTTTGAGATTCTGAGTACACACAGATAAAGGACAATCAAATAGGCGCCCTTTCTATTGCAACCTTAGCCTTGAGTGAAACCTGTATGTGTCATTCCTACCAAATACAAGTCATAAATAGCATAGCAACACTGAAACTGTTCTCTGCCAGACCTGTAAATGAAGATGTGGCAAAAAGCAAAGGCACCATATCATGAATGAGTCTTTCCAAGTCAGCCATTCTGATCTTAATCAAACAGATTTTGAAAAACTGCAAGTTTAGTCCTTGTTTGCTCTTGGTACTAGGTATGTCCTTGTAGAAGGCTCCTAGGAGAAACATAAGCACTAGCAAACTAAAACATGTTAGCAATTTGTTCTCTTGATAGTAGAATCTGACTGATTTATCCCTTGAAATTTAAGTATGGATTATCTCAAATGAAACTGACTGCATCAGACATGTATGAACAACATAGCTCCATATAATTCCTCTGACCTTTTCTTGCAGTACCACCTGCCTTGGCAGCTCTAGGGAAAACTCAGCAGAGCCTTTACTTGGCTTATGTACATGCTCTAAATCAATAACATGCTGTAAGGACAACACCAGCCTGTTTGTTTCCTTCTCTGATGTTCTAGCTTCATCATTGGGCATTCATCCATCATTACTACATATATTGTAGAGGTGATTGGGTAGATCTGAAGTTTATTAATGGTTAGCCAAATTTTTTAGGTCAAATATTATGACAGATTTTCAGATTAGTAATTGTGGCACTTCAGCTACAAACAATAAAAAGAACTGTTCTCCATATCAAGAATATTTTATGAATTTTGCAAAGTAGAGTCCTCCCATGGGTCTTCAAGTAGGTGAGACAAGGCTGATAGGAAGAAATGTTTTCTTCCAGAATAGCTAATATGTTTGGGAATCACAGACAGGTTTTAAGGAGCAGGTTATCAGGGACAGGTTTCCACTAATCATTTCATAAAACATAAGTGTCTACATCTTTCTATATTCTCTTTTTATGCAGCCTTCTCCAGCATAATGCATGAATTGATTGCAGAGTCTCAGAGATATAATTATGAAACAGAAGCAATGAATGGATTGAGGTCACTTATTGAAAACTATATCTTACTAATTGGTGGCTGTTTTGTGCCCAAATGATAGTATCACATTTAAAGAGGAATTCTCATTCTTTTGTCCCCACAAATAAAATAATTTTTATTTATAAAACAACGGATTTATATAACATTTTGTAGTGCAAGTGTAATGTGTACTTCTGGAGAAAATGAGAGAAAATCAAGATTAACATCAATTGTTTTGGGGAAAAAAAATTAAAGACTAGCTATAATAAGTTCACATTTTTCTTAAAAGCTGTGGGAATCCTTGTTGCTTGATGGAACTGATTTTTTTTTTAATGGTAATGTATTTTATCAATATTATTTTAAAAACCAACTTATATTGGATTTGTGAGTGAATGCAATTTCACACAGAGAAGTCATTACTCTTAAGTTATGTGTGGAACTCAGTTCACTCAGTTCTTGTGAATATGAGCATCCGTGTTTTATATATTTCTTCATCAATGTGCTTATGCATGGGTTTGTAATTCTGGAAACATTCCTCTCAAATATAAGTTTATCTGGACAAGAAATATGTAACTACACCCATGACTGACTGGGTGAACCACTGGAGGTGACCACTTAGGTGTTTCCACTTCCTTTGGGTAGATCCCAACATGATCTGCTTTACAAATTTGCCCTTTTATTTTTGATTTACAAATACTGGGGAAATTCAGACAGGATAACAAGGAGAATATGCACATAACAGAAAGTTGTCCAAAATGTTATATAATTAGATGGTTTTGTGTGGAGATTTATGATGACAGTAAAGATTGGGATAATGAGTTCCTTTCTCTACACATGTATAAATAGAAAACAAAGGAAAACAGACATAGATATACCATGGCTCTTCAACAGTGTGGAAATCTTTTGCTGAACAGGTTATTTTCAATATTTTCCTCCCATCCAAGCATTTTACAGTTTGAAAAAAAAGAGAAAAAAAAAAGTTGTGCAGTTTAATTTCAGTATGATTCTCCATACTCTAATTAATGCTATTATTCAATGCTTGAAATGAGTAAAAAAGCTATTAATTTTTTTCAGTGATGCTTCTCTGGTGCTCAACACCATGGTATCTCAGTCTAACGAACTAACAAACATTAATGAATCTATCTTCTTAATGCCCTTATAAGATAGGAACTGCAGAGAAGAAAAGGAGAAAAGCAAATAGAGCCCCTTCATTTTCAAGAGCATCTTTTGAAAAGGACTTTACTTATTTAGAGTTTAAGGTATAAATCATAAGCATCCAACTGTTACCCAAAAAACGGGGACTCTTATGCATGATCATTAAATGTCCACTGCAAGCCATTGATTTATTCACACACATTAGTTTCCTAAAATACAGAGGTGCTGCTATTACTGCTTTATGAAGTTTGTAGGCAGTTGTTTCAAGGTGACCCAGGAAACCACTCTGCTACCTTTACCAAAGATGTGTCAACAGATCCTTTAAAAACAGGAGTATGGAGCCATTTTGAGGAGATGGTGCATGAAATCACCACTGAAGCATTACATCCAATAATAGTACTGACCTTTTCCAAGAGCTGTGATTAAAAAAAAAGGAGCAGGGTCTAGAAAATATCTGCTAGAATCACAACTCACCTTGAAAATTCCTCTTCTAGATGCCCCTTGTCTGTGGTCTAATGTGTGTTCTCATTCAGTACAAGTAACCTCAAAAGAGAGTACCACTGAGACTATGGAAATGTACTGATTTAGTATTATGGCTATACAACCTTCATGTGAACTACTCCTCAGTATCCCCTAAAGATGTTCATCAAGCTGTGCTATTTCTGTTTGTGACACTCTGATGGGGAAAAAAAAAAAAAAAACCACCAAAAAGCAAAACCTAAACAAAACCACAACAAACCAGTATACAACAGTATACAACAAATAAAAGCCCAGAAAGTCAGGCTATACTCAGTGATATAATTCTGGACCTATGATATTGTGCTCTCTTTTTTATGACAAACATGACAGGCCTAATGTGATATTATTTATTGCTGGATTTATTTTGTTCTGTTTGGTTCTGTTTAGGTTTTGGGGTGTTTCATTTCCCGTATTTTACTCCTCTCACTTCTTACCCTGGTCTTACAAATCATGAGATCCTTTCCTTGAGCTTGTCCTAGACTTTATAAACAGAAAAGCATAGAAAGAAGAAGGAAAAAAAGGGAATTTTGTGGTTGCACAAGGTACACTCTTTATAGCAACTAATTCTTGCTTCCCTAAAAGGGCTGTTTGATTTTTTTTTAACATTGGCACTATAAAATATTATTTGAATGGTTTCATGCAGCAGACATTGTAAGTCACTCTAATATATATATAATTTCTTATACCTCCTATTCAATCAATACCACAGTTATTTTTCTCCAAGTCTACTGTACTCTGCTGAAGTGAATCTTAGAATGATTTTGGAAATTACTCAAGGTAACCTTTTCTTCTCTGTGAGGAACTGTGTGACCGATTCAGACACCTACATTCTCTAAATTATCTAAAATGTACTCAGAGCAGAAAACCCAACTTAATATTCTCTCTTCATCACTTGTCTAACATGCTCACTGTTACAGGGTGTGGATATTTTATCTGCTTTAGACAGTTTACAGAATATATACAGCAGAAAATGTGGAGATATATTTACGATAAAAAACCTGGAAGTACTGGCATTGCCCTCTGAGAGAAAGGTAACTATTTCAATATCTGCCTCGGTGCGAGAAGATATCAAACCTTGTTCCACGTATGCTGTTTAAGAAAGACATGAACTGTGGGAGAGGCTCCATTACTTCCTAATGTATAAATTAATATTAAAACTTTTAAGATATAATTAATTTCTAATTTAATGGACACTTGATTTAGTCAACATACAACTATTTTATAACTCAAATTAAATTCTGAAGAATTTGGTTGGGGAATAACTTTATTTCTTAATTTTGCAGTTTTCTATAGCAGTAACAATATCCACGTTATGTTTATATCCTGTGTGAGAAATAGTTTACAAGTAGAGTTATGAGCTTCCCCAGTAGCTTATGCTTTGATTATCTAACACTGAAGAGATCAGGAAATCACTGCATTTCCAATAGGATTATGAAAATTTAGACTAAGATGTATATATAAAGGAGCACATTTAAATAAATGATGAGTCAAAAGTAGCTTTGAAGTTCTGGATATTCCTCCTTCTTCTTTTCTTCCAGTCAGTATTCCACGCATTGCCCGATAGAATCACAGAATAGCAGGACCTGAAGCTACATAACTCACTATGGATTTATTCTCAGAAAGGAAGGAAGTCTTGTTTACAGGGGTTTTCACATGCTAACACCATTCAGACTTGATGTGGCTTGCATACATACCTGGATTATTTAAGTTTTTTATGCTATGCAGCAAGTTTTCCTCTGTACATCAAAATGGGTAGTACTTTCAGTGTAAGATTTTACCTGCATGAACTTCTAATTCACATAAAGCTAATTCCCTTTCTGAGCTATCTGAATTATTATTTTTTTTTAATAGATCTCATTAGTGAGGCTTGAGTACTTCTGTTATTCTGAAAGGGGAAATATTGGAAAGAGCTTGGACATCAGAACATGACATATAGCTTCTGTGTGCAAAATCTTCAGAGCATTTTTATCCTTGAAATTACACTTTTTGTGCTCTCAAGGAGCTACATATTCATAATCTAACAGCCTACTATCAGACATGATAGCCTTCTTTCTGCCACACTCTCTTGGGCAGGGTAATTAATGTAAGCATATGAGAAACCATAATTGACATTCTGATCAATAAAATTCTGCTTGGCAAACTTGCAAATGACATTGAAGTGGGTTCCCAGGAGCTATTCAAATATCAACAGAGTGGTACATCAAGTGTATGCCTTTGGCTGATTCACCACTCCTAAACTATGATACAGTAGGTCATTAAGACTCGAACATTTTTATCTTCTCACAGCTGTAGTGGATTTCCACATGAAGAAAGCAGTTCAAACTAGTTCTTTTATCAAAATAATATGCAGACATATATTAGCATAATGAAATGGGGTTTGCTTGTCATTTAACACTAAGCTACAACTACCAAATTATGAAGCATAATCATTAAAAGAAGGAAGCACTCTGCAGTTCTATTCAATGAGATACTTCCCTCCATAAGACAGTGACTAAAGCCACTATATCTCACAGACCACCTGTTTCAATCTTGACTCTAACAGCAGCAACATTAAAAATAAGGCACAAATATCCATTCTTAAGATCTAAGGAGACAAATGTTTCTTTCATTGATATTTTTCTTCAATGAATATTAATTTAGTTTTAAAAAGGACCACCTATGGTGTGTGCAGCTAACAAAATCTTGGGAAAAAATGGTATTGAAAAAGTGGAAAAACAATGTTAAACATACTTGATTAAATACTGGTGTAAAAATCTTAACTAATACAACCCTTTCATTTTTCCTTGCAAGTGAAAAGGCAATAGAAAGGTTTAAAATACTAATTACTGTTAACCACACACATATTAACAATATGGCCAGTGTTTTCAGTGAAGTTATTGCTTGAGATTATGGCTTCAGCCAAACATCTAAGTGTGTGATCATACCTCCTATGGTAAGTGTGCTGGTTTTGGCTGGTCTAGTCAGTTTTGTTCATAGTAGCTGGTATATGGCTAGGCTATGGAATTGGGCTGGAGAAAGTGTTGATAACACAGGGATATTTTAGCTGTTGCTGAGCAGTTCTTAGAGCCAAGGGCTTTTCTACTCCTCACCCTGCCCCAACAGTGAGCGGGCTGGAGGTGCACAGGGAGCTGAGAGGGAACACAGCTCACACAACTGACCCCAAGTAACGAAAAGAATATTCCATACCACCTGGCATTATGCTCAGCATGTAAACCTAAGGGAAAAATAAAAACAAGTCAGGGACTTTGGGAGTGATGATGTTTGTCTTCCCAAGTAACCAATGTACATGATGGAATGATGGAGCCCTGCTTTCCTGGACGTGGGAAATGGTGAACAAAATCTTTGTCTTGCCTCTCTTGCATGTACAACTTTTTGCTTTAGCTGTTAAACAGTCTTTATCTCAACCTATGAGTTTTGTTTTACCCTTCTGATACTCTCTCCTATCCCACTGTGGGGGGTGGGGGGAGTAGGCAAGCAGATTTCCCACCTGAGGTAAAAGCATGACAGTAACAATAGCAAAATGTTTGTTTAATCAAGTCCCTGTCTGATTTCCTCAAGATCACCCTGTGAATAAATACTCAGCAGGGAACCCAGACAGAACAATAACTTAATTGCACCTGAAGCAAATGAATAATACTATACTCTTCTTGGCTGTAGAGCCTGCACCTTAGATCAATCAGCTGTGTATAACCAGGAACAGAGAGAGACTTCTCTTCTGCAGTAATTAGTGATATGGTAAGCAACTGCATCATTCACTGGAGAGATTTTATTCTCTTAGTCTGTAATTTCAGCCTTTAACAATGTACAGGATTTTTTTTTTTTTCTTTGTTTTCATCTATGCATGTGTGCATTCTGGAAATGTGGATTTTTTTTTTTATTTTTTTTTTCTCCAGGTTGTGAATGAAAACTCAACAAATACATCACACTATAAATGTTAAATCCCAAACTACTGTTTAGCATCAGGACATGCCAAGCACAGAAGTACAATGAAAGCTGTGCACAGCAGAGAGTTGTTCATAACTCTCTCTGCTAAGATTCCCTCACCTGTACTTACTGTCTGCTCTCCATCCAACTTCAACCCCAGCCTCATGCCAAACATAAAAATGGTCAGGGAAGCAGTTTTTTTGGGGAATAATGAAATCACAAAGGATGCAAATAACAACCAAATAGATGCAAAATAGACAGAAGGGGCTTTGATTGAAGGGATAAGCTTTTATCTTTTTTTGCCTTTTTTTTTTTTTTTAAAGCAGCCTGGGAAGGTATGGGAATAAGGGAGTACAGAATTTCAGATATGGAACAACCAGGGGATTGCTCTGAGCAATGTACTGGGGACGGTAAAGGATTTAAAGGTGAAAAAGTTGTTTGCAGAAAGGCAAATGAAGAAACCACACAGAACAGATAGAAGGAAAGCAGAGCTACTTACTAGGCATAAATCAATGTCTCAAAATGTCTGCTGGCCTTCCTGGGATGAAGAAGTTGAGTTTCCTTCCTGTCACATTACTACTGTGAAATGGCTGGTGCCACAGCCTTTACAGGGCCGCTAGTTCCCACTCTCTGATTTTGCTGCCTGAGCCCTTAAATTCCAATAAATCAAGAAAACTGACATTTCTAAAAATAATTCTTTTACCTATCCTGAGATAATTACAGCCCAGGAGAATTAGCTTCATGAAAGCCCTCAGGGTATGATTCATCTTGCAATAACCACACCTCTCTCCTGTCTCATCCCAACTAATCATCAAATATCTCCCAGTTTCTCCACCTCTCTATTCTTCATCCCTCTTCCCCTCCCTGTAGAGGATACCTGAAAATTGAAAGCTGGTACAAAGAAATGGGAACAATAGGTTCAAAATTCCCATTGTTCCATTTCTGGTGGGAGAGTTCCTAAGTCTTGTAGAGTGAGAGAAAGAAAATCCCCAAACAATCCTCTGACTCCTTGTTATCAGACTCACAGCACTGAAACAATTTAGACACAGCTGAGAGTAAATACAGAAAATGGTAACAAATGAAGGATTGAAAAATGGTAATGTAACAGGAGAAAACTATCTGGGGTTTTATTTTGTGGAGGGATGAGTGCTGGTTCCAATGGAAGTTGTGGGAATAAACACTATTTAAAAGAATCTAGTCTGTAGAGAGCTTCTTTTGAAATTGATTTCCCAGGGAGTAGATAGGATTTTTTATTTATCTTATCTGAAGGAAGCCTATAGCCTTTGTGTTTCAGTAAAGAGGACAACTTCTAAAATATAGGTTCTGGTCTTTAAGTGCAGCCTCTCTATATATTGGCAGTCTCTCACATATATTGTCCACATTGGCAGAGTACAGCTAGAGCATCTTATACTACAAGGGTCTGTATTGCTGAGAATAATATTAATTGCAGTGATTTTTGTGACTACTGTTTCCACTTATGAAGTTAATGAATAGAAAGAAATTGTAGGACTGAGAACATAACTGGTCAGCAGGATCAGCAATCACCTGACATATTTCTTTGCTCCCCAGTTCAGGAGAGACAGGGACCTACTAGAAAGAGTTCATTGCAGAGCTGTAAGGATGACTGGGGGACTTGAGCATCTTCCCTTTCAAAAAGAGACCTGCGGCTGTTCAGTCTGGAGAAGATTGAGAAGAGATCTGATCATTGTATACAAATATCTGAAGGGTGGGTGTCAAGTGGATGGGGCCCATCTCTTTTTGGTGGTCAGCAGCACTAAGACAAGGAGCAATAGACACAAACTGGAACACAGGAGGTTTCACTGGAACATGAGGAGAAACTTCTTTACAGTGAGGGTGGTGGAGCACTGGAACAGGCTACCCAGAGTGATTGTGGAGTCTCCTTCACTGAAGACTTTCAAAACCTGCCTTGATGTGTTCCTCTGAGAATTACCCTAGGGAATCCTGCCTTGGCAGGGGGGTCCTGTGATTTTGTGATTCAAATTCAAACTTGTTCAATTCTTTATTTATGAAGAAGACAGTAATACTATCTGCCATAATTGAAAGCATAAGAGGGGAAAAAAAGTGCATTGACACAATGTAGGATAAAGATTTAAGGGCAAACAGTCTTATCTTCTAGACAACAGTAAATCTTTTTGACATATGTTCTCAACTGGAAATCCACAGTTGTCTGTTATGGTGATTTGGTACTCATCAATGGACTAGCTGCCAGTCACCATGGCTGGAGGCAGGGTACTGCTTTAGATAAACCCTTTATCTGTTCCACAATAACAGTTCAGCTGGCTGCAAGAACTAAGAACTTGTTATTACTGTAATAGTAAAAGGTATCTAAATTAATTCCATCCATTCTCTTTAATATTACATGTAATGATTACTTTAGTGTTGCATCGAGTTGTTACATTTCTAAATGTTAATTCAGGAACTAACTTTTATCTTCCCATCCTCATTCTTATCCTCACCCACATGTTTATGAAGAAGTTTTGGCAAAGTGTTTTTCTAAATTGTTAATTAGACCACTGTGTATAGAATATTATTCCTTCATTACAGGAAATTGCAAGTACATTCTTTTCCAGTAGAGACAGATGAGTGACTTCGTTGCACACTTTCTTCTCTTTATTTGCTCTAGGAATAGTTTTCAAAACCCACAGGAACAAGGAAGCTGTAACATTGATAATGCAATGACTTCTTTGCAGTTAGACCTAGATAATCAAAAAGCTATTACTGAACTCAAGCTGAGACTTAGGCAAATCTGCTCAATAGCCACATGTCTAATGATTAACTTTATATTACCAGTTTAGATGTTCTCACTTTCACCCAGATGACTTGAATAATGCCACTTCATTAAATTAGGAAGAAGGCAGTCCATTCCTATTTCAGGATTTTCTTGCAAAAACCTTTGTGAATAACACTGGGAGTAAGGTAACAGCTCTGAGATATTGACATTTAAACTAACTTCAGTATCTAAAGGCAAAGTGTCTAGTGCAAATGAGTGTCTCTTTACTGACAATGGAAAAGACAGCAAACTGATTCCAAATCTGTTTAATCATAAGTGAGGAAAGGTCTTCAATACAGAGTCATTCTCTTCACAGAGAAATTTTCCTGTTTACTATTCCCTATACAATTAGCATTGTCTAAACTTTTAATACATCCTCATGGTAGAGTTTAGAGTGCTGGAGGGACAACATGTTCTATACGCTGCTGTAGTTACAAGATCTAAGTAAATATGAACCAGATACTGAAGGTAGAGAAACTACTGTAAATGTCTGAAAATGGTATCTGAATATCAATGTTCACACTTTTAGCTATATTCTTGCCCTTATTTTGAAGGTTTGGGTTTTTTTGTGGTTTTGGTTGTTTGGGTTTTTTTAAGATAACAGCTCATGAAATCCACTGAGCTCTGCATCTATACACAGATCTGAAACTAGTTAATAGATAAGGTCCAATTAGGGTTTGTATTTGTGAGAATGTGTCAGAAATATTATACACTACAAAACTTTCTCTCCATGTCTATGTGTATCAACATCTCCCTTCACATGATTTTTTGTTTTCTCCACCATGAATGCTGAGACAAATGATGAAATCTCTTGGAAAATTAATTGGAGGTTATAAACATGAATACAAAATTAAAATAGATCAGCATAACACAGAATTTTGAATGGCTGAGTTTTACCTAATGCATTCTTGTATTTTGTGATAATGTTGCACGATACTCAGACCGGAACAATTTGTGTGCTGCCACTGCCTGGATTTACGAATTTCACAGAATCATAGAATCATAGAATCAGTCAGGGTTGGAAGGGACCACAAGGATCATCTAGTTCCAACCCCCCTGCCATGGGCAAGGAGACTCTACACTAGATCAGGCTGACCACAGCCTCATCCAGCCTCACCATAAACACCTCCAGGGAAGTGGCCCCAACCATCCCTCTGAGCAACCTGTTCCAGGGCCTCACCACTCTCATGCTGAAGAACTTCCTCGTCACATCCAATCTGAATCTGCCCACCTCCAGGTTTGCTCCATTCCCCCTGTTCCTGTCACTACCTAATAGCCTAAAATGTCCCTTCCCAGGTTTTCTGCAGGCCCCTTTCACACTGGAAGGTCATGGTGAGAAGGCTTGCTGAAATTTATGAACAGTGACATATAAATTAATCTGTTAGGATATATATATATATATTCCTTTTTTATTCTGAAAAACAAATAATTGCACACCCCACTGTAATTATCTATTTTATTTTCAATTTCAAAGTTATCTTTTAAAAGTTTTCAGTGAAGGTACATTTTATTGTAGAATCTTCCACTTGGAAGACCTCATTGGAGGCAGTTGAATAATCAAGAATGGCTTAGAAAAAACAGAGATATTATGAAAAAGCATATAAATAATGACAAGAACAGTGCTGAATTTTTTAAATGATGTCAGGGAAAATGAAATCAGTAATTAAATTAGGAGTCACAAATACAAGTCTAAATTTCAGTGTGAGAAGTAACTTTTACTACCAATAAATTGAGTAACTTCTGTATTAACAGAGAAAGTAGACTGTTCAGAACAATTACTTCTGCTGTGATGGAGACTTTTAAAAAAAAAATTAAAGGAACTGAATTTATTTTCTTGGGAGGCAATGAGTTGGAAGGGATATCCTTTCAATAATGTCAGGTATGTTTCTTGTCCTGAATAACCAAGAGGCCTCAGCATTCCCAGAAGCTTAAAAAACCTTTCTCAATTACTTCAGTGGCTGTTAGATTGGCTGAACAGACAGGAATATGCAGGGCATAATGGCACTGGGCAAAAAAAAGTCCAAGTTAGTTTCTAATGATTCTCTTATGAAGCTGGAGATAGTTATATTAATTCAATAAAAGAGTTTATTTTAAGCATTGTAAAATAAGTCTCCAAACCCCAGTATGTTCTTATGATATCAGATACTAATTAAGTAGTTACTTGAAGTTCTGATTTTTCCCTAAAATATCTATTGCTTTACTTTTTTTACATTCAAACATTTTATTAGAAATTAAGTAAGTTAGCACGTAGAAGGGAGAAAATCAGTACAGGATCAGGAATAACTAATCATAATAAACCCAGGGTTATCTCAAATAACCAGAAGCAGAGCCTCAATCCTTGTTCAGGAAATCATCTGTACGCCTTACATATTCAAAAGTTAAGCATACTTAAACAGGAGGGGGAAAAATTGTACTATATCAGTCTGTTAGAGATTGCTAAGTGCAGATGAAGAAAAACCTAAAGATTTCAATAGAAAATCAGTATTATGAATAGATACATTTCAAAACTACCTCTTCTTTTAGCGGTGCACAAAGATTAGAGTTTTAGGAAGGTTTTACAAAGCCTACAGAGTCAAAGTGTTTTTGAGATCCATTGGTTGCTTTAGAAAATCTCAGTCATACCCATTTCTCTTTCAGCCAGGTTGTGTGCTATGCTCTGTTTACATTCTGAAACCACTGATGGAAAAAAACTTTGTTTATTTTGGGCCAGAGTTAAGGCTGTAGTGGTGTGATGAAATATGCATTTCCATCTGTTTGATCAGAATAATCCTCTTACATCTATAATGTAGTCAACATAAGAATTATGACATCTTTAGCCATTAATTCCCTTGACATTAAGTGTTTGGGATTTAAATATGAGACAGCAAATTAATGCACTTAGCCAACTATACTTAGTTATCAGTAAAAACTGTCTAACCTTTTTTTCCTCTTGAAATTTCCCAGGTTTGGTTTCTTTCCCTAAATATAAGAATGATGAACCAATTTATTGAATGAAAAGAAAAAAAGTCAAACTTTCCAAACCAGTGATGAGAAAGCATATTTTATTTCCTTTTCAAAATTTAAGGTTACCCCTCAGGAACTCCGTAGTTTAAAAGACATTGCCTGCCAGTGTAGAGCCAGCATGCTCTGCAGGAAGATAGAGACAGAAGAACTACAATACCTAGAAACAATTAATATCCACAGTATCTTGCCTTTCACTGTTGAAGATTTCATCAATAGCAGAATTTCTTCTCTATTGCTACCTTTATAAAACTTAGGTGCAGAGATGTGAAAGTACCTCCCCATGTCACCTCTCCAAAACAACACCTGTGATATCTTTGGAATGTCAATGCCTCAATTTCCACCCACTGCCTCTTGTCCTGTCATTGAGTATCAGTGAGAAAAGCCTGGATCCATCCTCTTGGCACTCACCCTTTACATATTTATAAACATTCATGATATCACCCCTCAGTCTCCTCCTCTCCAAACCAAAAAGCCTCAGCTCCTACAGACTTTCTTCAATGTACAAGCATTCTGTCATAATTTTCTCCCTATTATTCATTTTCTTCTGTTTATCCTATTCCTTTCTCTTGATTCTCATTCTGCCTTGATTTTTTTTTTCTCTCTCCTGTTGGTATTCCTCATCTCACAATGTTTAATACATTCCAACAAGGACTTGTTCTTCTTACAGGCCAAAATCTTGTTCAGCTGATTCTTTTGTTACAGTAAAAAAAAAAACCAACACGGGAATGCATTGTAGAAGTCCAACTGCATCCCTGACTCTAGCTTCTGTATGCTCTGATGTTTGTTTCTGAAAAAAAAAAAAACAAAACTATCAAGCTCAAAGGACTTTTTTTTTTTTTTCCCTGAAATAATATGCATTTGTCTCTGCATTCAAGGGAATAATAAGATCATGTTACAATTATGTGGTTTCTTGAAATCTCCATCCTTCTTGCATTAATTTTTAGTCATTAAAGAGATTCTCAGAGAATTCTCTGGTTTTGGATCATGTTCTTAGCACGATCCTGACAAAAGTAAGAAGCTATGTAATTCACAAGGAGGTTTGTTTGTTTGTTTGAATTTCTTTTTACTACAATGTAAATGAAGCTTTATGAGATTTTAATAGCCCATCTACTCCTTGCCAGAAGAGATGAGACTGCAGTGCGACTGCCCCCAGAAACAAGTTGTAATTCCCTTTTTAGTCTACCTGAAGCATTGATAGCATCATCAATACTGTCAGCACAGTAATGGGTTTTGTTAGTTACCTTGTGGTTCTCTGCATCCGAATGGCTATGAACTGGGAAAATATCTTGGCATTGCCAATAAAGAACATCTATTAAAAAATACTTTTTTGACAGTATCAGTATTTTAAACAAAGAAAGATAAATCTCATCAGAACAAAATGCTGATCTTCTCTTCTGCCTCTGGAAGATAATCCTGTCTTAAACAATTACACCAATGTAGCTTCTAAGACTTCCACTGCAGTCTTCTATGGATTTAGCTAAAGGTCATATGTGGTAGGTGACCAATTTTTACTGGTCTCTTGGGTAGTGGCTTAAGACAAGATTCATTCTGTCATACTAGGTAGGTCAGACTTTCAGGGTTGAAGATAATTGCTAGTCCTCTTTGAAAGCAGGGAAATACCAAGGAGTAAAAGGTAGGACTCTGAGCACAGCAAAGAGACAAAGCACTAATTGTCCATTTTTCAAACCAAAGAACATTGTTTGCTCCTTAAACACACACTGAATAAACAAAATGGATGCATATGTAAAGGCCAGAAATTTTTACAACCCTACCTTTCAAATATTATGTCACAATATTTTGTTTGCTTAGTCTACAAAAGCAATTCAATAATATAAATGCAACTCCCCTTTAAAAGCAACACTTTATGAAATTCCCCTGACTCTTATGATAGCAAAACAGACTAGTCTAGTTAAATATGACTATTAGATATGAGAGCAAATATTATCTATTATTATTGTGTCAGTCTTCTCAGCAAAAACTAGATGAGTATATATTTTACCTGGGCAAATACACTTTTGTCAACCATTTCTGCACCACAATTTTTTGTTAACGAAGTCTAAATATTAGGTGTTACGTATATATTTCTAAGAAGTAAAAGATTTTTTTCCTCTTGTTTGTTCTATCTTTTTTCTTCTCTCTTTTTTTCTTTCCTTTTGTCAATAACTACCATAAAACTTATACACATCTGTTCAGATAGAACATTCTTACTAATATATATGTGAGGATATTTCTTTCCATGATAAGCTACAATTTACCACTTTTTTTTTTTAAGCAATACTAGGAAATTAAATTTTTTTTTTCACTGTACTCATCATATACATAGCTTACCATTTCCCATATCCAAACTGTTCTTATACTGTTAGCTCAACCTGAAGATTTTTTTTGTTGTTGTGATAATACCACTCTAAAAGGATACAATAAGATTTTGCAATACTTTCATTATTAATAGTATCTATTAAGTCTCTTTAAATAGATTCTCTGCTCTGTATCAAGTGTAATTCCAGAAGATTACACAAGCATTTTTACTTTTCTGTTGCTCCCCTATAGGCTTGTAGGTGACAGTGAGAACTAAGAATTTATTCTCATTGCTAATAATATTCTGTCAAACCCATAAAGAGTTATACATATGAAAACCACTGCTGAGATGTGAAGTAATACCTTCTTCACCATGAAATGGTAGTAATTTTTAACCATTAGCAACATAATTAAGAAGAGAGCTTGGCACAAAGTTATTTGTTGATATCAGAGGTTTGAAAATCACGATAAATAGAAAATATACTTGTGGATCTGAAATTAAAATTTTCTTTAAGGTTTCATCATGAATCACTGACTAAAGACAATAGCTTGAATATCTCCACCATTACCAATTATTTTGCACTGTATTATTCAGGGCAGTTAGCCTTTCTTTTTTCTTTCTCTTGAAATGAGAGAAACTTTTGCCTCTTAGTATGTAACTCAGATTGCAAGGCTTTTCTTTTCTTTTTTTTTCACTTAAAAAACATTTTAAAAAATGCCATGAATCAGAGAACCAACAACAACTAGTAATAATGTACCGATTAAAAGATAACAAGGATATAAGGACATCAATCATTTTCTCAGCATATTTCACCATCCTCACATAGTTGTGAGTTCCTATGACAGAGTTTTCACTTGGATCATTGTGTTGGTTTGAGCTAATTGGAGAATTTGAGTGAGAAATTAAACATACTGTGTCACTTCAGCCAGTTTCACCGAGAGAGAAGAAAGAAGATTGTTTTGAGAATGTTCCCAAAACATCCAGATAAGCCAGTGTGCTTGTGAAGTCAGTCGGCTCTGGGTCCGTGCAGGCTTCAGCAGCTTCTTTCCTTTGTCTCTCTGCCTTTGAACTAATTCAGAGTAAAATCACTAAAACCATTCATTCCTTCCTGCCACTAATCTTTCTGACCGATCTTCAGCTTATCTGCAGCATCATCAAGTGGTGAGATAAAGCTGGGGGAAAGGGGGAAGATGGTAGAGGGGGTTTGGTTTCCCTCTCTTGGGGATTTTGGTCTCCAGGAGGGGTGTGGTGTCTGTATTTCTTTTTTACTGTATATTTCTGTAAATATCTGTTATACCTTGTAAATATTTGCTTGTATATTTGCATTGCTGTAAATATAAAGCTTCATTTATTAACTTCCAGTGTGTTTTTCTGAGTTTTAGCCGGGGTCTCAAAAGGTGGGGGGGCAGGTCACTGCAAACCCACTACAATCATCATATCTAATAGTCACTGCTGAACTTGTCTTCCATGAATTTTCTAATTTATCTCACACTTATTTATGTCCCTGATTTCCACAATATCCTGTTGCATAATTTAATTATGCAGCATATGACAAATAGCTTCATTTGGTTCAAAAAATTATTGAAATTTAATGATACAGTGAATACATTTTCCCTAGTGACCTTTCAGTATGTGTTGTTCTTATTTCCTTTGATATTGCTGAATGAGACACACAGGTAGAAGACAGAAACTCAGTGAACCCTCATCTGCCCTGAACTTTTTAGGGGCTTCTACGATGTAGCTCTTACAATGAGATACAGAACTGAAATTGGTATGAATAGTGTAAAAATCTCATTAAATTTGGATGTATTGGAAAAATACATGAAGAGAAAAAAATAAAACAAAAAACCACAGACTGAAAAAATAATGCTTCCAGATTTGCTAACTCTTGAAACTGTTTGACAAATTAAGTGACTAATGTGTCAGCAACAGAACAAAGACTCAAAGCTAACTTGTGCTAAACCAGAAGTTGCATCTCTGAATTAATCAATTTTTGGACGTTAAGAAGAAAGCTAGTGCAATTTTTAATTTTTTTCAGAATAAACAAGATTCAGACTCACTGTTATTTTTTATTCAGCTGTCGTATTTTTCTGTCCTACCTTGATGCCTAGTTCAACCGCAATTTTCCTCAGCAGAAAATGAGAAACAGGGAGAGAAAGGGAGGCATCCCTACCCTCACCCTGAAATAATTTTAGTAAGAGAATAATTTTTATGTTATTTCTTTGATAGCTGGAACCCCTTTCCATGAACACATTGGTAATCACCTAAAATTAATTTTGCATAGAAAGAGTGAAAGAAATCTGTCTGTCATGGGTGAAGGCATAAAAATCCAGACCCTGTCACAAACTATCTAAAGAAAACATTAAAATTTCTCTATCACATGTATCTAGATGGGGAGGAAAAAAGAATGTCATGAATTCATCACTTATATTCACTAGAGTATAAGTAGATGTTAAGGTTCAGCAGAAGGCAATAACTGTATTATGAAATCATGAGGTAATTTGTGTAACATCTCTGTAAGTTAAGATTAATAAAACTTAATTGGATCTAGAATGTCAAAGAACTTGACACCTAAATGGCATTTTATTCACATGCTATATCTTGTTTCTCACTTTGAGCTTCTAAGAAACTTCAGAGAGTTTACATAACATGTCTGACTGGCACCTATTTTTTGCTGGCCAATGTTGTATATTGTCTTTGCTTTTGCAGGTTTGTTTCATGCACTCAACACTATGTTCATGGAGCTTCTTTTCAGTGAATGGAATAAATACTCAAGTCTCAACAGAAACACTTGAATACCACAAGAGAACAGTAATTGACAGAGCAGTAATGTGTGGAGCAATGCTACAGGCAGCTGGCTTCTGACATCTTTTACTCTTAGTGTGAGAACAAACCACTGGCAAGTCTGCCGGTTGCTGGAGACAACTTGGAAGGTTTCCCTGCCTGGATGCATTGCTTACAGCATGCAATAGGAAAGCTGAGAAACTGGTCTGCACTATAATTGCTTGACCAATAACCAGGCATGGCTTGATTGCCAGCGTATTTTGTCCAGCCTGGAATTTGCCAAAAAATCAAAAGCCCTCCAGTATCACTTCAACTGTGAGGAGTATATCTTGATCTGTTGGAAAATAAGAACCTCTGGTCCAAAAATAGCAGGTCCAATTCCCTGTTGATATAATTTCAGGAAAGGAGCACTGGAAGAGATCTCGGCCAAGAAGGCATGAATGACAACATAAATGAAATGTCAGACGTCAATAAAGAGTTCTACATTTCCTCCCCCCTTCCCCCCCCCACCCCCAGCATTCTCAAGGGACAAGATCCTCAGCAGGTATAAATTATTATAGTTGCAGTAATTTCCAAATGAGCCATAACAATTTCCACAGACTGAGGATGTAACTCTAGGTAGCAATAATCTTTTACAGGAATAAACAGAAGAAGATTCATCAGTGTTATCAGATGAGGTAAATTTATGTGAGATATAAGGAACCATAGGACAAACAGCATCTCAATGCTGTTGGTATATCCTAGAAACGTTTAGGTTGGAAAAGAACTTTAAGGTCATTGAGTCTAACAATTATCTAAGTCTACCAAGACTGGTGGTAGCAGTCTTAGCACCACAACTATGTACCTTAAACACCTCCAGGGATGATGGTTCAACCATTTTCCTGGAGAGCCTATTTCAGTGTTTGAGAACCCTTTCAAGGAAGAAGTTTTCTTTCTTATATCCAATTTAAACATTTCCTGGTGCAACTTGAAGGCATTTTCTCTTGTTACTTGGGAGACCAGACCAAAGCCCACTTCACTACAAACTATTTATAGGTCATTGTAGAGAGTGAAAAGGTTTACCCTCAGCCTTCTTTTCAGTCCCTTCAGCTGTTATCTTCAGACACCTATTGCCCTTTAAATAAATTGAAAATTAGTCACAGAATGTGATTCAGGGAACTGAAATAGCCTTTTAATTTTCCCTAAAGGTTCTTCCTAGGTCTTCCTATCTAATTTTCCATAAAGGGTTTTCCTATCTATCCCAGTATCCTATCTCAAATTACACTGAAAAGTGAAGGCGTGGTAAAGAATCAGAACATGTATCAGTTCTTCCCCAATGTGCTCCTGCAGATGCTGAAGTCCAGGGAGAGTTCATGCCAGAGAAGACGCACTGTAAAACACCAGAATATTGATAGTTCTAACTGGAAAACTCATGATCAGGTGAAGGATCTGGAGAATAAATCTTATGAGGAGCATCTGAAGGAACTAGGATTGCCTAACATCTCTCCAGATTATGGAAAATGGAATGTATTTTTGATTGCAAAATCTAATAAATTCAGTAACACCATATGAAAACCATACACAGAAAACAGTGAGCAAAATGAAACAGTGAGGGTTCAGGGGGTTTTGGGAAGGGAATTATTTCTGCACAGGTTTTGGGGTTTTTTTTGTTTGTTTGTGGGGATGTGTGTGTGGTTTTGTTTGTTTTGTGTCTTTTTGTTGGTGTTGGGATTTTTGTTCATTTGAGCATTTTTGTTTGTTTGTTTTAATTTTATTTTACTTGGCAAATTCACTTACAATATCACATCATCATGAAAGTCATGATGAAAACCTCATTCCATAACAGAACCAAAAGTCAGTAATTGTAGATGGCTTTGGAATAAAACTTGAAGAACACTGTTCATAGCTGAAAAATTAGTAACTATGGATAACTACAGATGGCAGTGAGATAACTAGTTTTCTGAACTGCAACCAGTAAACATTGTATCAAATGTTTCTTTCCCTTGAAAAAGAAGAATATGCACATTAATAAGATACAGATCATGTATATGTACCAACAGATGTATTTAAACATTATAAAACTCAACAAAACTGGAAAGAAAGGCAATACATAGAGCCTCATATACTGCTAATAAGTAAGTAATAAAAAAATTTGGGTTGGCTGTTCTACTGTTGCTCTAGTTGCTAACATCAGCTGGGCTAGACAAGCTTTTGAAAGGTTAGGGTTAAAAAAAGAAGAACAGAAAAACGGCAAGCAACAAAATCTAAAAAAAACCAACAAAATGACTAAATGTTAATTCCATCAAGGAATGTACAGTTTCCTTGAAATTACAAAAAACAATTGTAAGTTAAACTAAAGAAGGTAAATATTGTACCTGATTCTGAATGACATTCAGTGAAGGTACTCACATTTGTTTTTAAATAGTTTTATGACCATATTTTATATTATCTCATACACTTTTAGGAGTGTACTATAGAATTAAGATCTCACTGTGCTGTTTCTGCAATTTTGGTTTCCAAGTACCTGGGTTTCATTATATAGGTAATACTCTCTCTATAGTGTCTGACTTCCTTGCTCAAAAATAAATTACCTCTTGGCAAGTATAATTTGTCTTTGGGCTGTTAACACAATCAGTTATTTTACTATTAAAATAAAAAGTACACTGCTGACTGGAAGGACCTTGAATTTAGAAAGTCTTTAGCAGTGCTTGTGAATAAAACAATTTTCACTGCAGTGCTACTAACAGTAGCTGAGAAGTGAACACTATGGTTGCTATATTATTATTATCTATGTGTCTAGAGCTGTACAAAAAATATTGTATGTAAGCACGTAAAATATAATTAAAATTTGTTTAATTAGAGAACACAATTATGCTTGCTTATGTTCAAAAAGGAAAATAAGGAAAACAAAGCATTGTAGAGGCCCCATTGATTCACACAATGACAAAAGTCATTAGCTGAGATATAGTTAAATGGCACTCATCTGCTTCCAGAGGAAATGGGCCTGTGTTGTAGATCTCTGATATATTTCAAAGTATTTTGCTTTTCATGCATGATGTGTAAGAAATGTGCGTTCTGTTGACTGGTAGTACAATCAGCAGGACGTATTTTGACAGCTAAATGGAAATTTAAATATGCATTTTGTTTAGTACAGCGGGACCTCCCCCCCCCGCCTCTTTCTCCCCACCTCCATGTGCAATATAATCCTGCTGAAGGTTTTAAATATCTCATGTGGCTTACCCATAATGTATCACTCTCTGCATCTACATAAGTGTCATCGATGTCCATTAAGTGTAAGTTGAATGTGCTGCTCTGTTATGATGTATTGTCTCAGGAATGTCTTTAGACATCATCACACGGTAATTGTCATACCCATTACTGCTGGAATGCACAGACAAAGCAAATTCAAGGGACTTGGGACTTTTCCTTGTCTGGGAGAACAGGGTATATTTTATGTTTAAATGGCCAAGTCAGTTAAAATGTTTAGCTTTGCATGAAATTTGTTTTGTAGGAAGATTTCACTCTTTAGTTTTGTGGCTAATTAAGAAAAATCTATTAGAAGATATTACATAGTAGATTTTTAATGCTCATTACTGAAAGCTTTCAAAGTACTTTACAGCTACTGGACTGATTCTTCAGCTAACAGGATCTGCTTTCATGAATAGATTTCATGGAATTATTTTAATGAAGTTATAACAGCATTACAACATATTTAAGAAACCACTTTGATGTCAACGTGGTTGGTATCATTATGCCCACTTTGCAGAAGAGTGGAATGAAGAGGAGATTGGAAATCAATACTAATTTCACTAGATGTTAGGAGTAGGATCTAATTTAAGATCAAAACATCTAAATTTAATTTTAGTTCAGCATGGGGTTGAGTTACACACACATAAGAAGGCTTATAGTACCCTAGGATATCAGATACCTACAAGGAGCTGGCAGAGGAATGATGAAAGAGTTATCTATTTGATTGATGCCCAATGATGATGACTCTCAAAGGTACTAGACACATATGTTTGTGATGTGATTTTCACCATAGATATTTTCACCACTGAGATGAATTATCCTCTAGGTGGAACTGACTATGTGCTCAATGGAGTTGTCCAAATGCCAGTTGGACAACGGATGCCAATTAGGTTTCCCTAGCGGCTTCCATCTAGCATGCAGCTGCCACTCTGCAAAGTCTAAATCTCCTTTTGTCTTTGTAATTTCTGAAAGGTCTGTACAGATTTCCTGGACACCCTAAGGCAATTCAACCACTTGGTTTGCATTTTGAAGTTGACACCTAATTTATATGCAGACATCTACATTTAGTATCTGGAGCTTAATCACACATGAAGATTTACATTTGAGGCATTTAATTTGAGGTTCCTTAGTTAGTGGAGAATAATAATAATTTCTGGGATATGAGTCTTCTATTTAGCTTATGTATACTTTGGCTACAACAACCTCATGCAGCACTACAGGGTAGGGACAGAGTTGCTGGAAAGCAGTCAGGCAGAAAGGGACCTGCATGTGCTGGTCGGCAGTGGCTGAAGGTGAGTCAGCAGTGTGCCCAGGTAGCCAAGGAGGCCAGGAGCATCCTGGTCTGTATCAGGAATGGTGCAGCCAGAAGGACTAGGGAAGCCATTCTGCCCTTGTACTCAGCACTTAAGTGCCACATCTTGATTATTATGTCTAGTTCTGGGCCCCTCAGTTTAAGAAAGATGTTGAAGTGCTTGAACATGTCCAGAGAAGGGCACCAAGGCTGGTGATGGGGCTGGAGTACAGCCCTGTAAGGAGAAGTGGAAGGAGATGGGGGTGTTCAGCCTGGAGAAGAGGAGGCTTAGGGAAGATCTTGCTGATCTCTACAGCTGCCTGGAGGGAGGTTATAGTCAGGTGGGGTTGGGCTCTTCTCCCAGGCACCAAGTGACAGAACAAGAGGACATAGCCTCAAGCTGCACCAGGGCAGGCTTAGGCTGGATATCAGGAAGAATTTCTTCACAGAAAGAGTGATCAGCTTGGGAATGGGCTGCCCTCAGAGGTGATGGAGTCACCATCGCTGGAGGTGTTTAAAAAGAGACTTTATGTGGCACTTGGTGCCACGATTTAGCTGATTAGATGGTGTTGGGTGATAGGTCAGGTTCGATGATCTCAAAGGTCTTTTTCAGCCTGGTCACTTCTGTGATTCTATACGTTAATGAGGTGACTTTCTAAAAATCTGTGTGTTCTGTAATTAATGTCTATTAAAGTACAGTACAAAGATAGCTCAATCTTGAAAAGTGTTACCTGAACCATAAGAAACAAAACTATGCTGAGGATAGGTGGACAGGAAAACTTTTTGTTCCGATTGCATTGTTAGGTATGGTGCTTGAGATGCTTGTAAGCTCCACAGTGAGTGCGATTTAATTCTTCATGATACTTATCTAGATTTTTCTTATCAAGATGTGGATATAATTGCATTTTTTTATTGGTCATTTCCTCCTTGCTTACACAATCAAAAGTTGGAATGCGAACAGCATATAAATATAAGAACACCAATGCTTCATAGCCCACTACAGAAACAGACATTCTTTCCTTAAATTATAATTTAGATGTCAGACTTTATAGCCTTTGGAGGGGGTGAAAATTAATAGGAAATATAGGTTTTGAAATTAATATCAGTCTCAATCAGGAAAATGGTGAACACTTTTCTCAAATCAGACCTCTTTGTTCACATCAAAGTAATTGCAATTACAGTCTTTTCGATGTTATTCGAAACATTATCTTGCTCTTACAACACAGTACACCTTAAAAGACTCATTGTAAAGTTTATATGAGGTTTGACTAGACAGGGTCAACCCAAAGAACACCTCTTTAAGGAAATTAAAAAACATGATTATTGACATCCTGACAGACAAATTTCTCCAAAGCTTTGCAGTTGATCTACTACTATGGACTAAATCACACAAAATTTGCTTATACTTCAGTTATGTTCTGTCTCTTCAGAAATGAAATGCATATTTCCAGATCTTTAATGATGCTTTACCTCTCAGATCTGAAATTACTCAGCACTGAAGGCTATGCCATAATGTTGCTGTACCAAACTTTTTAGCAAGCAATGAAAAGCTGGTGAGACATGCAGACTTGCCTTTTCATTTGGAAGATAATAATTTTAAAATTATGTCAGCATCCTCAGCATTTTCCTTGTATATTTTATGAGTAAGTAGAAATTCCTTCAAATACACAAACAAACAAAATCTTGGTGCTATCTTAGAAGGAAAGAGAAAAAAAAGAACAAGCTTGAACCATGTTAAAGAAGATTAAAATTATATTGAAGACACACGGGAAGGTAAACTTTCATCATTATTACTGCAGGTTGCTAGAGCTGAGCATTAAAAGGAAAGCCAGAGACAGGAAGCCCAAAATGAACATATGCAAATACACAGATAAACATTGTTTGGGCACATTCTTATGTCAGTGTTCTGGTAGATGCTGTTTCTACTTTATATTGCAAATCTTTTCCCTATTGCAGAAAGCCAGGCTGGGATTTCTCTCATCTACTTTTAAGCACCAGCATTACAGTCACCTATGCGTAGGACAGATATGCTGAGGGTGATTGATTTACTGTAGTTAATTACATGAATTGCCTTTCTTTAACTTTAAAGGGAGTATAGTGATTAGCATATACAGTAGATACCTCGATTTTATCACATTAATCTCACCCTGACATCTGTTGGAAGGACAACACAGCACAGCACCAGCA
>VWZI01023136.1:52778-63346 GCA_013396835.1 Psilopogon haemacephalus | reverse complement strand
AAATATTTGCTTGTATATTGTGCATTGCTGTAAATGTAAAGCTTAATTTATTAACTTCCAGTGTTTTCTGAGTTTTAGCTGGGGTTTATTAAGGAGGGGGCGGGGGAAGGGGGGCAGGTAACTGCTAACCCACTACACTTCCAGTTCTGGGGTTTGGTATTGTGCCATCCAACAAGATCTGGATAGGCTGGAGTGCTGGGCAAAGGCTAACCATGTGAAGTTCAACAAGGACAAGTGCAGGCTCTTATATCTGGGGAAGAATAACCATCGGCGCCAGTACAGGCTGGGGGCTGTCCTGCTGGAAAGCAGCTCCCTGGAGAAAGACCTTGGAGTCTGCTCTTGTCAGACCCCACCTGGAGTGCTGTGTGCAGTTCTGGAGCCCCCAACACAAGAAGGAANCAAGAGAGCCAACAGCATCCTGGAGTGCATCAGGAAAAGTGTGTCCAGCAGGGCTAGGGAGGTTCTTCTCCCTCTCTATTCTGCCCTAGTGAGACCACACCTGGAATACTGTCTCAAATTTTGGGGTCNATGGCTACAAATGGGAACACAGAAGGTTTCACCTCTACACAAGGAGAAACGTCTTTGCAGTGAAGGTAACAGAGCACTGGAACAGGCTGTCCAGAGAGGCTGTGGAGTCTCCTTCTCAAAAGACTTTCAAAACCTGCCTGGATGTGTTCCTGTGCAAACCACCGTAGGGAATCCTGCCTTGGCAGTGGGGTTGGACTCGATATCTAGAGGACCTTTCCATCCTCTACAGTTCTGTGATTCTGTGATTCTTTCCCTTAGGTTTAGATGTGCTCGTTAAGAATTGGTACCAGGGTTTTTACTGTTCCACATCCTGGGCATGGGATTTTAGCATAAAGTGAATATAATAAACTTGACCCATCAAAGACATGCTGTCCTGAAAATAGTAAAAGCGTAAGTCCCGTGTGAAAAAAACTCCCTCCTGCCAGATTGCAAAGTTTCTTCTCTGAGGCATGGAAACATTAATGTTGTTTAAAATGGAAATTGCTATAATGCCAAGGACAGCTACTTTCTTCTGATTCATACTTTCAAATAGCTTCAACCATCCCTAGTTAAAAAGTCAGGTTGAGGCAGATATTCAGGGTGTAGCATTTCAGCACAAAGAATTAAAACTCATCTAATCATGATGATTGTAAAATAAATAACATATTATTCTCTGAAAAATAGATGTACTGTCTGTAGTACTTTAGTGTTTACAGAAAAAGAAATAAATCCTTTTCCCCAACAACAGGAAAGATATTAGTACAACAACTTTTTATTTTACAGCATAGTTTAAAATTTATATGAAAACTACTTAGAACATATTTTATTTAAAATAGAAACAAATTTAAAACAAAAATGTTTCTATTTAAAATAGAAACATTTCTCCACCTCTATATTTTAGTTGCACTTGCAGACCCCAAACCACAGCAGGCAAGTGTAAGACTGTTGATTTGTCTGACGTGTTTTTCACTTGATACAAATTTAGAGAAGAATGTACCATTTTCTCTTTTTTATGTCAGAGTACATTTTGTCCATATCATTGCAGTGCCAACACAAATCACTTAAGAGCTAAATTACATGCAACTTTAATTTCCATGCATCTTTCAACAGCACAACTAAAATCAGAAAACAGCACCGCAGCAGAAACAGAGACCACACTAACGAAGAAAGAGCCTCTAGCATCCAGCTACTTATAAATGCAATAGGGCTTCAGCACTAGTAAACTAAAAGGCCTATATCCCCATGCAGATGCCAGCTGAATATCATAAAATGGCCAGTGCTGGAGACACCAGCACAAATTTACACAGGACAGGAATTTAAACCTAAAGCTTACTTAAAGTTATTGGTGTTTGGCGGGGGGGAGAAGGGGGAGGTTGGATTGGGAGGGACTTGCTGGTAGTTTGTTGGGGTTTTTTACAATCTTTTAATTTCTAATTCAACACAATAAAAGTAGTCCACATAACTCACCTTCACACTTTTCCAAATAATCAGGCTTTCATGATAAGAATAAAACATTTTCAGGATCACAGGTTCAGCAGGTATAGGGTCCTCCATCTCTTCTACTTAGCTAACAGCTACACACAGCTTGAAGCAATAAACTGGTGAGAAGTGAGTCAGTGAATGCAGGAGTGTGGTTGTCCTTACTGGCTCCTATCAGAGGTTTTTTTATCAAATGTTGGATCTAGGTGTCAAGGTTTACATTGCCTCTTAGAATATGATGCTTGGAAGCCCTTAATCTCTCTCATGCTGTAGAGATGCTGTCTTTATTCACTTGGGAGAACTATAGAGAAGTAGTCAGGGCACGTAGGAAGGCAACAAGGAACACCAAAGCCCTCTTGGAATTGAAACTGACAAAGAAGTAAAAGAGAACAAGGGCTTCTTCAAATATATCAGTAGAAACAGGAAGAATAGGGAAGGTGTCGGGCCACTGCTGAACGAGGAGGCAGCCTTGATGGGCCTGGTGAGATGCACCCAAGGGTGCTGAGAGAACTGGTTGATGTTATTGCTCTGCCCCTGTCCATCATTTTTGCCAAAACGTGGCAGACAGGAGAGGTACCTGAGGGCTGAAGGAGAGTCATTGTCACTCCAGTCTTCAAAAAGGGCATAAAAGAGGTTCCATGGAACTATCGACCAGTCTCACCTCCATCCCTGGAAAAAGGATGGAGTGTCTCCTTCTGGAGGGCATCTGAAGGCACTTGAAAGAAAAGAAGGTTATCAGGAGTAGTCAGCATGGATTTACTAAGGGGAAATCATGCTTGACTAACCTGATAGCATTCTATGAGGACATAACCAGTGGATGTAATCTACCTTGACCTTAGCAAGGCCTTTGACACCATCTCCCATGACACCTTAGTGAGCAAGCTCAGAAAGTGTGGGATGGAAGAGCAGAGAGTGAGGTGGATTAGGAACTGGTTACAAGACAGAGTCCAGAGAGTGGTGATCAATGGTACCAGGTCCAGCTGGAGAGCTGTAACCAGTGGAGTCCCCCAGCAATTAGTGCTGGGTCTGGTGCTGTTCAACATCTTCATCAATTACATTGATAAAGGGACAGATTCTGCTCAGCAAGTTTGCTGATGACACCAAAGTGGGAGGCTTGGCTGATCCAGCTGAAGGCTGTGCAGCCATCTAGCAAGACCTGGACAGATTGGAGAGCTGGGCACAGAGGAACCAAATGAAGTTCGACAAGAACAAGTGCAGAGTCCTGCACCTGGGGAGGAATAATAGACTGCACCAGCACAGTCTGAGAGGTGATCTGCAGGAGAGCAGCCCTATGGAGAGGGACCTGAGAGTCCTGGTACATAGAGAGGGGAGATTTCGGCAGGATGTTAGGAGGAATTTCTTCACAGTGAGGGTGGTGAGACACTGGAATGCATTGCCAAGGAGGTTGTGGCTGCTCCCTCCCTGGAGGTGTTCAAGGCAGGCTGGATGAAGCCTTGAGCAACCTGTTAGTGGGAGGAGTCCCTGCCTATGGCAGGGGGTTGGAACTAGATGATCTTTGAGGTCTCTTCCAACCTAAACCATTCTATGATTCTATGAAGTTATCCATGGGACAGCAACGTGCCCTTGTGGCAAAGAAGGCCCATGGGATTCTGGGGTGTATTAAGAAGAGTGTGTCAAGCAGATCAAGGGAGGCTCTCCTCCCCCTCTACTCCATCCTGTTGAGACCTCATCTTGAATACAACATTCAGTTTTGGGCTTCCCGGTTTAAGAGGGACAGGGATCTGATGGAAAGGGTCCAGTGGACGGCTACAAGGATGATTAAGGGACTGGAGGGAATGCCTTATGAGTAAAGGCTGAAGAACATGGGACTTTTTAGTCTGGAAAAGAGAAGACTGAGAGGGGATTTAATAAATGTGTGTAAATATCTGAGGGCTGGGGGTCAGGGAGGGGGTAGGCTCTTCCCATTTGTTGCCTGTGACAGGACAAAGAGCAATGGGTGTAAGCTGCAGCACAGGAGGCTCCACCTCAACACAAGGGGGAAATTCTTGACTGTAAGGGTCCCAGAGCACTGGAACAGGCTCCCCTGAGAGGCTGTGGAGTCTCCTCCTCTGGAGACTTTCAAGGCTTGTCTGGATGCATTCAGCTCTAACCTGAATGTGATTATGGTCCTGCTCTGGCAGGGCAGTTGGACTTGGTGACCTCCTTGGGTCCCTTCCAATCCCTGACATCCTGTGATCCTGTGTGAATGTGAATCAACCTGCTCAGGTGTGGGGAGAGTTTGTGGGAGTTTGTCCTGCAGCCTCTGGGAGAGGCACAATTTATTATAGAATTAAACGCCTTTCTGCATGTTCCTGGAGACATCACAGTCAGAGCAACCTGACAATGTCCCAGAAACACATGGTTGAGGCCTTGATGTCTGACATGAAACACTGGTGTTGAGCACAACAGAAGAGGTGGAAGATGGACTGGACAATGGTGTAGCAGTAATGTCATGCACACAAGTGAGCACCACAGGCAAGGGTGGCCTGTTGTGATACCCCTAAGCAACAGATGGTGATTTCTCTGTGTCATGGGTTCCAGTGTCTCCAAGGGATGAACTGTGACTTCACAAAGCAATGGAAAGCAATGGAATGCAACTCTGCATGCCTCTGTGCTTGCATTCAGGCACAGAGGGTCACTCAGCCAGCTCATGCTTGCATTCTACATGAGCAAATCTGCAAGGTCTGGAGCGTTGGCTGAGGCCCTGTACTCATCATTGGTAAAGCCACACCTCAAGCACCATGTTAAGTTCTGGGCACCTCAATACAAGAAAGGCACTCGTGTTTGAATCCATTATTTCTATAAAGAAAAAAAAGTAAAATCATTTTTGTTCTAATGTTAGCATCCATTATCCTGTAGTACTCATCAACCACTCACTGCATAAATGTATGGCAGTAAGCTTGAGATGAGAGATTAAAATAGCTCTCATTTTTTTTTAAGAATAGCAAGCAGCTCTCCAGTCACAATATTCTGATCCACTTAAAGAATAACATGCTCTTTTAAGTTGATCTTCTTTTAAAGCAATCAAAGAGCTCAAATTTAATCAGAGTTCCTCTTTTGCAGTTGAGATGGAAAACAGTCCGTCGCAGTCATGCTTTATGGGAACATAAAATAGTCTGGACTAGCCCTCCACCATATCAATACCTATTTGATCTGATATGAAACTGCAAATAAATAGAAAACATTCAGCTCTCATTTACCACAGGTACCTGTTTCGTTCATACCAGACACACGGGAAATTTCCATATTTCATGCCTAGAAACAGCACTTCTCTACAGGCAGATGTGGTGCAGTGAATCTGAAATAGACTTATTTCTGTAGTTTGCAGGAAAGCACTTCTACAAGCACTTGAAATTCTGAAAGGCAGGTAACTGTAATGACTTCAACTATGATTAGGTATTTGCATAATGAGCTTCAGTGATCATAATCCACTTATGTAAAAGATAGTGTCCTAGACATACAGTTACTCCAGAGAGAATCTATATGAGCACTGAAGGATCATGTGAACTATCTTGTTTCCAGGAAAAGACTAAACCCAGGGCTGTTGTTAGGTTAAGGCTCACTGCAACCCTAATCTCAAAAACTTCAGGTATGCCCTACTGGATCCCATTCATAGCATTGCATGGGGTTGTGGTTCTTCTTTAGGACATGGCTACTGTACATATTTATTGCCCAAGTAAGACTTCCTGCAGCACCACTTTGCAAAGCCACCAGCACAGGCAATGCACCACCTGCCCATCATAGTAATTTGTGTTTTATGTCTACTTAGCTAACTGCCCCACTAACTTTGAATATCTGTATGGACTGTGTCGGTTCCAAAAGAGGTATAGTTCACTAATAACAACTGACAAAGTTCTGTTTACATAGTGTAGTAGTCTAGCAGTTACCCGCCCCCCCCCCNCCAGAGACCAAAATCCCCAAGAGAGGGTAACCAAACCCCCCCTACCACATTTCCCCCCTTCCCCAGTCTTATCTCACCACCTATTGATGCTGCAGATAAGCTGAAGTAGATCAGCCAGGGAGATTAGAGGCAGGAAAGTATTTAGTAAAGTTACTCTGAATTAGCTAACAAGACAAAGAGACAAAGAAGGCCATGCAAGAGAAGCAGCAGCAACGCCAAACAGTCAGAAGCTGTCTGCTATCTGGTTGTTTTCAGAACAGTTCTTTAAAACAACCTTTTTTTTGTTTCTCAGTATTGGTAAAGTGACACACTGTGTTTACCTCTCTCAGCCAATAGTCTAATTTCTCACTCAAATTCTCCAATTAGCTCAAACCAACACACATAGGAGAGGGTGGAAAATAAAGTATCCTAATAAAGTCTAATTTCAAAATTGATTTCTAGTCATGACAAGGTTATAGAAAAATAAAATGCTTTGTTGTATTGGGTTTAAGCCAGCTACCCCTGAGCCCAAAAGCCCAATAAAAACTCAATCCGATTTGGAAGTACAAAGGGTATAAACTTTAACAATAAATAGAAGGGGAAAGTTTTTTTTTACAGAAGGTGGGAAAAAGGAGAAACAAAATGCAGGCTAGGGGAAATGAGGGGAAAATACAGAAGCTGGGGAGAAGGGGAAAAAGGAGAAATGAAAATATAGATACAACACATAGAAGGCAATTGAGTCCCAAGGCTGAGGTGAATGGTTTTGAAGTTGGATGAAGGCAGAATGTAGGAATTTGACGGTGAAAAGCAGTTAGTGTTCCAAACAAAAACGGTGGTGCTCTCTCTGAGGGTGGCAGAGGAGCACATGGTGGTCTGTCAGCAGAAGCAGCAGAGTAGTTGCTCAGGCAGCCAGGATGAGAAGAAGACAAGCTGGGTTCTCCTTTTTATAGCCAGGTCCTAGCGGGAAGTGGGAGCGGCTAACCATGACACCTGGGAAAAAGGTCAGACCACACCTCGGGAGGAGTCAGGGGGTTCCCAGATGGCTTAGCCCTTTACATTTGCCTTGGAAGAGACCTTTAAAGGTCATCTGGCCCAACCCTCTTGCAATTAACAGGGGCATCTTCAACTAGATCAGGTTGCTTAGAGCACTGTCAAACCTGAACTTAATTTTTTCCAGGGTTGAACTATACACACTCTCTCTGGGCAGCCTGTTCCACTGTTTCACTACCCTCATCATAAAAATCTCTTCCTTCTATCTAGTCTGAATCTATTATCTTTCAGGTTAAAACTATTAAACTAACCATTTAATCCTTGTCTTTTGTAATGGAGGGGTAGTAATTGATGTGAAATATATATTTTTTAAATAATATTGTTTATTAATTTTTATCTTCAGAATTCTCATGACTCCCAACTACTTTTTTTTTTTTAATAATAATTAGGTTCTCTTGCAACACTCATGGAAACATTATACAGATGATAACATAGGATTTAAGAAATAACTACCAATAACACAAATATTTCAATTGAACTGGAAGAGAAGGTTCTTGTGGTTAATTATACTACTTGGGGTTAATTACACCACTTGTCCAGGGATGGATTCAAGTTGCTTCTTTCTGCTTATGGCAGAAGGCAATTGGTGAATTACAAGAGGCTTTAAGTGTTTACTCACAAAATATTTCCCAACTTACAGGGCCAACTACAGAGTTAGACAGTACCCAAACACTTGCATGGGGTTCTGTTGGTGTCTTGTCAGCTGTTGAGGCTTCTGATTCTTCCCAGGCTTCACAGGGTGCTGGGGAAAAGAGGCAGACAATCTCTGACCTTATCCTGTCTCCTTTGGATTATCTCTGTGTCCCTTCCAGGGCTCCTCATCTTGGCAGATGTAAGCAGGATGTCTTGCAATGTGCAGTCTTGGCACAAAGTCATGCTGGCTATGCAGGGCTATTGCATGGAGTCATTTGAAACCTGTTCCCTGGCAAACTCCAAACAGTCTCCAGGCAAATTAGCCCAAAGCACAGAGCTTGTTATATGGCAGAGGTAATTTATATCTTAGCAAAGCATAATGCTGTAAAAGGCAAAGGCAGAATCACTGCCAGAAGTGGAGAGCAGTGGCAGCAAGCAGTGGTGGCAGCAGCAAGCATGAATACAAGGGCAGAGCACAATGTGTTACCTGCTAATTTCTTTTTACCAATATAGCCAAAGACTAATAAGCCAATCAGAATGGCAGCTAGCCAAGCTTCACCATATTAGGTTAAGCCATAGGCTTGCTTTACCCAAATTTGGGAAAATATAGGCTTTGCATGAGGCAAGCACAAGCCAAGTGAGTGTATGTACCTTGTTTACCACAGGATGTAAACAGGAGCAAACAAGCATGAGCAAGCCAGGGTCCTTAGACACAATGGCTCTATATTCTTTGTCCTCTTTCCCACAGTTGCTTCTCCCCAAAACAGAAAGGAGAGAAGAAAACAATGTCTGGGCAAGCCAGGACATGTATAAGCCTATTTTGGCCCATACAGGTCATCCATAACATCCAGTCATGTCAAGACCCACTAAAAAGTTTGTCCCCATCTTTCTTACAAGCTTAAATAAGGGACTATAATAAGATCTCCCCAGTGCATTCTCCAGGCTGAATCTCAGCTCTCTCAGTCTTTTCTCATTTGAGAGGTGTTCCACCCCTCTGACCATCCTTTTGGCTCTCTCCTCTTATACACTCCAAACAGGCCAATGTCTTTCTTATACTGAAGACACCAGAGCTGGATATAGCACTCTGGTGGAGTTTTCACCAGAGAGGAATAGTGCATGAGAGTCACCTCTCTGAACCTGCTGGCCATGCTTCTTTTGATACAGCTTAGGGTACGGTTAGCTTTTTGGGCTGCAGGCTTATATTGCTAGTACATATCCAGATTATCCCAGTTTATTCTCTCTCCTGGGCTGCTACCAATCACATCATTGTGTTCCAGTATGGATGTGACAAACACCCTAGAATTGGTCCAATCCCTGGGCTCTCTCCTCCCGCTACCGTCCAAGGTCCAGTAGGGGTTGAGGGGCGGGGGCACCCCATGTGGCCCTGGGACCCAGGGAGACTCGGGCGGCACGTATGCGTGGAGCTGTTTGAACCTATTGGTCAGCTAGAGAATGCTGAATACCTATTGGTCAGTTTCACATGCCCCCTAGGGTATTTAAGAGGGGCACAGCGACCGTTACTCGCTCTTCCTGCTCTTCCTCACTCTCCTCGCCCTTCGTCGACTCCCTGCCGTGGCTGTGAAGAGCCCAGCCATGTGCACAGCAGCAGCCAGCAGGCAGCGAAGCATAACAGCCTTCCAGAGAAGCGGCAAGATTAATCCTCTTCTCTCTCTTTCTCCCCCTATCCGGGCTAAGGTGGTCTTTTCCCTTCTTCTCCTCAGGTTTGGGAAGGAGCATGGTTTTCCCCTCGCGCCCCGCGGGCATTTATAGGCACAGCTGGGGTCTATTTTATATGTAGCCTCTCTGTTTTCTAAGTTCTGACTGTGAAATTGTTGCACCTGGCGTTTGAGCAACTCGTGTGTTTGTTTCTGCCGGCCGGAACCCAAAAGAACCTCGGGGGGGCACTAGGACCCCCCTCTCCACAGGGTATCGAACCTAATTACACGATATCTCGTGACACATTGCCTAGCCAGTATTTATACTGTGGACTGTCATGATCCAGATGCAGGACCTTACACTTGGCCTTGTTGAAGTTCATGAAATTCACTTCTTCTCAGGCTTGCCCAGGTTCCTCTGAATGGCATCTTGTCACTCAAGCCTGTCAGCTGCACCACTCAGGTTGGCATCAGTCCTGGATTTGGCACGGAGCAAGCAAGTGGATGTGTGGCATTAAGTTTCTGATTGGGATTAAACTGCAATAGTCTCTTCTACAGACTTGCAGAAGGTGCATTTCATCTCACTGTCTATCACTGAGGAAGATATTATACAGCAACAGTCCCAATAGGAACAACTGAGGAACATCACTCAGCACTGATCTCCATCTGAACATTGAGCCATTGACCACTACACTCTGGTTGCAACCATATGTAAAATTTCTTATGCAGCAGACACTCCCATTAAATTCATATCCGTCCACTTTAGACAGGAGTATGTTGTGATCGACTCCGTCAAAGACTTTACAGACGTCCAGCTAGATGAGATCCATAGCTTTTCTCTTGTCTGCTAATGTAGTCATTATTAGATCATAGTAGTCCACTATGATGTTCAGGCAGGACTTGCTCCTGCTGGAGCCACACTGGCTGTCTTTAATTACCTCTCTGACCTCAACGTGTCTTAGAATAGCTTCTAGGACACTGCTGATGAGTAAAGCTGACACGTAAGCTCCTCACTTAAACTGCTATTTACAAACAAAGAAGAACTGATGGTGGTAGTAGCCCGCCTTGGGCACAACAACCATTAAAAGATAGAGTTCTCAGCTCCTGGTGAAGTAAGGAGAGAGGTCAGCAAAACCAGTGCTGTGGACTTCTAGAGTAAAGGCTTTACTCTGTGCAGCACACTGTTTGAAAGACTCTTCTGTGAGGCAGTCCTGAAGGGCAATGGGGTTTGGGAAGGCTGGAAATTCTTCAACAAGGACGTCTTAAAGGTACTCCCCATGTGCCAAAGATTCAATCCCTGCCAAAAGGCAGGGAAGACAACAGGACTGGCTGAACACAGACTTTCACTGGAACACCAGAAAAAA
>VWZI01023136.1:30901-52764 GCA_013396835.1 Psilopogon haemacephalus | reverse complement strand
AAAAAAAAAAAAAAAAAAAAAAAAAAAAAGTTTTCTACTCTCAGAAGCCGTAGGAAACTCAGAAAGAGTGCAGGGATCTAGTTAAGTCATGCAGAGAGAACATTAGAAAGGCAGAAGACCAACAAGAACTCAATCTGGCCACTATAGTAGAGATAAAAAAACATGTTGTCACAAAAACATCAACAACAAAAAGAGAGTCAAAGAGAATATCAATCCTTGGAGATCGGATGTTGGGGGAAAACATAGCCAAAAATTGTAAGGAGAAGGCTAAGGTAATTAATGCCTTCTTTGCCTCAGTCTTCAACAGTTACCCCAGTTCTCCTCAAGGTATTCAGCTCCCTGAGCCAGAAGACGGAGGAGAGCAGAATGAGTCCACAAAATCCAGGAGAATGCACTTACTGACCTTCTACAGCATCTCTGAACACTCGTAAGTCTACAGGGCCAGAAAGGATCCACCCAAGAGTGCTGTGGGAGCTGGCAAGGGAACTTTGCCAAGCCACTCTCCATCGTGTATCAACAATCCTGGTTAACAAGGGAAGTCTCAGATAACAACATGACACCCATGTACAAGAAGAACCAGAAAGCAGGATCTGGGCGTTGGAGTGTTGGGTTGACTGTTGGACCTGATGATATTACAGGTCTTCTTCAACCAAAATGATTCTACAATTCTTTAAACATCCTCTCGCGCACTGGCCAGGGGAGTTTTTTTCCGGGCTGTATTGACAGTAGATCTAGGGTGAGGCGCTTCCCCTGGACCAGCTTGAAAAGGGGATGGAAAAGAATCAGCAACATGCTTTGCTTAATATTTTGCAGCTATAGATGAAGCAGAGACATGGTATCTGTGGTTTATTAGTTTCTTCTGATTATACTAGAATATTTTGAGAAGTAAAATACTTCATTCCCACTACAGTGTTCTGTTTTGATTTAGGACACAAGGACAGAAATTCACAGAACATATCAGGCACAGAGGTGCTCTTGAATGTTCCTTGCAGCTCTCACATTGATGGCTTCTGTCTCTCAACTCTTCAAATACAAATGATCACTTAAGCCCCAAGGCATCAAAGAAAACAGGTAAAGGAATACAAAATTTCTGGGAATTTGTTGGGATTGGTATTCTCATAGCAAATAGTAGGAAAGAAGCAACAGAATTCACTGTTTAATTACATTCCGGACAAACAGAAACCACTTAGCCATTTTACAGGACAGTGCTTCCACTTTTTGCAGCACTTTAGTCCTAATATCTATTGCACTAATGGCTAACACTGCCTCAAGAGTAAGACTGATCTCCAAGAGAAGAAAACAACAGGAAGGACAGTTTCTGCTAAAACCATCAGGAAAAGCAAGAGTCTTTTATATTTACTTGAATAGAGGCAAACACTTTGCTTTATTTAATGTAGATCTGTAGATCAAATAGATCTTACAGTCCAGTTGAGCATGCCTTCCTTTAGAACACTACATGCTATTCAGGACAATAGAGCTCCTAAAAAGTTTAACAAATCCCTTATTCGCTGATTTTTTTTTTCTCTGATTGAGTAGCGTAAAAGGGGAGTAGGGGTGGGGGTCAGGGAGGTGGGTGATATGCTCAGTGCAGAATAAAATGCTGAACACATGAGAGCAAGGGACAGGCAAGTTTCCAGTCTGTCTCACAAAACTCTCAAAATATCACATATCTAATCCCCCAAATATTTGTAATTTGCCTTTTCACAGTCCACCATGCCTTTCTAGAACTCTGTTTACACCTTTTCTACAGCTCCATTTGTCACAGATTTAATTTGTAAATTTAAACACTGATCTCCTCCCAACACGCACAAACACAGGTCCCAGATGGATAAATATTATATTTCTTCAAAGGCAAAACAAGATGTGGTGGGATGAACTGACCTAACACAACTAACAGCACGAGCTGCTGTGTTTTCCTTCAGTCTTGAGTCTCATTGCACTTCTTGATAACATCTTGATTTTACACACTGTCAGAAACACAATCTACAAAGCCAGTGAATGTTTCCTGTTCTGTGAGTTGAACCGATGCACAGAGGACATTCAGAAAGAGTGAGGTAGGTACAGGGTACAGTGAGGCTTTGGAAGTCAGTGCAGGGAAGAACTTCCACACGTTCTAGGATAAGCGGTTGCTTATATAGTCGGTCTGGTGGAACTGCAGTGTCCCCGTGTGGATACAGAGCTATAGTAACTTTATACAGAGGAACACTTCTACCAGCACTAGGTACTTTCACAGCATCGTAGCTTGCACTATATTGGTGCGAGATATTGAGGCAGAAAACATGTATAGCACATTAATCATGGTCCTATAATTGTGAAAATACAACATGTGCATGAACAAGCCTTTATTTGCTGGGATTAGCAAACTGCAAAGAGATTATTACAGCTGCACAATAATTCCTAGATGTTTCACTGAAAATGAATGTCATAGTTCCCTCAAGACTGGTGTGAAGCCACTTGAGAGGCTTTGTACACTTACTACCCTGTACACTAAGCTATGTCAGAGTTAACTGCATGAGTGCAGGAACAGTGGTGACATTTCTGGAGAAAATACACACATATCCTGCTGACAGTATTAGGAGGAATAATTCATCATATCTACTTGCCTTCCATATGTACTTGCCTTCCGTTTTCGTAAGGATAATACCTTCCCTTCTTTTGAACTGTTCATGTTTTTCACACTTTTGTTTAAAAACTGTCATACTTTGGTTAGATGCTTGGCAATACATGTACACTGAGTTTGAATTTTGTCTCAGGATCCCAGCAAAAATGCATGCTATTATTAAAAAAAAACAAAAAAAAACCAAAAAAAAAACCACCACCACTCAGTTATTCTTTCTTCTGTTGTATCTAGGAGGGTATCCATCTCTGATCTGCACAAAACCCATTAAGAAGTCCTGCTCATCAGAGGCAATGAAAAGATAGACTGCTCTGTTCCAAGTCAACATAATCTGCCAGGAGGTGATACTCTCATTTCTGGAATATTAAAGAGGTAGAATTGTGTGATTCTTGTGGCTTTGTTACTACAAATACTCTATTATTTCATCTCAGCATTTTCTTGATTCTAGCACACTGATATTTCACAAGCTCCAGCAAAAAGGAAATTGCAAATAATTATTCTGTTTACTTTTACATGTGGAACATGCATTGCTCATAATTGAATAGCAGCATTATAAAAATTGTGGAAGTTACAAAATTGTACTGCCCTGTATCAAAATATCCTTGATATTTTAATCCTAGCTAAAGGTTACAAATTCTATGTAACTAGTATGGCTTTGCACTCTTAGGAAGCATGTGTCAAAAACAGCTGAGGATGGGAGGCAAAGAGAGGAAAGAATCACAGATCCCTAAGTTTAAAAGTAAGGATAGGTACCCATGTTTCCTGAGACAAAATACAGCTCTAAAGTGATACATTTTGAGTTGCAAACTGAAAGTGGAAAAATAAGGACAAAGCACCCCAAATGCTGCAAAGTTAATATAAAATATGTAATTTGAAGACCAACTCTTGCATTGCAAGGTTTCTGTGTTAACCACATTGGCAGATAGATGGCTGTTATTTGGAAAACTGATAGTAGTTAGTACGATATGGATCCTTTTCCTCTGCTCTACTAAATGAGACACAGCTGAAGATAAAATGGCATGCAATGCTGGTTTTGTATTCCGGAGGATGTGGCTGCTTTGTATCTTTCCTCATTGTGCAAAAGAAATCCACATCTGAGAAGTCATTCTGAGGGTTCATAATTTGATCCATATGATCACAAGCTGGGATCTGATCATTCCTGTGTTCATCCTCTTTTGACATTCACAGCCAAAAGTCTAGGCATCTACAAACTACACAAACACTATAAAGTACTAGAGTGCTAAATATGAGTTTTAAAGTACCTTTCATCTCTGCTTGGAATTTTCAGCCATAAACCCTAGAGCTGAATGCCCACATCCATTTGGACACTAGAACTAACCCAGTTCATCCGCATTTCCTACCCAAGATGATAGATCTGCTAGATGATAAACCCTGGTGAATAAAACACCAGCTTGTTTCAAGTTTCTATTTCAGATTGAGAAAAAAGGATTTGAATGTAGGCTGTGTGTACCCAGTTTGTGTGCATCATCTATCAAAAGATTTAAATAGCTTCACTGGCGTTTTTGGCTGCACCAATCTCAAATTTACAGATGCTGCCTGGAAGTCAAGATCTTGGTGCCACAGACACAGGAAGAGCAAGTTTGAGAAATCTGCTCTAGAGCCTTCATCTTATTCTGGCATCGTGAGCAGATACAAAGTTAGGCCACTGGTAGAAAATTTAATACCTATAAAATTAAGAAGATAATTATGTTGTTTCTGAGAAACTGTTGATCAATTATTAGACTTTTATATGCAGCTCCTAAATCCTTTGCCCTAGTCACAAAATAGGATGCACAGAGTATAAATGATGAATAAGGCCACTGTACGTCTATTGAAACAGAGTTGCAGCAGGATGTCCTGGTTCAGGTGCTACATGGGCCCTGGTAAGTCATGGCATCACTGTGGCTAAAGAGCCACCCTTCTTTTGCAGAGGGAAGGTTACATTCCTTTAAAAACTACTTAAGAGATATTTAATGCTGTATAGGTTGGTTTTCTTACTTCCACTATGTTACCTCCAATTGAAGCACAGCAAAACTTCAGTAACAAGTAAGACTTGACGCTGCTTTATAGTTTAGGATCCATGAGACAGTGGTTAAATTCATCACTTTTTGCTAGCAAATTTTGTTGTGATCCCAAGTGATTTCTGTAAACCTTCCTTTCCTAAACAATTTTTGTAATCTTGGATGTTGCCTTTTACCTGATTACTCACTATCCTGACTTCCCTGAAGACTCACATACACACAGAGAGGCAGGTGAGTACTCAAATATTACCATAGTTGGGGTAGCTGGCAGCCTTAGATGAAAGATGTGTAAGCAAGAAGAAAGAGAAGATCCATTCCGTCCTTCATATAATAACAAAAAACTGGGAAGCTGTGCTGCAATCCAGTGGGACCTGGAGAGTGGGACCAGACAGACAGTAACCTCATGAATTTCAGCAAGGGTAGGTGTAGGGTACTGTGTCTAGGGAGGTATAACCCCATGTATCAGTACAGGTTAGAGACTGACCTGGTGGAAAACAGCTCTGTGGAAAAAGACCTTGGAGTACTGATGGACAACAGGATGACCATGTGTGCTGGTTTGGGGCTAATCGGAATATTTTTATTAGGAAAATTAGATTATAGGCTGTGAAACGGAAACAATGGTGATGTGTAATTCACTAATAGGTTTGTTGAGACCTATAAAAACAAGGACACAAATACAGATAGGACAGTCTATTGGAGTCAGTGTCTATATTTCTCCCTGGGCTTCTGTTCTATTATTTACTTTGAGCTGTAATCTGAGTAACCCAACTAACAGTTTCTTTCCAACCCCCTTGCTGATTCTTCCAACTCACCTTGCACATAAGGCAAATTCTGGGATAAGAGAGAGGGGTGGAAAGAAGGCAAAAAGGTGGTTGTGAGCCCCTCCTGGGCACTCTGATTCCTGGGAGGGGTATTATGTTTCTGTATTACTTTTAACTTGCATATTTCTGTATATAGCTGTAAATATTTATCATATATTGTAAATATCTGCTTGTATACTGTGCTAAACTGTAAATATAAAGCTTCATTCCTTAGCTTCCAGCTGGCTAAGTCTAATCTGGGTGATTTCATTGTGGGGCGGGCGGGGGGGTAACTCCCAATCTACCACATCATGAGCTAGCACTATGCCCTCATAGAAGGCAAATGGCATCTTGGGGTACATCAAGAAGCAATGGTAAACAGGTCGAGTTCTTCTCTTCCTCTACTCTGCCCTGGTGAGGCCTCATCTGGAGTAGAGTGTCTAGTTATGGCGTATCCTGTTCAAGAAGGACAAGCAGCAGCTTGAGAGGATACAGTGAAGGGATGTTAAGATGATTAGAGATCTAGAATATTTCTAAATTTCTAAATAAATCTGAAGGACTTGGGCCTTTTCAGCCTAGAGAAGCCTGAGTAGAGATCTTATCAATGCCTATAAATACTTAAAGGGTGGGTGTCAGGAGGATGGACCCATTTTTTTTTTGTGCTGTTCCATGACAGAACAAGCACAAACATGAACATGGGAAGTTCTGCTTAAATATGACACAGAATTTCTATACTTTGAACATGGCAGAGCATTGAAACAGGTTGGCCAGAGAGGTGGTAGAGTCTCCAGTTCTGGAGTCATTCAAATCACACCTGGATGTCGCAGAACCATAGAACTGAATCACAGAACTGAATCATAGAATTGTCAGGTCTGGAAGGTACTTCAGGGATCATCCAACTCCAACCTCCCTGCCATGGGCAGGGACACCTCACACTAGATCAGGTCGCTGAGAGCTCCATCCAGCTTGGCAGAGCCTCATCCAGCCTGATGTTGTCCTGTGAGACCTGCTCTAGGCGAACCTACTCTGGCACAGGAGTTGGACTAGGTGATCTCCAGAGGTCACTTTCAACCCCTATCATTCTACAATTCTGTGATTGCATAATACATGTCCCTGTAAAGCTACAGAAAGCACTGACAGAAACAGTGTTACTTTAAATTCCTTAATTACTTTAAGTATCTGCAACCTGGTGGAATTTGCTACTGGTGGAATTACTTTTAGCTAGTGTGATGGTGCATTGGACTGTCAATGAAGTGCCAGGACCAGCTATTGTTTTGTGTACAAAAATAGACCTGAAAGAATCTACAAGACTGGTGCTATGCACAGATATTTAAGTATTGAGATCTTCAGGAAATGCAACTAATAAGAAAGCATTAAGACAATGTATTTAAACTTAGATTTGTAGAAAGAAAAAAACACTTCTTTTTGCAACACAGAAAAATATAGGATTGCTAATTCATTGAATTCCCTGGGAACTTGGACCTCATGTTTGAAGGGCTTTGAGAGAAACAAGTGTGGGAGTAATTAAAGAAATATGTTTTCTAAATAATTTCAAAGAACCTTTATTCCAAAAATTAAACTGAAAGTGTCCAAAGACAATAACTTAGATATGCAGAGTGGAACCAACAAGAGAGAACAAGTCCTGGCCTGTATCAGGAATAGTGTGGCCAGCAGGAGTAGGGAAGTCATTCTTCCTCTGTACTTAGCACTGGTTAGGCCACACCTTGAATACTGTGTCCAGTTCGGGGGCCCTCAGCTTAAGAAAGATGTTGAGATGCTCAAACATGTCCAGAGAAGGGCACCAAGGCTGGTGAGGAGGCTGGAGCACAGTCCTGTAAGAAGAGGCTGAGGGAGCTGGGGTTGTTCAGCCTGGAGAAGGGGAGACCTTACTGCTCTCTACAACTACCTGAAAGCAGGTTGTCATGAGGTGGGGGTTGGTCTCCTCTCCCAGGCAAACAGTGACAGAATGAGGGGACACAGTGTCAAACTGCATCAGGGCAGGTTTAGGCTGGATGTTAGGAAGAAATTCTTCACAGAAAGAATGATTTGCCCTTGGCATGGACTGCCCAGGGAGGTGGTGGAATCCCTGTCCCTGGAAGTGTTTAAAAGAGACTGGATACGGCACTTGGTGCCATGACTTTGTTGATTAGATGCTGTTGGGTGATAGGTTTGACCTGATGATCTTGAAGGTCTTTTCCAACCTGATTAATTCTATGATTCTGTAATTGGGCTGACTGAATTCAAAAGGCTAAATCTGAAGCAGTGCACCTTCACAACAGCAAGCAGCTTGATGCTCATCCAGCATCCAGCACTCTTAGGGGTAACTGTGACACTAGTAACAGCTGAACTCCTCCACTGCTGAATGTAGAGTCATGTGAAGCTAGAGCAAGGCTCATTCACTGAGAGAGTCCTCAACACCAGAAGAGACTCATGCAAGCCTCCCATCCTACTGGGACATCATTAGAAACCATACATTGGAGCAGGTAGTCTATTCCCTGTATTTAAAGTGCTGCCTTGGCCCTTCTCACTGCACCTTTGCTTCATCACTTTGTTCTTACCCATGTCCCATATGTAAAGTGCAATTAGCGTTAAGAAGAAACTTTTAACATTGCCAGAGGATTTGTGTCTGGCTTTCTATCCTCCTCTCAACAGGTCACACCAGAAACTCTGTCCTGGGAAGAAATTGTATCTGTAGCAGTTTTCTTCTCTTCACAACTGACTTTGACCCAAAGATTTTAAATGAAGAAAAATATACTATACCCTCCTGACACAAATAAAATATGAACAGGCAAGGGACCATTTTGCTTATACAAGCTGAAGCACAGCCAGGAGAATAAATGTGTAGATAGGGCAGAGGATGTGAAGGTTAAAGCAAAATAATCAAATAATGTGTGTGAGTAATTTAAGAATTCCGGAGCCTATTTGTAAGAAGAAGTAGGGTAAGAAGAAAGATCTTAGCAAGGACACCATGAACCATCCATTTCTTTCTGAGAAATGTTCTGTGCTGAAAAGTCACCTCTTCTTTGCTTTTAAATTCATATTTCATGATGTTTCTGAAGCATCTAGTATTAATTAGCATTAAAAAGTATGTCACAGAAGAACACAGGAGGAAAAGGACAAATTTTGAATACAAATTTTTTAATCCCTCTCAGAAGCTTTTTAATACCCTTCACTTGCATCAGTATCAATCTTGAAGAAGAAATGACTGTTTGCTTCATCTCTAAGTCCTAATTGTTGTAAAAAGATTTTTTTAAGTGTTCCTTTTGAAGTGTGCATTTATACTTTGAAAAAGAGTTAGTCTTTATAGGTGGACATGGCCCACAGTAAAACAGGAAAACAGGAAATCTTCTGAACACCTAATTGCATAAACTCTGTTCAACTTCTCAGCGACACCGAGGGGGGTCCCATCTACAAACGAGCATGAAACTGTGCTATAGATAGGCAAGGACAGATCCTGAAAACAGTTTCTTCTCTTTACAATTCACGTATGCATTGTAGGCATTCCTCAGGATGTTTCTATTTTTCCAGGCACCTGGAATAAAAGTTTAAATTGAGGATGCTGGAGACTGCCATTTGTCAGTGTGTTCCGCCCAGAGCAGGAGATTCTGGCTGTCCAGAGCATCCATCCTGACTGATCTTTGTCTCACAGCCATGCACAACAGTTCTATTTTCAAACACCTTTGCATTATTTTTGTCCAGGACAAGACAATTCACCTGGAGTGCAGTGCAGCAGTGCACAGTAATTCCCATGAGGATGGTGTTTGCTGCCTGCATGATGGGGCACTGAGTGAAACTGGGTTGCAAGACAGCGTTCCCCTACTAACATCTTTTCCTCTCTAACCATATTTTATCTTCTCTGCTCCTTCCTTCTTCTGCAGAAGAGCTATAAAGGTATGTATTTTCCATGAGCTGATGAATTAATTTGAGCAATCTTTGAATTTCTGTTTTAGTTGTTTCTGGAAGTAGAAAGGCCAAAGTTAAATATGACTCAGGGATATTTTTGTCCACTCTATTTTCTTATTATTAACATGGACCCCAACTCCTTTTTGCTGCATGCACATTTATCTAGTCGTTAGAAATACTAAGTGAAGCAAAACTGAGTGAGAATGACTGGAGTTTCTACTGGTTTCATACTGATTTTAAAGCAAGACAGCTGCTGAAAATGGGCAGTCAGGTACATGAGGATCTGTTTAATACTCCCTAATATCTGCGTGATGCTTCACCTTGAAATCCCAAATATGAAAGATAATTATGCTTACAAAAACAAAGCAAGAGTGACTGTTACAGGAAGAGAAGAAAATAAGAGTCCTGCTCTGTCCCACTGCAAATTCTATCCTTTCCTTTGAAATTTGCTAAAGGCAATATGTTTTTCATTATCTACCCCATGTCCTCCTGTCATTTTCCCTTTAACAGAAAGCTTTCAGCAAAGGAGCAATTTAGTTCTCTAAAGCTGTTTACTTTTGTTACACTCCCTAAAACGAAGCATGTTGTTCCAGGCATATTGGTAAAAAGTCTGGATCTGCTTATTAGATTGAAATTAGACATTTCAAGTCTCCACAAATACAACTATTTAAAGAGTTGGCAATGACTTTAAGTGAATAGGAAGGGAACCACAAAAAATGTAATGGTTATTTTAAATCCTCTATAAAGTCAAAAGCAGTTTGTATGTTGTACGAAAAGCCACTGCAGACAGATGAAAAATTGTTTAGTTTCCTCTTCTGTAGTTGCTAGCATGACTCAAAGATCACGGTGTGATCATATCTAAAAGCCGAAAATGTAGTCACTAAAAATGTTTCTGAAAGGTCACATTTACTCAGTTTTAAAGCCTGTACATTTTTGTGACAGAAGAATACTTGAAAATGTGTAGAAGGGGTAGACATGCAGACGGATTAGGCACCCTAGCATGCAGCCCCCCTCCTGTGCCACTGAAGTGGCATGTGTGGGCTTTCCAAGAACACAGCTACCCCAGTACCAACCCACCTCAGCAGATGCCTGGGCTGGGCACTCTGGGAGCAGCTGGAGCTGCATTCAGAGACTTCCTGGGAGGAAACAGGGGCCAGATGAGTAGTGTAGAAGAAACCAGGAAGCCCTTTGAACAATAAATATAATCACACTAACAGTGATCACACAGATAAGCTACCCACTCCTCAGGTTTGCTTCAGCAACAGGTGAAAGCCTAAGGGGGAAGATGAAGGAGGCCCTGAAGGCAGAAAAAGAGCACAATGGCTATAAAATCTGGAATCTGATTACAGGATCTGGGATATTTCATGTCTAGACGTCAATAAAAATTGCAGTTTACATTTTTCAGTCTTGTAAATAAAACCTGACAAAACAATTTTTGCTTTCTTTTGTTCTCAAGCCCTCTCTTGGTGCTACAGGAAAACCTACAGCAGGCTCTCTCCAAAGGCAGCAGATGGAGGGCACAGCAAGGGGAAATACAGAGGTCTTGGAGGAAGCTACACAGAGGAGATGAATTGTGGGAGGCTTAGAGCCAGGGAAACTTACTTGTCAGCCTGCCATGGATCACTGTGCATGTACCAGAGGAAGCTGAATTACTCCCTACAAAGACTAATTGGCTTTCTAGCCACAGCACCATAGTTACATTCATGCCGTCAGCCCAGTGGGCTGAACTCTGGAGGTGTGTCAGGGAAAACTGACCCATGCATTTCTCGAGATGCACTGTATACAGTACCATGTTTTGAAGAGGCAAAAGCCTATAGCTGGTAGTCAGAAAGAAAAACCTAAGTTAAAAGCGATTCAGAGTGGCTTTAATTTTCACTCACACTGCAGAATACCTACAAGTGGAGCATGCCTGATCACCAGAGATAACCCTCTGCACTATGAGCCATTCCTGAAGTCTGTATGATGATATGCTTACTGTATGTAGATATATCACATTTGTCAAGAGATCCTAGTCTAAAGAAAAAAGAATCATGTCTATTGCATGTCTATTCCCCCATGGTGTAAGTGCTAAACCTTTCCTAGCAGCATGCAAAGCTGGAGGAGTAGAGAGTGAAAAGGCAGGGATGGGGGGTGGGGAAAGAAAGAGTAAATCCAGTTGATATTCCAACATCTATGGAAATTCCTACATGTATGACTATGAATTATTCTGTAGTTCTGAACATAACCACTATTTCCACTAAAACAGTAGGATCAGTGATATTATGGAAACATATCATTCGTCCATTCTTGAGAACATATTCAGGTAATTAATTCACATTCAAAAATTCTATTTTATTGCTGCACACTTTCTTTCCACTCTATGCATTGGCCTTCTCAATATTTTGGATTAGTAGGATTGATAACCTCAAGTGTAGGTAAACAAAAATCGGCCATTCTTGATTTCTGTAGAGCTTCCTTGCTTTCCTCCAGCCACTTTGGAATAATAAAGTTTTCCCATTTTTGTATCAGTCCTTTGTTTCTGTAGGTTTGCATCTGGTTCCTTGCTGAGACATAAGATTCTGGAAAACCTCACTTTGCCCATGAAAAACAAGAAGCCTTTACGCCTTTATCTTCATTCTTTTGTCTGCACTTTTTCACCTTTCTCCAAATCCCCTGACCTTCAGCAATCTTCTAGCTATGTTCCACTGACTGGATTTTCCTGCTGTGCAAAGTGATTTTCACTAATCTGTTGCTTAGTAGGTAATTGTTAAAATAATTTTTGCATATTCCTCAGTGATATAACGTAATTGATTTCAGTTGGAGTCACACTAGGAATTATTGTGGGCTATTAATTTTTCAGAAAGCTTTTCTTATGCAAGTAGGTGCATTGTGCAGTTGTCAAGAGTGTTGATGATTGCTCCAGCTCCTAGGGCAGATAACAGTTATTGTGATGAGCTCTGCAACATCTTGTCATAAGAAGATTTAGTTTGCTCTGGATGAAAGCTTACAGAAGCTTGCGGTTTTGGGCAGGGGGATTGTTTGGTTGGTGGTCTTTTGTTGGGTTTTTTGTTTGTTTGTTTTGTCCAGGGGTCTTATTTAGCATTATTTTTAAAATTTCATAGACAACTATGTCAGTCCATGCTGTATAATACTTGAAATGATTTCTGCGATCACTGTTGGCCCAAAGTTTGGTAAAAGGAAGTCTTTGTAATGAGCCTAAGCTCCCTTTCACAACAGACCATGAAGCCATTTCTATAAAGCGCTTGAGTACAAGGCACCAAGAATGACTTAAAACCCGGAGCAATCAGATTTCTGTGCTACATTTTTTTGGCACAGATAGTTGGTAACCTTCTCATGTAAGTGCAAATTCAGACATGGGAGGAGGGGAATGCTAGCAAACAAGTAGGAGATATCCCAGGTTTCTGTCATCTGGCAAAAGACAGGTTTTTACAGAACATTCACGGCAGATATTTTAATGAAAATAACTATTCGCTTAAATCAATCACATGGCATCACATCTTTGTTAGCTTTTAGTTATAATGAAACTATAGTGTTTAGATGCATGACCAAATGTCCTGTAGTCATTGTTTTATACTGTATTGCATATTGATAGGTCATGCATCACAACCCCTAAGGCTACAAAGACAGATTGTTTGAAACTCTGTGTCTCAGAGGAGAGTGTGAAGTAGTAGTATAATGATGTTGATGGGCAACATGTGAAACTGCTGCAAGTTTTAACAAAAGCCTCCTGATATCTCTCTCTGTTTATTACACCAGCCCAATCAGACATGAAGAATTGAGATATTTGTACCTGCAAAACACAATTTGTTCTTTTGGAGCACAGTCTTTCTCAAAAAAAAAGACTTCTGAATGACCGATCTGCATACTCACAGGGTAAGGTCATATTTTCATCCCACTGTGCCCTAGCTTTCTCCAAAGAGAGCAAGGGACAGCAGTGCTAAGAACTTTAATTCTATAAATAACACAAAAGCAAGCTTTCTCAGCAAAGTGTGGCTGATCTGGCTGTGAAGACTATCCTTTGCTATATATATAGCTAAAGAACAAGTATTTTAAAGAGGTTGCAGGAAGAATATAAATAAGCCAAGTACATCCAAGCATATTTTTTAAATGCTGGTTTGAAGTTCAGCAGCAGCTGAATCCACGGACAAAATAAGATAGCATCTCATGATGATACGGATTAAGTCTCCAGGGAACAAGCTGCAGGCAGAAGTGGTTGAGGCATCTTTTGAGGACAGTAGACTGTATGGTCAGTAAAAAGAGCTGAGTGAGCCTTGACCTTGCTCAACACATCACGCTCACCAGACAAGATGAGGATAGCACAGAACATAGGAGAGACTGAAGCCTTCAAGAATTATCTCAGAACAAGTGGCAGGGTACATATCACATCTCTGGTCCCAGATCTACAAATGAGCAAGTGATCCAAGCCCATCAATGAGAGTGGGATTTTCAGTAGCAGTTTTATTATATAGTGACTTGAATAAGTTCTTGTACAACCACAGATGAGTGTTTACATTCATTCATGAGTATCTCAGAGGCATGTTACAAAAGCAGATTACCACCAAGTAGGTCCTGCCCTACCTGCCAACTTAACCTTTATCCTAAAGTACTACTTGGGGGAAAGCTCATCAGCAAAATCAGAAAAGCAGTAAATGTGTGGCTAGGACACCCTCAGATGGTGGGACATGCTGGCCAGGATATCAGCAGCACCCCACAGCACTGACATCACCCACACAAAATGGGAGTAGCAAAGGAAGAGAGAAGAGGATAAAGTTTTAACAGTTCCAGCTCACATGGTAGTTAGGAAGTAGAAAAGTATTCAAAGGGATATTTTTAAATGATGAAAAATTTTGAAGAGAGAAAAAGTCTTTTCAATCAGACCTCTCCAGAATCAAGAGTATATTAGACAGAAGGTTTTATTCAAGCCAAGCAACCAAAGGGTTCTGCAGTATATGTCGGAATTCAAAATCAGATGGAGAGCAGGAATACACAGATGAAACCTGGCCAAACTTGTAGAGAGGTTAGCATGTTCCCAAGTGTGCTTTATATATACCAATCAACCTCACNTTTTTACTGTAACCTCTCATTTCTTAGATAGGTGAAAAGCTTTGAACCTTGACCAGAATAGCCTCCATCCTGGAGTGTACAGGGGGTTGTCAAGGCAGCACAAAGAGCTTTCCTTTAGTAGTACTTAATGGCTGAGTCTTTGGGGACAGGGAAGCATCTGGGCATAACTTCAGGTCACCTCAATAAGGTAATGGTTGAGATCTGTTCACAGCACCAGCTGGGAGTTCAGCAGTGAGATATAGGTGGGGAAGTGATGTTGAGAGATGTGGAGGAAATGGAAGGAGCTGCAGCACATGCCAGCAGATGTGCTAGTTACACAGGAGCCAGGAGTTGAGCAATCACTGATTAATCAGTTATTCTGGTGGTTGTATTTATGACATTAGTCCCTTCCTACACATCTTTTGCCTTTCCTCTAAAATTCCAAATGTGCAGCAACAAGGTAAGATCCCAGTTGAAAACTTAAGCCATGCAGGCCTTCTTCTTTGATGAGCCATGATACTACAGAAGCTCATCAGGATCAGATCAAATCACTGGGAACCACACCATCACAGCTGAGACAGCAGAGACCCTGTCACAGCCCCCTCTGAGTATTTTCTCTATCCACTTTCCTTCTCTCCTGAATATTTTTTTCTGCTTTTCAGCAGACCCTGAGACCACAGCATGTTGTAATGTTTCCCCAGGCACCACAGCCTGTGATGACTGACCAGATGAGGACAACACCATGCACACAGCAGAGCTAAGCACCAGGGCCTAAATATCTGGCCATGGTAGGAAACTGTCAGGATGAGGTTGAACAAGACAGGAGGACAGAAATTCCTGAAAGTTAGGTGGAAGATCTCACAGCAGACATTGCCAAGCTTTGCAGGTCTACCAGATATGGAGACAGTTTGATAAAAATGCTCCATTGTGCCAGCTGGAGCCAGCTGTGGGCTAAGCACAACACAGAAATTTTAACAAAGGGACTTGCATAGCCTCAGAGAGCAAACATAGCAGCATACGATTGTGTTTTTCTTTTCAGCTATTTGATCAGCTGTAAAGCCTTTCTGTTACTGGAGAAGTTCTTGAATTCACCTGTGGCTTAAAAAGCAGGCTCCAGTGGCAGAAAACAGTGTGGAAACCAGCTGCCTTTATAGCCCTGGGCTGGGTGGGGTCTGCAGGGGTGTGCAGCTATTGCCCCCCAGAGAACCTAGAGCTGGGGTGGGGGATGGAAGAGAGGCATCTCCACTCAGGGCCATCAGCAGAGGCTAATTGTATAAACTGAAACAACAACAATAATAGTATAGGCGTGACAAGCTGTGCTGCAGCTGGTTTGGGATTCAGCCGGCTTTATGTTGTTTTGATTAGCCTGACATTTGGCTGGTGGGATGCTTGTGTGGGCACACATGTGAGTGGGAGGATAAACACAGCTGAGCAAATCTGGTCCCTCATCTTTCTTCTGCACAAGCAACTGGGCTTATCCTTGGCTTGCATACCCCTCCTCCCTCCCACATCCTAAAAGGTGCAGCTGTATTTAATGACAATGTATCACAGGAACATTTGTGGCAGTTTTGCTGATGTCTATTGTTATAGACAAAGCACAAAGGTTTTTAATGCTGTGGTGAGCTGTTGAAATACAGACAGCTGTGGGGAAAAAAAAACTAAGGTAGCACATAACTTGGAGAGAGAAGAGAGGAAAAGGAGCAACATCCTGATAGAGTAAATATGAGAGTTTATATAGGTTTCAGCCCTGTTGGGCCAAGATATCCCTCCAGAAAGCCTTCTTTCCACCACCTCTCTGCTGCAGAAGCTAGATAAAGTTCATTCAAAGTTGATATTTTTGTTCCTATGGTTTGTTAGTAGCGACTGACAGTAAACACAAACTGCATCTGGAAAAAGAGCTGGCCCTGGGAACAGACATTAAAAGGGAGAAAATCAAATGTATCAAAGGCTAGAGAAAAGAAAAACACTATGGGTTTCCCAAGGTAAATTATTCTGGGGCTCTTCAGCCTCTTCAGACATGCTGTATACCTGGTATCCATACTATGTTATAAATGGATGTTTTAACTTCCTCCAAATCCAAAATCTTTTTAAAAAGATAACTTTTCTGTAACTTATATAGAAAGCTAATATAAAATTATCTTAAACTGACAGCAGTATGAGTGCTGTATTCCATTTTCCCTTTCAGCTTCTGAGAAATGGAAATTTTTCATGATAAATGGTAAATAAATTAAAGCAGCCACAAGCCTCTCCAGGAGTTGATAAATGAGCACAGATGGCCAAAATAAGCACAGGCAAGACATAGTGCCTCACAGTAGATTCAAAGTTGTAAACTCAGGCCTAGATTTTGCTAACCCTTCCCAACAGCACCTCAGTGCCCCACAAAATCTTCATTACCCCTGAATTCTTTAGAGCACCTAACATGTCAGAGGTGCTGAGGGATTGTAAACCCCAGATTAACACTACTCTCTTTGCAAGAGGTTCATCTTCCTCTCCTACTTCTGCCATCTAAGGTGTGTATGCATAAATACCCCCTAACTCCCTTTGTATCTGTCACAAGACTTAAATCACATCAGCTACCTAGTAATAGTAGAGAGAGTCAGGAAGATTTTCACTAACACAACAGATTCAAGAGCATTCATAAATTTGTTCACACCTCTTAACACTCAGATTTTGATAGAAAAATATTATTTTATCTCCAGTTCTGTTATCTGTATCCCTGGCAGAGATATCCTCATTAATTAAAATGCAATGAGGATAATTGACTTAAGCAATAGCAAAGCAGTAGGTGAAAAGCTGAGAGATGCTTTGTGAACATCTGTGACTTGGAAGGGAGCCAAGCGAATTTAAAATGCAAACATAAAATAAGGATGCAGATAATCAAAGAGAAGAGCAAAACAGTCTGCCTGGCACTCTTTGCCTCAGGCTTTCCTGGATGAGAAAAATCACCCATACTTATGTGAACAGGAGGCAGAGTGGAGCCTATACTCCCTGCTGGGCATACTTCAGTACGAGCAGGACACTGGTAGAGAGAGACCATTGGGAAACAGTCCTGAAGGGCAGATATCTGTGAAGGCTGGAAATTCTTCAAGAAGAATGTCTTAAATGCATGGGAGCAGGCTCTCCCCATGTGCCAAAAGATTAAATGGCAGGGAAGACAATAGGACTGGTTGACCACCGAGACTTTCACTGGGACTCCATACAAAAATGAGACTGTTCTACTCTGAGAAGGGGCAGTCAACTCAGGAAGAGTGCAGGGATCTAGTCAAGTCATGCAGAGAGAACATTAGAAAGGCAGAAGACCAGCAAGAACTCAATCTGGCCACTATTGTAAGAGATAAAAAAAACCATGTTTTCCAAAAACATTAAAGACAAAAAGAAAGTAAATAAGAATCTCCGTCCTTTATTGGATGTGGAGAAAGACATAGCCAAAAACTGTAAGGAGAAGGCTAAGGTAATTTATGCCTTCTTTGCCTTGGTCTTCAACAGTTACCCCAGTTCTCCTCAAGGTATTCAGCTCCCTGAGCTGGAAGACAGAGAAGGAGAGCAGAATGAGCCCACAAAATCCAGGAGAATGCACTTACTGACCTTCTACAGCATCTCTGAACACTTGTAAGTCTACAGGGCCAGAGGGGATCCACCCAAGAGTGCTGAGGGAGCTGGCAAGGGAACTTTGATAAGCCACCCTCCATCGTGTATCAACAATCCTGGTTAACAAGGGAAGTCTCAGATAACAAGTGACACCCAGGTACAAGAAGAACCAGAAAGCAGGATCTGGGCGTTGGAGTGTTGCGTTGACAGTTGGACCTGATGATATTACAGGTCTTGTTCAACCAAAATGATCTACAATTCTTTAAAAATCCTCTCACACACCTGTGACACCCATGTACAAGAGTCAGAAAGCAGGATCTGAAACACTACAGGCTTGTCAGTCTGAATCTGGCACTGCAGAACATTCTGGAGCAGTTTATCTTAAGTGTGCTCACACTTCATGTGCAGGACAATCCGGGCATCAGGCCCAGCCAGCATGGGCTCAAGCAGCTGGTGCTGCTTGACCAGCCCAATCTTCTATGACCAGCTGGCCTGCCTAGTGGATGAGGGAAAGGCTGTGGATGTTGTCTGGCTGGACTGTAGTGAAGCCTTAGACGCTTTCTCCCCCAGCATTCTCCTAGAGAGGCAGGTGGCTCATGGCTTAGGCAGGAAAAAACTGACCAGACAGCCAATCCCAAAGTTAAATCCCATCGACAGCTAGTTACAACTGGTGCTCCCCAGGTCTCAGTGCTGGGCCTGTTCTCGTTCTCCATGATCTGGATGTGGGAGTTGAGTTGTGCCTCAGTAAGTTTGCAAATGACATCAACGTGGATAGGAATGTTGATCTCCTCAAAAGCAGGAAGTCTCTGCAGAGTCTGTAACATGATTTAATGTGTCACGGTGGTGTTGGATTTTGAGAGGTCTTTTCCAAACTCAATGATTCTATGATTCTACAAAGAATTTATCCTGCCTTTTGACACTCCTGGGCTGTATAAGGTATGCGTCACATACCACCATGCAAATTACAAACTATTTTCATTAGCTATTTGTTAATAGTAAATAATTAAATTATCCCCTGTATTTTTTCAGACATTAGTAAATGAGCTTTTAATGGAAAAAAACCCTCCACTTTTGATCTACTATTTTTGTGTAAAATATACCAAAGCTCTTTAAGGTAGATATAATTTGGTCATCCATCAGCTGCACAATTTATATGTTTTATCTTGCAGAGGAGAGTCTCCAAAATGAGACCAAATTTACAAAACTTACAAAATAACTAATTACCATTTACAAAGACAGTTAGAATTGCTTGAATTAATTATAGCATGTCTCAGTCTTAAACCTGATATTCCAGCACTGAAGAGCTCTCTTTTTGTCACAAAAGGAACTTCTTCTGCATGGAGTGAGATTTTCTCTGTCAAATCCACCTCATTTTGATGCAGGGGAAGGGTCTTTCTTCTGGACTTTCACCAGCAAAATATGCCACTCAGGATGTCTCTAAAGCTCTTGCCCACATCATAGAATCAGAATGGTTTTTGTTGGAAGGGACCTTTAAAGCCTATCTGTTCCTTCTCAGGAATAAGCAATAAGCAGAGAAATCTCCAGTCTGCTCAGAGCCCAGCCCAATCCAACCTTAAATATTTCCATTTACCACCTCTCTGGGCAACCTGTGCCAGTGTTTTATCACCCTTATCGGTACATCTAGCCTGAATATGCTCTTTTGTATTTTAAAACCATCACACTTTGCCCTGTAAAAACAAGCTCTGCTGAAACATCTGTCCTTGTTTTACTTATAGATCCCACTTAAGTGTTGAAAGGCCACAGCTGAAGGGCTCCCTGGAGCCTTTTCTTCTCCAGTCTGGACAACCCCACCTCCATTAGCCTTTCCTCATAGGAGAGGAATTCCATCTTGCTGACCATTTTCATGACTCTCCTCTGGACCTGCTCCAACAATTTCATGTCCTTCTTGTACTGGATTCCAGAGGTGGATACAGTATTCCAGGTGGGGTCTCACCAGAGTATTGCATCATAGTCACCTCTCTCAACCTACTGGACATACTTCTTTTGATGCAGCCCAGAGTTACAGTTGGCTTTATGGGCTGAAAGCTTGCATTATTGGTGTATGTCCAGATTGTTCACCAGTACACCCAAATACTTCTCTGCTAAGCTGTCCTCAGTCACATCATCCTCTAGCTGGTATTGATACTGGAGACTGCCCCAACCCATGTGCAGAACCATACTTTTAGCCTTGTTGAACCCCATGAGTCTCACATGGGCCCACTTCCCAGACTTGACCAAACTCCTCTGGATGACATCCCATCTTCTGGCCACTCAGCTTGGCATCTGCAAACTTGCTTAACGTGGGTTCGAACCCATTGTCATTTATTAAGATATTGAACAGCTCTGATGCCAGTACAGATCTCTGAGGTGCACCACTAGTCACCAGTTTCCATCTGGACATTGAGCCATTGACCACTACCGTCCAGATGCAGCTATCTAACCAATTCCTTATCAACCAAAAAATCCACCCATCAAATCCCTATCTCACCAGTTTAGAGAGAAGAAAACTGTGGGCAACTGTGTTCAAGAGTTCACAGCAGCCCAGGTAGCTGATATCTATAGCTCTATACCTGTCCATTGATACATTCAGTCCATCATAGGGGGCCACTAGCTTAGTCAGGCAAGACTTGTCTTTGGTGAAGCAGTGTTTCAAGTCACCTTCCACATCTTGAAGCAGTCTCAAATCACCTCTTTGTTCTCTATATGCCTTATTATAGCTTTTAGGAAGGTTCCATGGTCTTCAGAGACACAGAGGTGAGGCTCTCAGGTCCGTAGTTATAGGTAAAAAAAAACTTTGCGTTTCCATCAGGGCAACTGAAGAATCAATGCAATCTAAAGTTTGGTTCTGTTGCTTCCCACCTGGAAGGCAGGTCCAGATGTGGCCACAATAGTAGGGATTTCCTGCCACACCCACAGAGACAGGATAGCAGCCTGTATGTTGGATTCAAACAATAATGATTGTGTCCTTGCTGAGAAACATCTCAGCTGACCACAACGTCATGAGTTTTCAAAAAATAGTTTTTTCATGTGGTACTCTACCCAGGTGTGATGAAGGGAAGGGATTTCAGTTATAGCATTATAAAGAGCAGAAGTGAGTGTAGCCATTCTTTAATGGATATTATACCCTGGCAGCATCAACTGTGTAGTCCTGCTGGATATAAATTCACTGCGTAGTCCATCTAAAACCCATTTGGTTAGGAAGAAAATGAGATAAAAGAAAACAGTTGTTTCCATATGTAACAGATTGACATAATCTATCATCTATGAAAATTAAAAAGCAATTAGCTGCATGGTCAGGATTATCTAGGACACAAAGTATAAAATTCAGAGGCAATAGAGTAAATGTAGAAACCTGCTGACATGGAAAGTCATACCAAAGGATTAACTTAACATTCCAGGAGCAAAAATAAAATTAAATCTAATCTATGTCCTACTTTACTCTTTGTTGATTTATTCTAGTTTTCCAGTGTACTGGCCCATACAAAATTCTACCTCAGGAATTCAATATCCATATTGGCAGCCCATCACAAGTGGTGCTGTTCAGGACTCAGGTTTTGGGGCCAGGCTTGCTTAGTATCTTTTTTTTTTTTCAATTATCTAAATGGGGGGGGGGGGGGGGAGGATGGTTCACTCTTAGTAAGTTTTCAGAAGACACCAAGCTATGTGGAAATGTTGACCTGCTTGAGGATAGAAAGGCTGTACAAAGGGATATGGAGAGATTCAATGGATGGGCTGAGGTCACTTGTAAGAGATTCTACAAGACCAAGTGCTGTGCCTGCACCTGGGTGACAACAACCCTGTGCAAATCTACAGGCTTGGGGAGGAGTGGCTGGAACACTGCCAGACAGAAAAGGACCTGGGAGCACTAGCAGACAGCTGGATGAATGTGAG
>VWZI01023136.1:17719-28609 GCA_013396835.1 Psilopogon haemacephalus | reverse complement strand
ATACCCACTTCATTATAATAATAATAATTATAATAATAAATTATTACTCATTTTCATATGCCTTTCATTTGGATGTTTCAAGACAATGCTCAGAGAAAATCACCTAATGGAGTTGTTCAAGCCTAACCAGAAATTACTGGAAACATTAAGGGCAATTTACTCTTGCAAGATTATCTAGGCTGATTTTACAGACCTGAGAAGTTCAGAGGTAATTTGGACTAACCAAAAATGCCTGATGCTTCTACAAAACAAACAGTAAAACAGAGCTCTGATTTCACTAGGCAACAGTTACCACTACATAGGAAGAGATTGTGGGGTTCAAATATTACATTGTTTATCCCCTACCAGAACTGTCTTTCAGAACATCAAAAGGCTACAAAGCTCTTTGGAGTGTAGGGGAGTGGGAGGTGGATCTCAAATTTGAATGTGAGAGTGTTGATCTGCCCTCAGGTGATGTATCAGTTTTGGCTGAAGGGATCAAAGCAATGCTTTTTTTTTTTTTTTAAGTGATTCCAAGTTGGCAAAATCTGTGCCAGGTTTCAATGTGATGATATTTCAAAGAGCCAGGATAACATGCAGTGCCATGCAGACCAACTTACTTAGTAGAAACCAAAGGAAAAATCATATTGTGAAAGCAGACATTCCGTAGGTCTTGAGCAAGCATCTCATATAGGAGGTAAGCAGAAGGATATGATACATCCTTCCTTTGACATATAAAGACATGGAGAGTGCATTTTTTTGCACCCTTTAAGAGGCAATCAAAGAATTAACAGAGGTGGTCTAATATAAGCAGAAACAAGAGAAGTTATGCTGTGTATCACAGTACAACATCTATGAAGTCTTTACATCATACAGTTGGTAGATATAGGACATGTTCTTACTGAAGAAGAATTTATCTTTTTGATCTTCAGCCTGTCCAGCTCCCACACAGCCTTCCAGTGTATCAGCCATTCCTCCCAGTTTGGTATCATCACCAGACTTATTGAGGGTACATTTTAGCCCCTCATCCAGGTTGTTGATGAAGATGTTGAACAAGACTTGACACAGTACTCACACTTGAGGTACTAGTTACATTTCACCAACTGGACTCTGCACCATTGGTCACAACCTTCTGAGCTCTGCTGTTTAGACAGTTCACAATCCATCTCACCATCCACTCTTCTAACCCACAATTCTTTCACAGATACATAATTATGAGCCTTTTTTAAATATATTTTTACAAAAGTATTTATTAATATCAAATTATTGTCTGGAACTTATTAACAATATCTACAGGTTTGGATGTCCAGTGGTGACAACTATTTACACGAGGAGTAAACATAAACAGTGTTAAATAATTTTCAAATAATTTAGCAAAACTAGCAAAATACATCCTGCAGTGCAATGTGACACTTGCCCTCTAGGGGGCCTCGAGAGGCTCCTTTCTGATAAAGCAGAGAAGGTAGTGCTTACTTCAGAGTAAGCAAAGCACTTATTTCAACGAGACTTCCTAGAATCCTTTCTGCTAAAGCAGAAGGTACAGAGTGGCAACAGAACTAAAGCAAAAAGCCTTAATTGCAAAGAGGCTTATTTACTCACAAATTAGCATCTTCAGATTTCCACAGCTGCATTACAGTCCAGAGAGTACCCAAAATGCTTAGAGGCTTGCTGTCTGTGGTATGATAACTGTTGGAAGCTTTGGAGCTTTCCCAGGACTCTGCCAGGATGTCTGGGGCTTGCACGGTCCTCTGACGTGGTCTTGGTCTGTTCTCAGACAGGTGATGTCCTTCAGGGCTCCAGACTTGGCACGGAGGTTTGCAGGTGTGCAGGCAAGCACGGTTTCTTGCGGCTTGACAGTAACCTGCTTTCTCTCACAACACAAACTGCGGTGAGGTCTGTGTAAGCAAGCTTTCCAGCTAGGAGCAGCTTGCTCAATTTCAATAGCTGTAACTACTAATGGCAGTAATGCACTTGCTTTGGGGCACTTGATTCTCCCGGTCTTACCGCTTCTGCATGGTCTGGGCTATCATTACCTGACAGCAGGGTCATCCACGCTACAGCCAGCCAGTTTGGGGAATCTTTCTGCAAAGACATTGCCTACTGTGTGGGCTCTCATGCTTCTCCCTTGTAAACTGAGGCATGGAAAAGTTTCCCAGTAGACAAGACAGCAAGATTGGGTACTAAGCAGTAAGGCAAGGCAAAGCAAGATGAGGCAAAGCAAGCTGCTTACAACTTCTGGCCTACTTTTATCAATTGTCTGAGTCTTAATTGCTCCAATGGGCAACAGAGGTAAGTCCATTAACTGATCAGAATGGCACTTTGCCAGAACTGACCTATTAGGTGAAGCCATGGGCTTGCATTATCCAAATTTGTGAAAATGTAGGCCATGCACAAGCTAGGCACAAGCCAAACCTGCGTCACCACAGGACGTAAACAGGAGCAAAACTATTCTGGCCAAGCCCTGGTCCTTAGACTCAGTGGTTTCTTCTCCTTTATCCATTTTCCCACATCTCTCTCCACTCCAGAAGGGGAAAGGGAAGTGGGGGACCATGCCTGGACATGCCAGGATGTATATTAGGCCTATTTTTGGCCTGCCACCACAGCTTTATGAGCTTACCTATGAGGATGCTATGGGAAACAGCCTCAAAATCCTTGCTAAAGTCAAAGTAGACAACAACCATTGCTCTCCTTGCATCCATGCATTCAGTCACAACATCATAGAAGGCTATTAGGTTAGTCAAACATGATCTCCTCTAAGTAAATCCAGTCTGTTTTCTTGTAATAACCATCTTTTCTTCCATACTCATAGAGACAACCTCCAGAATGAGCTGCCTCATCGTCTTTCTAGGGATAGAAATGAGGCTAACTGGCATGTAGTTTCCCAGATCTTCCTTCTTGATTTTTTTTACAATGGAGTGACATTGGCTTTCCTCCAGTCCTCAGGCACCACTCTCATTCTCCATGATCTTTTGAAAATGAAGGAGAGTGGTAGAGCAACAACATCTCCTCCAGCACTCACGGGTGCATCCCATCAGGGCCCATGGATTTGTGCATGTCCAATTTATCAAAATATCTCTAATCCGATCCTCATTGACCAGTGGACAGTCTTCCTTCTACCAGGCTTTTACTCTTACTTCCAGGATCTGGGATTCTTGAGGGCTGGTCTTAGCAACAAAGACTGAAGTAAAGTAGACACGCAGCAAAAAAGGAAGAGATGTGAATGGAAAACACTGGACTTACTGAGACTATTAGTCTGTTGTTAGCTTCTAAAAGTAACCGTAGCTGCTAAGATAAAGGTAGTGAAAAGATCAGAACAGCCATCTAGGAAACCAGTTCCTTGGTGCTTTCTTCTGGGACCTATCTGCCATAATATGACTGACATCTCCCATCTTCCCCTTCTAAACACCCTCACTGCACTATGAGGGGTTTTGGACAGCCAGGGCCACACAGGCATGTGGCATCCTGCAAATGTCATCAACTGCCCCTTATTCTTGCTCTGGCAGAAAGACACAGTCAACAAAGACCCCTAGTACTAGTAGCTACTCCCCCTCACTTTGCATAGGCCTGATTATTTTGACCCTCACTACCAACAGCCATACCTATGGTATTTTTTCAGTCCTTTACACTATGGAGCACAGCTGCCACTTGTGACAGCAGGAGCAGGCAGTCACTGAACAGAAAAGCATGTGAAGCTGATTTTAAAATGTTATTTTAAAAAAATCCATTTGTGTTTGCTGAAACTCAATGCCAATACAATTTAGTAATGAAGTTCATGTCTCAAAAAGAATGTAATTGAAAGACTTTACTCAAAAAGAAACTGAATAAAGTGCATGCTTGAGACACCCCAAAAGGTTTTTCACCCAGTTTAATGTTAAAAAATAAAAACAATTTAAAAGCACAGCAACTCAGCTAGCATAAGTCAATCCAACTTCACTGCTATGATGACTTTTGCCCCCTGAGGATCTGCTCCACCATTCCATCAAAAGCTGGGAGCAACAGTGGCAAAACAATTGCTACAAATGTGTGTAAAAGAATAGCAAAGACCAAAGCTTTCAAGGAGCCACAGCCGTGAAGAGTGAAAACAAAAGATTCACGGCAACCAAGTACAATTTAAATTAATGAGAGCCCTTTCCTTCAGAGGATAAAGATTACAAATTTTCAGACCAACAATATGGCAGCAGCACATGGAAGCACTGTCTTATCTGTATAAGCTTTGTCTGACCCGCTCTGAGAATCGGGGAGCACAGATATCGGAGTGGTGCAACCATACAGATTCACATCACAGTGGTGCTAATGTGATTAAAATTTTTATTTTGCTACTGTCTGTGAAGCGGGACTGGGCAACATGATGTGTCACTCAGGACTGAAAAAATACTATCCAGCTTCTTTCAAATGATCCTCAAAAGCTTGTACAGGCCTTGGAACTTCAACAGGTGTTTAGTAACTGGGGACAAATATTCAGCTAGTACAAACTAATCCCACAGAGATCTGCTGATTGACTCCCACTAAAAATCTTCTGAAAAGAAATAATACCCTTTACCTTTGCAACACAGAGGTTGAAATAAAACAAAGGCTGAAATAAAAAACATGAAGTTGTAGCATCCACTGGAGGTCCAGTTCCAGTAAATGTTTCTTTGCTGTTTTGATTAAACCAATCTCCGTAAGGACCACACAACAGAGAGGGTAATACAAAAACTATCAGCCCACATCTGTGCAAACTCTTGATGGTTTTTCCTGAGCGCAGAGAGGCTAGAGAGTCTCAGTAGTAATTTCTTATTTACCTAACTAACTAACTAACTTCTTATAACTAACTTCTTATTTGCCTAAGCACCCATCTAAGGTGAGTCTCTGGGCTAGAAGGACTTTCACTGTGACCCACCTCATGCTGCTAGGGAAAAAGATAAACAACAGCTTTCTGGCGGTGAAACACTGATAAAGCTTAGGCTCCCACACTGCAGAGAAAATGCATTCCTGTATGCAGCAGAAGAACTGTGTCTGCAGACAAAGCAGCAAGCCATCAAACAACATGTCTATGACAACTTAAGCTTGGTTGTTGCAGCTTCATCTCTGCTCTCAGTATCTTCATTTGATCCAGAGGCTCCAATGGTTATTTGAGCTTTCATCACCTGGAAAACTGTGGTCCATGCCTCACCACTTATCTAAAATATCCGGGGGCCCTGCCCTCTGAAAAACCTGTGCACTTGTGTCCACATGGTTTCACTTCCATCTGCATAACAGGAGGCTGGTGAGAGTGGGAGAGTCAAGGGATGGGAAACCACAGACATAGCCCGTCATGTGACCCACCCCATTTCACTAAGGAGAGTAATATCAACCCATCCATCTGGGGCAGGGTCCAGCCAAGACCACAACATTTAAAATTCAAGGTAATAATACAAGGTGGTATATAACAGAGCTGAATCCTGCCATTCCAGAATCGCAAGAAATCACTGGGCAAACAGCAAAATTAAAAAAAAAATTTAAAAAAATTCTGAAGGGTTTTGTCCTTTTGCAATCTTTTCAGACTCAAAAGATTTTGCAAGGCTGACTTGAGTTAATGAATTAAACCCGATGACTCATGTGATGCTCATGAAATCCAAACACCATAATAAATTCCTGTGTTTATTCACAATACTCTAGTATACCAAGTTTGTGTCCAGAACATGTAACACTTAGCAAGGAAGTACAACTATCGTGCACATAATAAGCTATCATAACTAAACTATGCTTAGCAGATCTCAACATGAATCTTTCACCATAGCAAAGAGGAAGTTCAGAAATTTAACCGCTGAAAATCTCCCTTTTTGGTGTAATCCACACTAGATAGCATCATGTATTGTATATGTTCTGCTCCAAAACACATCTGAATTGATTTCATTCCCAAGCCCTCAAGTTTGGACATTAAATCATTCAGGGTTGGAAAGCAGAAGTACTGGTTCTGCTCAAGCACTTTCATTACACAGGTTTGGGCATTATCCACCACTTAAAATCATCAGAGGAAAGTTTCTACTGAGGCATAGCTAGTGCATCCTCATTTTGATCATAATAATGGATGGCAATTAGTCTGTTACTTGTGCATATGGGTATTACAAAGCACGATGGTCCTAAATGGTGTTTAGCAATGCCTCATACTGTTCATTGCTACAATAATTTAATACCTAATTAATGATCCACGCAATAAACAAATTAACTGGCTGTGGGTTGTCCTTATGACCTACTCTCAGGAAAATTCTTAAATAAACACTTAGAGCTGAAGGAAGAACTCACTACTAACCCTATTAGCTCATGAATGAGAATGACATGACAAGTTATAGATGAGGGTTGGTTCAAGAACTTGAGTTTTGATGCAAAAAAGGTCTAATAAAAATTCATTTCCATAGCCAACATGGACACAAGTAATAAAGTTAAGAAATTGAATCACTGCAGCTATATTTCAGCAACTAGCAATCTTCTGAGGAAAAAAAGTTGTGAAATTCCATGATTCTATGACATGAATTAATGTGCTAGTGTCCTCTGTGCAATTAAAGCTCCCAACAGCACTTTAGGAAGAGAGGTCATACACTCTGAGGAGAGCTTGGGGCACTTCAGCAGTAGCAGCATTAAGCACAGTCAAATGAGGGCAAGAGAACTGTCAATTTCCCTTAGGAAACAATGGAAATGAATACTGCTATTTTAAGAGATAAGGGTAGGTTTCCTGGAAATTGCAAGCAGACATAAACACCGCTTGAATAAGGAGTAAGTGCAGGTTTGCTTTGAGAAGCAATTACACATCAATAAAGCCTTCTTGCTCAGCTGATTTCCTGCAAGTATTCACATTAAGTCCTGATGATATTACTGCCAAAAAATCATTGTTAACATTTTTTGTTTGGAGTAGTGTTAGGAGGCTAAAAGCTTGACAAAGCCAGTTAAAATTGGTAGTCAGTAAAGGTCTGCTCCTGTAGTTCAAAAACATATTAAGTGTTCTTGAGTGATTTCAGTGACTTCCAGGTATTGATAAAAGTTAGTAGGATAAGATTTGCTGTTCAATTTTTTGTTTTACCGTGGCAAAGAAAGTCAAGGGTCTAAAACAGGCTATTGTCAACCACAGAGAAATATCAGTAGTACAGTTCAGACAAACACTTTGGAATGTCTCACTATCATCCAGTGTGTTTATTCATGCCATACTACTCCATTTTTCTTTTTTAACTGTTTAACAATTCCCAGAGCGCAGCAGGTTTGAAATTCTTATCAAGCCTCTCTTGAACCACAAGCAGCAAAACAACAAAAAATTGTTTAAGCCACCCCTAAACAGAGTCATCGTGAACAAATCCCATTACTGATGCAAAATTTGTCTTTTTGATCATAAGAGAGGCAAAACCAACAAATTCTTTTCACCACTGGAAAAAAAAAAATAGGCCAGCATTCATCATTATTGAAGCATAAAGCATTGTCACAGACCACCACGCTACCTGAACAACTGGCTCAAAGAGAATGCAAATGTGTATCAGGTCCAAAAAAAGAAAACCACAAACAAACAAAATAACCCCCAAAAACCCAAATGCTCCTGCTATAGGGCAGCAGCTAAAACTGCAAACAAAAGAGGCCTTGTTATATGTGCATGAGGAAACTCAAAAGCCTGTATTGTAATTGCCACCAAAAACGATCAGGTCATGTTTGTTGCTCAGATACTTTCAACATTAAAAAAAAATTGAAAGATAAGTGGAGACAGAGTAGATGGCTTGGAATAAAAGAGGAACTGAAACAAAATTTCACTCAATTGCAGTCTGATGGTCTATAAATTAGGGTGTTTTTTTCCTCCTAAATGGAGTTAAGAGTAAACAAGCTAACTGAGGCAGGGCAGCTTCCTGGAGCTCATTGATGTCAACTGAGTCAGGAAATGACCCTTATCTCCCTGTAAAGGGTTAAGCCCACCTGAGACCCCCTGCCTCTTCCCCAGAGGTGGTTTGGCCTGTTTCTCGCAGGTAGCATGGTTGAACACTCCCACTTCCTGCTATGACTTGGACTATAAAGAGGGGAACTCAGCCCCCCCCCTCGCTCTCTCGCTCCCTCTGCCCTCTCACCGCTGCGCTGCTTGGACCCCCTGCCGCTCCCCGCTGCCCCTCCACGTGCTCAGCAGCAAGCCGCGTGGAGACCAGGATCTGCTTAGCTGCGTTGCAACCTGCTCCTTTTCCTCAGCACCACCAGCCGCGGGACCGCGACTTTGTTTTTCGGACTAAAAACCCTGCCGCGGTCGTATCTCTTCTCCCTTTTCCCCCTCTCCCGGGTCTTCTGTATCTCTTCCGTCAATTCCACACCGTTGCATTCCTGTTTGTTTCCCTTTCCTCCCGTCTCCTGCAAGAAACAGAAAACCCCTTCTGTTCCCTGTTAATTATTATTTAAAGGTTTTATACCCCTTTTCACTTCCAAACCGTTTTGAGTTTTCTTTTGGGCTTTTGAGCTCGGGGTAGCTGGGTGTAAATCAATACACTCCCCAAGGGGTGTTTCCCCAGCTCTTCAGAGCAGGAGGCCACAAGCTCTTCTTTATGTAGTTTTAATTTAGAATTGTGAAGCTAAACATGCGGTAGAACCATCCAGATATACACAGGTTATTGCTTGCTGTTCTTTTCACCTCAGCACGTGCATAAAGCTCAAAGAAGTTGAATTAGCTTTTCAATACCTCATTTTGGCAGCTGAAGAAGATACTAGCTCTCCCCAAGGGCAACATGGATTCAGCCAGGCTCAGGCCCACCACTGTGCAAGTACGACTGTCAGTTCCCAGAGGAGATGCCTCAGTGGAAATCTAGCCAATACTTTACACAACACCTCACTGTGCCCTGCAAGCCCATTTTGTACAGCCAACTTCATGTTCCCATCACCAGACACTTTCAAAACCACCTTAAGTGCGGCATGCCTTACTAGGTATGAGACTGCTCTGATGTGTGTTGGTGTCTCTAAGGTCTGGCTTTTTTCCTTCCATTATCCTGCCTGGATAACACAGCACTGGAAGTACTTAGATGCCAGATTGCTCAGAAACAGAAAAAGAAAAAAAAAAACAACCTGTTTTCCTTCTTTTCTTTATTTCTTCTTAAATCTCTTCACTAATAACAAGATATCATGATGGAGGTTGAGCTAAAGTTTTCTTGAAAGCACCTGGGGTTAATTTTTGCAAGGTTGCACCCATCTTCCAGGAGTTTCAGGTTTAGGTCTCTGCAAAGCACTGTGCAGTTCCTAGGGGGAAACTTAGTCTGCATGTTCAGGGCTTGAAATGAAGTTTTCTGTAGTAGCTGTTCATGGAATTTACTGTCATTTATTATAAGGCTCAAAAAATCTTTCCAGGATTTTAAATAAGCAAGAAAATAAAATACCAAACTGTATTTCTGTTAGCTGCTTGCATTTTGTTTTGTTCAGGAACTAAGGACCACACCAATCTGGGGGAGATATACCTGATGAGGGTACACACACGTTTTTGACCCACATGCCTGTATAGTACCAGTGATGGAAGGCTCAGGCAGAGCAGAGGGTATGAAGCAGCCAGGCCAGGCAACTGTGCAGCCACAGAGCTCAACACACATTTGTCATGCACAGGTCCACGTTCTCAGGCAGAAGTCGGCAGGTCCTGGCTGGATAGCTCCACGTGCCTTGTGCCCAAAACTGAGGCTAAGAGAGTAAGCAGAAGCACTGCAGTCCCTCTTCAAGCCAGAGCAGTAAAAGCAGAGTGCACCGGCTGTGACATCACACTCTTTTTCCCTTCTCTGTTTTCCCCAAAGGCAGCAATAGAAGTAATTTTATATTAATGATAACAGAAGAAAATTACAGTATAACACAGGCAGCTGACGTAACTGTAGAATTGCCCCCACGACACCATTACCTAGAAGCGCAGGTCTTGAGCACCTGCAATATTTTATAGCATCTGCCAATATGTCAGACAGCTCCAACATTTTGCAAGCTGTAGCTACACATCTCATTTTAACAGACATATCCCACACTGCTTCCTCAAGTGCAACAGTGAAGAAAAAGATCTTTCCTTCAAGTGGTGTGGTATAACAATAGCTCCTTGTCCATCTGTTTTTAATAAACAAAAGTATATGTAATTAACAGTAAATACCTCATTCTTCAATGTCTTTGTCTTGGAATTATTGCAATGTTAGGTATTAAAGGACAACATATGCTTCTTGGGGCAATTTTAGCCTTACCATACTAGAGAAAAACAAGATTTTCTTCAAGTTTCAAAACCCTTAACCCAAAACAGTCACCAGAGTCAAGTCCCACTGCTAATAAGAATTTATTTTCCAAAATAATGTTCCTTTGCAGACACATCTGGGATCTTGTAAGTCCCAGTGCAGCAGCCATCCCACTACAAAAGGCCTAGACTGATCATGCTCACCCAGTGCACATCCAGATGATGATTCAGGTGCCTGGTACAGTGCAGCAAAAGCAAGCTAAGTAAACACTGGTAGGACAGAGCAGTCTCCTCAAACTTTCCCTTTAATAATACTTTCAGTAGTACTTAATACTTTTCATTTTAAAAAAATATAAAAGAAAAAGAAAAAACACCCAAAAAACCCAGAAAAAAAGCACATGTAGGTATATAGGAAGGGCATTTATATTCAATAAAAAGAAAAATCTGCTTAATTTATTCTGGACTTTCAAAGCATCAAACATCGCATTTTCTAGACATGAAAGCTAAATAATGCCTTAATTCAAGCAAGCTGACTGCTGGTAATATGATTGTTTATAGAGAATTAACAGCATATGATAATTTACTCCTAACTAAGTTCATCACTTTGAGCAAGTTTCTTGGTCTTACAGAGAATGAAAATGTTTAAAGGATTTTTAAAACTGGCATAATTTAAAGCAAGACAAATGGTACCCATTTAAAGATTGTTGGATTTGATCTCACTCTCTTAAATAATAATTAAAATAAAATAAAAGAAA
>VWZI01023136.1:0-12280 GCA_013396835.1 Psilopogon haemacephalus | reverse complement strand
CTTGCAGACAGCTTTACCAACCATCCAGGCCAGCAGGGAAACTGTGGCAGTAAGCAAGGTTCATAACAGATTTGAAGTGAAAAAGCTGGAGGTGAAGTTAGACTAAAGGGGAAAGTGAGGTGAAATGGGAAAGGGGAGAGGGAGAGGGGAAGGGGAAGGAGAAAGGGAAGGGGAAAACGAGGTGAAATGAGAAAGGGGAGAGGGAGAGGTGGAAGGGAAAGGTAAAGTGAGGTGAAACAGGAAAGGAGAGAGGGAGGGGTGAAGGGAAAGTGGAAGGGCAAAGGGAAGAAGAAGGGGAAAGGGAAGGTGAAGGGAAAGAAGAAGTGAAAGGGAAAAAGAAAGAATGGAAAGGGAAAGGGAAAGGGAAAGGGAAAGGGAAAGGGAAAGGGAAAGGGAAAGGGAAAGGGAGGGAGAAGTAGCATAAGTTTTCTCCTGGCTCTGAGAGAACTGTGTTCCACATGATCCAGTGCAATACAAATTCTGCACAACCACACAGGTTCAACAGCCAGCCTCCTGTTAAATGAAGGAATCTACAGACTGATAGCTTCACACAAAAGATGAATCGAGTAGATCTCAGCAGCCTTTCTCATTATGGTATTGCTCATCAAAATGCTCTGCTGATTTCTAGTTCGAAGGGTAAAATCCTCTATTATAAGGACCAATACACAAAGAGGGCAGAGCACCCACCTCAACCCTCTTTGGAAAACTTGCTGCTGACTTCAGTGGCTGCTGGAGCAGTAAAGTTTTTAACCACATGAACATGAGATCATTCACTCTGACTGAAAATCCTAGGGATGGTGGTTTGTGGCATGCTGGGTCTTACTTTTGCTATCAGTAATTTGGCTTACAGCTGCCTCCAAAATTCTGCTTTAAATATCTCATGTAGACAAGCAACAGAACAAGTCCATTGGAGTGGAAGCAGAATACAAGGTTTTAACAAACCCACCATGATGTCTAAGGCTGCGCAACAGAAAAGGTGGAAACTGAATCATGGAACAAATGGTGCGTCATATTCCAAATGACAAATATCTCTGAATGAATCAGTGGGTTTGTAATTAATAATACAATCTCCTTATTACAAGACCAGGGCTGTGAGCAGCTCAGCACATCTGCATTTCCCCTGTTATCTCCTACCTTTACACTACTGCAGAATGGAGATGAGGCAATTAACTCCCAAGAAAACATATTATGTTGGGAAAAATCACACACCAAGAACTGCAAGTCTGCAAATTAACAGGCTATTTGCAAGTTTCACATCCAAAGCATTCAGCCTTCTGGCTCTTCTCTGTCCTAATGGAAGTTAGTTTATAAATATTTATTTTTACATTCCAAGTTAGAGTGCACAAAATCCTGTCCTACATCTTGGATCCAAGGTCTTGACTGCTTCATGTTCATCAGACTGTAGGCTTTATCACTTCTGCAAACTAGTGCCTGCACTCTGCTTGTCCCAGGTAAACAGGTTGAGATAGACTTCTGCAGATAGCCTTGGCAGCAAGCAGGGGATGCCTCATATCTGTCTATACCAGGCTTTTCATATATATAACTTTTTTCATATATAGAATTTTCACTGCTAAAAGTGTCTGTGGTAGCCATGCTAGTCTCCAACAGGCAAGCCACTCTGGAGAACAGTGTGCTGTAGCCAACAGCTGTATCCCAGAGTGTCACTAATGGTACACTATCCCCGTGGTCCCAGTGCTCCCTACTGTCTCCCTTGCTAGGTGTTTCCATCATTCCTACTCTTAGGATTTCCTCCAGCACACAGAAGACAGGACTCTTATGCACAGTCCTGTCCTCCACTTTTCCTTACACATATAAGTGTCCTACAGCTCTGCTTTGTGCTCTGTGTTGTCATTGAACCAAACCCTCAATACCAACACAATCACCTTCCTTCAGTCAAATCCTTCTGCCTATTGCCTGTAGGCTGTAAGGAAGGACCTCATCTAGTTTTTTCATGGTTTTAGATATGGGACTGAAGTGGAACAGATCCAATTACTCTTGATTTAGTTTTCTGAAGATAAATGCTTTCATCAAAGACTTTTACATATTGTCATCATTTATGCTTTTTTTTTTTTTAACAGAGATTAGAGAAAAAAGTATGAAATTCAAACTTTAGCTGTTCCTAAAGTTTAGACATTTCCTAATTTTAACTTTTTATTTTTAATGAAACATCTCTCTGGTTCCATTTTTAGAACTGTGATTCTAAGTTTATCTTTTCTGTTATCTTTACAGAAGATAGACTACAATCCAAATTAAAAATTAATAACTATGACTGCTGCTTTAAAAAGCATTTAAAAAAGAAACAAAACAAACAAAAATTTATTTAATTACTTCTAAGAATTTTGCCAGAAGTGAAGCATCACACAGACCCTTGCTACCTGCAGCTTCCCTAACTTATGTGTGTAATACAAACCAAATCCTGTCTTTTAATTGTTTTTGTTTAAAATTAGTCTGATTATTTTTTATAATTGTTCAAAAGAAGGCAAATCAGCTCATATACTTCAAAACTGAAGAATTCAGTAGCAGAAGTGAAAAATATTGTTTAGTTTCACCTTCAGGTCCACCATGTAAAGAATTACAGGATATCTTGCAAATATTTCCTAGAAGTGTGTGAAATTACCTCATTATCATTACACAAAAACTGCCATGAAGAAATACATAACAGCCATCACTTCTTCACGGGTTCATTAGAACTTTAAATCTGGAAATACATACATTGCTTCTTGGCAGGATACAGTTTCATCTTGTGGCCAAAGTGTAGAAACCTGCACTTAACCTTGTTAAATCTCATCCCATTGGCCTCTGGCCACCCATCCAGCCTGTCCAGGTCCCTCTGCAGGGCTCTCCTACCCTCCAACAGATTGACACTTGATCCTAACTTGGTGTCATCTGCAAACTTACTGATGCTGGACTCAATCCCCTCGTCCAGATCATCAATAAAGATATTGAACAGGATCGGGCCCAGCACTGATCCCTGGGGCACACCACTAGTGACTGGCTGCCAATTGGATGTGGCACCATTCACCACCACTCTCTGGGCCGAATTCAGCCTTGGTTGATTTTGATGAAACTGTATCCTCACAACTATAAATCTCTAAATTGAAGTTAAGGAATTGTGTGTACAGCCCCATCGCTTGATGATATTCTCAGAAGCCTGAGCCTCCCACTTCTACCCAAAATTTCGTTAGCAATGCCATAGAACCCCTCTAAGCCCTAAGCAGTATCATTGACATAACAAAAAGAGATCATAGGCTCAAGCAATTTCAGATGAAAATGCTACTCTCTAACAAAAGTGGCATTGCCTCTTTCATCAAAACTGCTCAAGACAAGACATTATTTCAAAGAAGCATTACACGAGGTCATTGCAAAACCCAGGCCATGCAGTTTGATCTGAGTTTTGCACACTTTACTGGTTGTAGTAAACCTTTTCCACAAAAAAGAGGCTCCCATCAATATGATTTAGCACATCAATAGAAACCTAACAAGGAGCAACTCCTATATGTGCCAAGCTGGTCATTAGAACAGTCTTACAGATCACAATTTATGGTTTTCAGATACTGCAAACCTTGGAGAGCAGGCCCTTAGCTGTACAGCATAAGGACTTTCAGTACACATATATACGTGCACGCACACACATGCAAAGGCATCCATCATTTTTGAAGCAAAAACTGCACTCCTCTGTCAAGCAGCTTAACTGTCTCTTGTTTTCTGAGACACAGGTTAAAAAGTGATAAACCCAAGGGAAGATCAAGGCTCAGATACAAAATCTGCAAGCTCAAGACTTTTAGGATTTATCTGGAGATAATGCCCGAGGAGCACTCAGTCAAAGAAAAAATTAATCTTCTTTGGTAACCCATTTTGAACAACATTAGGGATAGATGCTTAAGAAACAGGACAATCACAGAGTGATCTTCTCTCTTGCTTTGGGCTAGCCCAGGGTTTCTAAACATAGGGAAATCCCTTTCAGGACTCCTAATTGCCTGAAACAATTCTGCAATTTTGAACCTGATTCATGAGTAATTGAACTGATCCTTAGAGGCTTTAGGGAGACTTTTGCAGGATGCATTTTCTAAGTATCCTTCATAGGGGTACCAAAATGAGAACGACAGACACAGAGGTATAGCAAGAGCTGACATAGCTATCAACAGAGTTTGGAGGATAACAAGAGCTAAAGAAAAGAATCATATAATTCTAGAAAGCTTTGGGTTAGAACTGACTTTTAAGGTCATTGATTTCTAAACACCGTGCAATAAACAAAGTGTATCTTTTAGATCAGTTTGCTCATAGTCCCAGCCAAACTCACCCTGGGAATGTTTCCAGAGATGGGACACTTAATACTGCCTTTCTGGGCAACCTGTTCTAGTGTCCCACCATTCCCATACAGAAAAATCTCTTCCTTATATCTAATCAGAATCTAACCTGTCTGTCCTCATCTTTCTTACACACCCCCTTTAAGCATGAAGGTAGGAGTGACTTTGTGTCCACCCTCATCTCTGTCTTGCTGTTCATCCACTCAGATGGTGTGGAGAGAGGTTGCTAGTGAAGACTGAGGCAAAAAAAATGTTGAGCACCTCGACATTTTCTTTGCCTCGTGTTACTAACCTTGCTCATTGGGCACATACACTTTCTCTGACCTTCCTTTTCTGGATGACATACCTGTAGAAGTCCTTCTTTCTACTCTTTGCACCCTTGCCAAGTTCAAAACCAGCTGTGTCTTGGCCTCCCTGACCCCATGCCTACACAAATGGGAAGTGTCTCTATACTCTTCCCAGGATAGATTTCCTGGCTTCTACCATTGCATCTACCAGCAGATCTCTACTCACCATGGTGGTCTCTTGCCTTCCTTAATTGAATTCTTATATCTGAAGATCAAGAGCTCTTGTTTTCTTTGAAAAGTGTCCTTAAGGATGTGCCAGGTCTGTTTTATAGAATCATAGACTCATAGAATGGTTTAGGTTGGAAGAGACCTCAAAAATATCCAGTTCCAACCCCCCACCATAGGCAGGGACACCTCCCACTAGAACAGGTTGCTCAAGGCTTCATCCAGCCTGGCCTTGAACACCTCCAGGGAGGAAGCAGCCACAACCTCCCTGGGCAACCTGTGACAGTGTCTCACCAACCTCACTGTAAAGAACTTCCTCCTAACATCCTGTTTAAATGTCCCCTCTGACAGTTTAAAACCATTACGCCTCATTCTGCCATTACAAGGCCTTGTGAATAGTCCCTCCCCAGCCTTCCTGTAGGCCCCCTTGTCAATGAGGGCTGTTTCCCAGTATGTCTCATTGTATCTAAGACCTTCAAGAGAGAGAGTTTGCTAAAATTCAGGGTTCTGAGTTTATTCATTAACTGACCCATGTCCCTCAGGACTATGACCTCCATCAGCATGTGATCACTGCAGCCCAGGTTGTCTCAAATTTTGATGTCACTGATCAACTGGCTTACATCAGTGATCACTAGTCTGGTGTGGCATACCTTCTGGCAGGGCTATCGATTGCCTGGCTTAAGAAGTTATACCCAATGTACTCCAGGACTCTCTTAGCATATGTACAGCTCCAGATAGCAGTTGAAGATGAGATCATCAAAGCAAAACTATTTTTTTTTAAAGAAAAAGGAAAAAAGAGGCATGGTAAGAAATTTTCCATGCTTTGGCAGCTTGTTACATCTGGAAAATACTAGCCTATGTTTTTGGTTCGACATAACATTCATTTGGTGAAGGTGGGTTTTCTTATGGTTAAAAGTCTTTTCATTTTCCAAAATATGACTTTATTTTTCTTCAGCAGTATAAATTATCCATGCAAGACAGAGCAAATAGAGCATAAGTAACTCTTATTGCAAAGACAAAACTCCTTTCCATTTAAAGGAAAAAAACATAGGTGCAACAATTTAATTCAATAAGGAAAGAACAGATTTATTTTTAACTACCCTTTTTCAAAAATCTCAGGGAAAATCTGGTATTTAAATCCACAAAGAAGAAAAACAAGACAGACAAGACAGCAAAGACTTGTCTTTAGGACAACAGACAATGGGCATAAATTACAACACGAGATTTCTCTTAAACATAAAGAAAAATCTCTACTTTGAGGGTGATGGAACACTAGGAAAAGGCTGTCTATAGAAGCTGTGGAGTCTCCTTCTCTAGAGTCTTTCCAGACCCACCTGGAAACATTCCTGTGAAACCTGATCTAGGCGAATCCACTTGAGCAGGGGGTTCAGGCATAATGGTCTCTGGAGATCCCTTAGAACACCTACCATTCTGCAATTCTGTGACATGAAGATGGCCATCAGACATCTCCAGCACTGTACATATTCTTGTATGAAGCATCTTCTAGAAACTACTTCACTTTTTTTATGTGCTTGCACAAAACTTAAAAACATTTTATAATTTTATGGATCACTTTTGAATAGAGTGTTGACTAGTGTATAAGACTGATGAGTTTATTCCTAAAGACAGTATGTCTGGGTACCCTGAATTCCATGCTTCTTCTTGTGCTGATTAGATCACTACACAGTAATGAAGTTTGCTTCATATCTGCATTCGGTAGCCACAATATTTTCTTTAATGGTATTCTGAGATAAGCAAATCTATTTTAAGTTTGCGGCTATCTAATTTCCAGCATCATTTTAAAAAAAATATTATGCTAAATGTCTTCTAGGTCCTTCATCTTTTCATTTACTAAAAACACTGCCTTTCCAAACACGTTTTTAAATTACAAAACTATATTTTTTAAAAGATTATGGGGGATGGGGGAGGGGGCGGAAGTATAAGTAACTTTTTTACCCCTATTATCTATTCACAGGAACTTGATAGCAATGTGTTTCTTCACAATCTATTACTGCAATTTAACATTATTTTGCAATTTTTAAAAACCAAATAAGTATTCACTTAAGCTTTTCAGTTTGAAAATGTTGCTTTAGTGAGGAATTTCTGACATTTTAAAGGGAAAAAAATATGGCTTTACCTTTCTCTTTGAAGTCCACATGAACTTACTGACTACTATTTTGTAGGAGGTGGTCTGATCTGCTAGACCTCAATTTATTTTCCCATTGTCTATGTAGAAATAAGGCCGTTTATTTCAGAGAACAGTCCAGGTTTGTTTCAGTGGTTATCAGTCTTCTCTAACAATATTCAATAGTATTTTCACTAGACATCATTAGTAAGGATAAGTTTACACTGTCTGGTTACCATGAGCAACTGGCATTGAGGCACAGGGTGGATCTCCAGATGCCAACAGAGGAAAGGTTGCGTCTTCTGTTCCTGGAGTAATCCCTATGTTGGAAGACAGCCCACCAGACATAATTTTAACTGGGATAGTCAAAGTCTCAGATTTTCTTTTAGCCGGTTGTGAAAAAGCCAGTCTGTTCCCTGCAGGGGATTTAGAGGATGAATATCAGAGGATAAAACCAGAGGTATTATTCTCACCCAGTCAGGACAGTAAGGACATTAAAGTCAGGGTATACTCAATTCAGAGCACATCCAGGGCTGCCCTGTTATTCTAACAAAACTGCATATTTGCTTCATATATAGTCAGTACATAGAGATTTTAAAACTATGATGCGGATACAGCCTGAAAGGTTATTTGTACCTATAAAATAGAAGTTTTTTCTCAAAACAAACTACTTCCATTTTTTTCAGGTTAAATTTTCTCAAAATCCTGAACAACTCCTCTTGACCCTTTGCTTCCCACAAAAGCGGTATCACAGGACTTCAGTGGGCACATACAGCTAATATGCTTTAAAAAGATGTTGTAGGAGCCTGGGAATTATGAGAAACATCTAGCCCATTTAGTTCCTAAAATATTTAGGACAGATGACAGATAATAATTCCTGGTAGCCAGCAGAACTATATCAGCCATCATTCTGATTTTTTGAAATATAATATAGATGAAATCTCACTGATGCAAAATTGTTTATGAAATCAGTTTATCTGAAAACTACATATCTTGTTGAGCCAAAATCTAAAGAACAAAATTTGATACAGTCCTAATTATCATCAATCAAATGGAGATTTATTTTGCTCTTTCCTGTAGTTTAAAAATTAAGGAGATGTATAATCATAGTTGTTGAGCACTCTCTACATTATCATATCTACATATTTTATGTAAATAGAAAATATTGCATTTTAGCTATTATTTTCCATGTATTACAAGAGCACCATAGGATGCAATATAGAAACGTAAGTAGATAGGGGAGGTGCTCATCTCCTCTGTAGAAAGCAGGGGAAAACAGGTATTCTACCTGCTCAAATCCATGTGTGTTTGTTTTTCAAAAGTACATCAGAAAGCAGGTTCACTTGCCCTTCAAGCTGAATGACACAACACAAGGTGTTAGAGCTGCAGTGAGCAACATTTATTTCACCTGCAGTCACCTAAAGCATAATTGTCCAGTTTGACAGGCTTATCTAAGTTTCCTTCACAGTTAAAGGACACAGACTTCCCAAAGGCCTGTTCAGTCTACATGTTTTATGAGGAACAAATTAGCATACAAAATTGGCTTTGTGCATTGTCAACAAAGGGAATCTAAAATGATGCATAAAGGCTAAAAACCTTGACTTTCAGTTAATTCCTGTTTGTCATGCCTTCATTTCTGTGATTCCTTTGCCAGATCATTCATCCAGAATCACAGGGTACACACATTCCAAAGAACTCAAATCTTACAGGTATCAGTTTACAGGTTGTCAGTACATTCAGACATGCTGTGCACAGGACATGCATGCTACATAAAGATCTTTCAACTCTGATATCTGCAAAGAATGGTTTTCAGAGGCTTTGGGCCCTGTGCCATTTCTGCAGCAAGAGGGAGATTGCCATCGGTTTCATCTGTTGGAAAATGAACCCTGAGGAGAAGGAAAACCTGGAAGTTTATCCTACCCTCTTAAAAAGGGGGAATATATAGCCTATAAAAGTAAGCACTGCATTTTTGTAACTACTTAACCAAATGTACTTTAAAGTACTAGGATTATAAAGATTCTTCAAAAAACTTATTTCACTTGCCCATCACAATACTTCTAAGTGTATTACCTCATGTTCCAGAGATTAGAGGAGTATATAAAATTTAGGGAACATTGAAACTTTGAAAGATATCAAAGTGAAAGAATCCTTTTCTTTTGCGAAGAAACACTTCTGATTCTGCAAGAAGTAAAAATACAAAACATTAACATGAGACACTTGTGGTTTAAAAAATAAGTTTTGCTTTCGAAAGTTCAAAATGAGAAAGGGATTATCCAGACATCATCTTTAAATGAGATCTTAGTGTACACCAAAACAGATGGTTCACAGTTAATGTTTCCTGTATTTAAAATAATTTATTCAGTATCACAAAACAACTTTTAACAGCTGCTGAAAACAAGTACTAATTACAGCATCCACTGTGTCCCAAAATCATTAATAAGTCAACATGCACATTAAGAGATGACAAGAACAATTACAATAAATGAAACCCTATTTTGTATGTGTGTTTTTTAAAACTAAGCAGACTTCATTATCTGCAGTTAATTATTTTGGGACCATTGCCATTATTTTATTCAAGATTTGCTATCTGGTTTTAATAAATTAATGAAGAGTTAGGAAAATACTTATGTGAATGGAAAGAATATATCACCACTGTTTATATAGCAAACCCATAGAGCAAATCAACTGGCATTTTTCTTTTCAGAAGATATAATTGATGACTGCTCGAACATTGTGTGCTTATGTGGTGGTTTGACCCTGGATAAGAGCCAATGCCTGGAAAAGCCACTCCATCACTCCCCTTCTTAGATGGAGAAGGGAGAGGGAAAAATATTACAAAAGCCAATAATAAGATAGAAGCAATTTAATAATGATGATAATAAGCACAAGCAAAAGCTGCACACAGAAAGCAAAATGAAGAGCTATGCTATCCTCTGCTTCCCATCAGCAGATGGTGGTTCCTCTCAGGAAGCAGGGCTCTACACATAACAGCTACTTTGAAGGACAGTCACCACTGGCAAATGCCCCATAAACATCCTTCTTTCACTTCATTCTTACCTCTGAGCTGACATCACATGGTGTGGAATACTGCTTTGGCCAGTTTGGGTCAGCTGGCTTTGCTGTGTTCCCTGCTAAGATCTTGCCCACTTCTCAGCGTACACTTGGGTTGGGGAAATGTTGAGAAAACACAGCCTGGATGCTTGTTCAGCAGTAGCCAAAACACTGGCATGTTATCCACAGCACTACAAAACACAGCACTAGAAAGATGCTTTGAGAAGAATGAACACCTGCTCAGTAAAACCTAATACATCTAACATTCTCTAGAAAACTATAAATGCCTCTGTAACCAAATTCTGATGCTCCCTGTTTCAGCTTTCCCAGACAGACTGCTGAAGTCTTTCCTAATAGATGTCTACTTCAGATATTTTTTTCTGGAATTTTTCAGCAAAAACTGTGACATTTGTTTGAGAAGGTTTTCAGAAATAAAAAAAATAAAAAAGAAAGAAATCACTTGAAGTCTGTGAATTCTTCTAAGAACTCACCCAGGATCAGAGCCAAATATGATGCAGGGACAAGGAAGAAAAAACTAATTTTAGACACTTAAAGTGTCCTTGCAATTCAGATAAAAATGGCTCCAGATTAGGGACCCTTAGACACCAGAGGCTTGCTGCATATGCTTTGGCTGCTCAGAACTCCAGCTGGTGCCTGGAGATCATCTTAGCATCCTTTTCTGCAGTGCATTGCCTGGGATAGCTGGTGAATTGCGTTCTGAAGCACTGGGCAGGTGGTGGCACCTATTCTATGCACTGCTGATTGAAGTAATGAATGGACTGTCTTGTTCATCTGGAAGAAACAGAGCTTTGATTAGCCAGTAGGAGAGGTAAGAGCCCCATTAGACCACAGGCAGGAGACATAATCCAGACGCACTCAGTCCTTCTTTGCCAGGACTCTTGGCTTGACAGGTGGTTGGGCACTTCCAAAAGTAATGTAAGTAAGGCTGTCCCTAGAAAAAGGATCTTCATCTGCTCTTGTCCTTCAGTGAGACCTCAGAGTAGTTCAGGTCTCAGTACTGGAGAAGGCAGAGAGCTGAGGCCAGAAGCGGGATATAGCATCTTGTAATTAGAGATTATGTTGTGTTCATGATCTGGTTGAGGAGCTTGAGTGCTTCCCCACTAAGCTTGCCACCAAGCTGGGAGGCTGTGTCAATCTAATAGGAGGTAGGGCCATGTTAGATCAATGGCCAAGGATAATTGTATGATATTCAACAATGCTGAATGTCAGGTCCTATACTTGAGTTACAAAAATCCCATGGCAAGTTACAGACTTGGGGATGTGTGGTTGCAAAGCTGCAACTTGGAGAGGGACCTGGGGGTGTTCGTTGCTAATTGACTGAACATGAGTCAGCAGTGTGTTCAGGTGGCCAAGAAAGCCAGTGGCAACCTGGCTTGTACGAGAAACAGCATGGCCTGCAGGAACAAGGTGGTGACTGTCTCCCTCTACTCAGCAGCAGTAAGACCACACTTCAAGTATTGTGTTCAGTTCCAGACCATGCATTACAGGAAGGGTATTGAGGTGCTGAAGTCTACCCAGTGAAGAGTGAAGAGGCTTATGAAGGGCCTAGAGCCATTTGCCTACAAAGAACATCTGAGAGAGCTGGGATTGTTCAGTCTGAAGAAGAGGAGGATGAGGGGAGACCTTTTCACTCTCTATGCAAACAGAAGTTGGAGTGAGGAGGGGGCCAGACTCTTCTCCCTGATGACAGGTGACAGGACCAGAGGAAATGGTTGCAGACATTTCATCACCGAAAGGGTTATCAAACATTGGTATGGTCTGCCCAAGGAAGTGGTGGAGTCACCATCCCTGGGGCACCTGGTGCTTAGTGACATGATTTAATGTTCACCCTTCTGTGCTGAGCCAAAAGGTTGGTCTGGATGATCTTTCAGGGCTCTTCCAACCTAATGTATTCTGCACTCACTAAATAAGGCTGCTCAAAATTCTGTAATTTTGGGTATTCTTTAGGTTTCAAGTATTTAAACTTTCAATACTAATAGCTCTCAAAATGTCCTAGCCACATATTTTTTTTGTGTGTCACTGTACTACTATATATACACACACCAAAAAATCAGTTATTTTGTGAGTATTTAAGCAGAAATGCCTGAGGAGACCAACATTTTCTGGAGAATGGACAATGATGTAAAAGAGTCAGCAGCCCAGGAAGAAGCTAAAAACTACAGGGAAGTATTAATTACATGAGAAAGTTGTACAGACACAACTGAAATGCCTCTACACTTACGCAAGGAGCATGGGCAACAAACAGGAGGAATTACAAATATTTG
>VWZI01023118.1:195274-217509 GCA_013396835.1 Psilopogon haemacephalus | reverse complement strand
ATACATACATATATTAAAAAAAATATACACACACACACATATATATATATATATATATATATACAGGCATACACAAAATATATCTCTGTATATAAATATTCTGTGGCCATCTTCCTGAGAAAAAATTAATAATGCAGTCACATTTTGGCTGGAGTAGAGTTCAGGTCCCTTTTTTTTTTTTCTCCCAGAGTCTATTTCAGGTCCTTCTTCGCCTCTGGGACTTGGCTGACTTGGTCCTTTCAACTCTCTTGAATTTTCTGGTAGAGCAATCTCAATAAATGCTCCAGGGTCTCCAGGAAGACCTCGGTGGTTACTTGCACAATCGTGCAGACCTCATCAAGGTCCTTTAAAGAAAATGAGAACATGGTTCAGCCAGGTCACACTGATGTCATATTTATGCCTGTATTGTTTGATGTGTTCATCTTCTAAGAATGGGATGGGATAGGATAGGATAGGATAGGATAGGATAGGATAGGATAGGATAGGATAGGATAGGATAGGATAGGATAGGATAGGGTAGGGTAGGGTAGGATAGGATAGGATAGGATAGGATAGGATAGGATAGGATAGGATAGGATAGGATAGGATAGGATAGGATAGGATAGGATAGGATAGGATAGGATAGGATAGGATAGGATAGGATAGGATAGGATAGGATAGGATAGGATAGGATAGGATAGGATAGGATAGGATAGGATAGGATAGGATAGGATAGGATAGGATAGGATAGGATAGGATAGGATAGGATAGGATAGGATAGGATAGGATAGGATAGGATAGGATAGGATAGGATAGGATAGGATAGGATAGGATAGGATAGGATAGGATAGGATAGGATAGGATAGGATAGGATAGGATAGGATAGGATAGGATAGGATAGGATAGGATAGGATAGGATAGGATAGGATAGGATAGGATAGGATAGGATAGGATAGGATAGGATAGGATAGGATAGGATAGGATAGGATAGGATAGGATAGGATAGGATAGGATAGGATAGGATAGGATAGGATAGGATAGGATAGGATAGGATAGGATAGGATAGGATAGNTGCTCCATCTGGTCTTTTCTTGAACACCTTCAGGGATGGGGACTCCACCACCTCCCTGGGCAGCCCATTCCAATGCCAATCACTCTCTGCCAACAACTTCCTCCTACCATCCAGCCTATACCTCCCCCAGCACAACTTGAAACTGTGTCCCCCTCATTCTGTTGCTGGGTGCCTGGCAGCAGAGCCCAACCCCCAGGCAACCAGCAACAGAACAATGTAACAGAATCATAGAATGGGTCTTTAAAGACCATCCTGTTCCAACCCCNCCCCCCCCCCACCATGGTCAGGGACAACTCCCACCAGCCCAGCTTGCTCAAGGCCTCATCCAACCTGGCCTTCAACACCTCCAGGGAGGAGGCATCCACAGCTTCTCTGGGCAACCTGTTCCAGTGTCTCACCACCCTTACTGTAATGAATTTCTTCCTAATCTCCAGTCTAAATCTCTCCTTTTCCAGCTCAAAGCCATTGTCCCCACCCTATTCCAAGGTGTGTTGTGGAGAGCTGGGTGAGGTGGTCTCTGGAAACCCCAAGGCAGGCTGAGGATCTACAATTAATCCATCAGCGTGCAGAGGATGTCCTCGGAGCCATCACTGCCACTGCTTCTACTCACATCTGCTTGGGGTCCCCATATGACCATCTTGCAGTTGAGCTAACCATGGTGAGAGGTGGCAGCACATGGCTCCTCCAGACAGTCATAGAATCGTGGAACCATTCTGGTTGGAAAAGGCTTTCAAGACCATCAAGTCTCCAACCACTAACCCATCTCCCTCAGCACCACATCTACACAGGTTTTTGATCCCTTCTGGATAGGGACTCCACCACTTCCCTAGGGGCAGCACTTGAGGAAGGAAGGCAACATATTTCCATCCTCCTAAATCAAAGGAGTTCAGAAGGGGTTTCTCCTAGCCATCCCCCAGGGCAGTGCCTGTCCCTGCTGTCATACCCCATCATGGAACCACCTTTGCTGGACCCTGTGCTGTCAGCTACCACACTGCAGTTGAGCTAACCATGGTGAGAGGTGGCAGCACATGGCTCCTCAAGGACATCATAGAATCATTCTGGTTGTAAAAGGCTTTTAAGATCATCAAGTCTCCAACCACTAACCCAGCACTGCCAGGTCACCACTAACCCATCTCCCTCAGCACCACAGCTACACAGGTTTTTGATCCCTTCAGGATGGGGACTCCACCACTTCCCTAGGGGCAGCACTTAAGGAAGGAAGGCAACATATTTCCATCCTCCTAAATCAAAGGAGTTCAGAAGGGGTTTCTCCTAGCCATCCCCCAGGGCAGTGCCTGTCACAACTGTTGTGCCCCATTATGGAACCACCTTTGCTGAACACTCTGCTGTCAGCTACCACCAAACCAAACTTACTTCAGAGATCACGCTTTTGTAGGCTTCAACTACTTTCAGTTTGTGGGCTATGGGTTTGTCGTGGGCTTCCAAGGAGGCCACAAAGACTCTCAGGTGGCTGCTCATGCATCTTTCCACCTGCAAGGACAGCAAGTCGTTATTCCAACAGCTGTGGGCTAAGTTGGTACCACAGAAGCCATGATACTGTCTATAATTTTCTTTTTAAAGTATGACAGGGACAAAAAAACAAACAAACAAAAAAACCCCAACCAACCAAACCTTCCCACTGCCACTGGTGGAGGCTGAAGGTGCCACTAGAAACAGGGCAGGGAGGTTAGAGCTGTCCAACCTCAGAGGCATTTGCTCCTCGAGGGAGAGGAAGGTCCAATCCTGCATCACTTCTTGTTAGTGTGTCTCTCTTGGAATTAGATCAGAATCAGCTTGATTAAATACAACTAATTGCTGCTGCTGCTGCTGTGAATTTTTTTGCCTTTCACCCTGACAGTAAGAGAGGCTGAAGCTGTTTATCTCCTGGTCACTTTGAACAGGAGATGAGCTTCTGCTTCTCACTTCTGCTGCTCATCTCCTCCATAAAAGGTTCTTTTTTTTTTTTTTCTCTTCACTGGCTTGCAGGAGAACACAGCTCAGTGAGACTGATGGCTCCGTGTGGGATGCAGAGCAAATAGCATCTTCTGAGTGTCCTAAAGCACAGGCTTCAGAGTGAAGGTTTGAGGGCCACCAAGATGCCCGTGCAAATGTAAGACCTCTGGAGGGAGCCATCTGAAAGATATCAGCAGTGCCAGCAGCTATCTGTGAAAGATGTCAGCAGTGCCAGCAGCAACCTGTGAAAGGTATCAGCAGTGCCAGCAGCTGTCCGTAAGTCCTTGCAGTAAGTTTGCACTTCCTTGGTTATCTAGAAGCTGCCTTAGTGCTATCAGAGTTCTTGAGTGGCCAAGCCCTGGCTTACAGAAGAAAAAGATGAGTTTCTTACCGTAGCATTGACAGCTTCAATAGTGGGCACCTGCTCGAGAGAAACACAAAGTTAGCACTTCAGGGTAAACCTTGGGGTTGAAAAGAAGCCAGGGTGAAAGCCACCCAAACCAAAGGAACTTACTTTCTTCACAGTGGAACTCTTCATGTCTTGGAGAATTTCTTGGATGGTCCACCCTACCCTAAGTCTGTTTTTTGAGGCTGTTCTGGGCTGCAGTGGTGCTGAGCTGCAGAGGACCCCCAGGCTCAGCAGAGCCATGAGCTGGACCAGCATTGCCATGTTCAGCTCTGCTCTTCAGCTGGGTGGTGAAGTGTGTCTGTGGCTCTGCTTTGTGCTTCTCTTATATACACAGAGCTGGAGGAAATGATTAATATCTCACCACAAACATGCTCTTGCTAAAGGGGAGGAGGGGAAGATTTACCTGCAGAATGGAATCTGCTGGTTATTCAAATGAGTAAGAGTCCACACACTTGCTGCCATCAATTTTAGACTCTCTGTACCTGCCTTGCTACATCTTTGACACTCTCAGTACTCCTGAAGCCCTTTGGCCATGTTCTTCCAAGCTGTGCTTTGCCACCCTTCCGTGCGGATGAAGTGTAGGCAGATATCTACACCCCTGCCTGAAGATACTGTTTAAAGGCTGTCCATAGGCATCGACCTACACACTCATGTAGGTGCTAGAGAACTAAATCCTGGTTTATATGAATTCCTCAGCGCTTCCAAAGATGTGGGGGGTCGTGTCTCATGTCCTGACCTGCCCAGGAATCTGGGGGTTACAGGGCTCAATACTGCTTACCTCTTTCTCAAAGTAACTCTGCTGTCACTGTCATGTGAGGTTTCCATAGGGAGTTCTGTGGCTAAATTCAGGAAATGCATTGCAGCTTGGCTGTGAGTTGAGCCAGAGGTGCTGAGGCTCTTAGGAAAGGCACCGTATCCTCAGGGGGAGGTTTCCCAGCTGTCTGAGGAGGAAAACAAAACTCCAACAGCAACCAAGGAAGCAGGCAACCGAATTCCATTTGCTACAGGCAGTGCTGCCCATGAGCAGGACAAGCTAATTATGAGGATCAAGTGGGGGAAAATTGGTAGAGTGACTCAGAAGCCTGCTGGACATTAAAAAAAGAATAATAATTTTTTTTAAAGGAGTAGATTTTGTAAGAACAGCTGTTCCCCTGGGCTGGCATTAGAGGAAGATCAGCCATGGCTACTGGAGAGCTGACAGAGAGGTGTTAGATCAGCTTTGTCCTGGACAAGGCAGCTCATTTTCCAGCTCTCATTTAGAATCTCATTTCCATACCAGTCTTAGCAGGAGGTTTGTTACCTGCCAGGCTCTTGAGAACATGCTTGGAGATGCTGGATGAGGTCAAAGCCTTCTCCTGGGAAGGCAAAAGAATCCTTTGTTCTAGTGGTAGGCTCCCCTGCTTGTGGCTCAGGGGAGTTGGAACTGGATGAGCTTTGAGGTCCTTTCCAAGCTAAACCAACCTATGATGTTGAGGATTTGACCTGGCTGCTCAGGGAGGTGGTGGTGGTGAAGTCACCATTTCTGCAGATGTCCAAAAAACTCAAGCAGGTGTGGCACTTTTGGACATAGTTCAGTGGTCATGGAGGTTGAGTTGATGATCTTAGAGGTCTTTTCCAGCCTGAATGATTCCTTGATTTTCCCTTGTGCCCTGCCTGCTTTCAGAGCAAGTAGCAGCAGCACACACTCATCACCCATTAATATCTTTGGGGTATATTTTGCTCTTTAATACAACACTTCTGATGAAGATCTGGACTAATTCTAGACCCGGACCAGATGTTTGCAGCTGGGGTTAGGTACAGCCTTGGCTGCCCTGCTCTGCTGAGCAGCAATATACTTAACACAGTCATTTCAGTTGTTTTCCCCTTGCTTGCTTATGCAAACCTGCTTCAGTCGTGGGCAAAAATGTCAGTGGATGTTTTTCTATTAACCAAAACCTGTTTCTTCCAACCATTATAGAGCCATAGAGTCATTTTGCTTGGGAAAGACCTTCAGGGTCATCAAACCCAACACTTATGTGACTCTGCATGGTGCTTGACATGATCTGCTTTGCTCTTGCCCTCTTCTTTGCTGTTGCCCACTGGCAACTGGAAGAGGTTTGAAAAGTGGTTTGTCTCAAGCAGGTTGTGCCATTCTTCTGGCTGGATCATGGACAAAGAGATCTGCAGGGAGGATAACACTCTCCTGGGCTCTGTGCAGCTACTTTATTAGCTACAGGCCAGGGAACTTGATGCTGTCTCTCAGTCTAGCTCTCATGCTGGAGGATATAGAATCGTAGAACAGAACTCTTGTTTTGGAAGAGACCTCTAAGGTCACTGAGTCCAACCCCCAACCTAAGCTCACCAAGGCCATTCATGTCTCCAAGTGCCATATCCACAGGTTTCTTGAGCACCTCCAGGGATGGGGACTCCACCAGCCCCCTGAGCACCCCCTCCCTCACCACTCTTGCAGGAAAGAAATTATTCCTGATCTCCAACCTAACCCTCCCCGGCACAATTTCAGGCCATCTCCTCTCATTCTGTCACCTGATAGGAGGGAGAAGAGACCAAGTCCACCTCACTGCAACCTCCTCCTGTTGAAGCCACACAGAGTTTTGCATTTTCCCACCTGCAGGAATGTGTTTTAAGTTGACTGAGCACATTCATCTCCCGCATCGATGCATCAATCTGCTCTCCTCCTGTTGCTATCCTGATAGAGGCTGCACCATGAGGAGCACTTTGCGGAGGAGCTGTGAGTTTGCAGAGTCTTCAGAAGCACGAAGCTGGAAAGAGAAGAGGAAAGCCTGTCCCCTGAGTTAACCCATTATCAAATCACATCAGCAGCAGGCTTCCTTCCAGCCACCCCAGCGCTCCCCCCAGAGCTCCCCCTGCTTCATCTCAGAGGTAGTTTCCAGCAGTGAGCCAGAATTTCCTCAGCCTTGTCATTGATATTTCAAGCCCTGCTTAATAATTCCTCCCACATTCCTTGCAACGAACTATGACACTTCCCTGGTAATTCCCAACATTTTTTTGTGCAGCTGTCAAGACCATGCTTACTTCAGGGCGATTGTTTGTTGTTTTTGGTTCTTTTTTTAGTGTTCTAGACATCTTTTCACACCGAGGCAGGGGACACATCCTCTCAAACATCGCAGAGTCATTAAGGTTGGAAAAGCTCTTTAAGATCATCAACTCCCAACCTTCTATCTAACACCTCCATGACCTTAAGACCATGTCCCAGATGGCCACGTCTGCTCCTTTTCTTGAACACTTCCAGGGCCTGGTGACTCCACCACCTCCCTGGGTAGCCTGTTCCATTATCTGACCACTCTGTTCCATTATCATAGAATCAGTCAGGGTTGGAAGGGACCACAAGGATCAGCCAGTTCCAAACCCCTGCCATGCCCAGGGGGGCCCTACCCTAGATCAGGCTGCCCACAGCCTCTGCCAGCCTGGCCAAAAACACCTCCAGGGATCTGGCCCCAAACACCTCCTTGCAGGGGCAACCCATTCCAGCCTCTCACCACTCTCACACTCAACAACTTCCTCCTCACCTCCGCTCTGAATCTCCCCACCTCCAGCTTTGCTCCATTCCCCCTAGTCCTGTTGCTACCTGAGAGCCTAAAAAGTCCCTCCCCAGCTTTCTTGTAGGCCCCTTCAGATCCTGGAAGGCCACAAGAAGGTCCCCTTGGGGCCTCCTCTTCTCCAGCCTGCACAGCCCCAACTCTTTCAGGCTGTGCTCACAGCAGAGCTGCTGCAGCCCTCTGAGCATCCTCGGGGCCCTTCTCTGGACACCTCCAGCATCTCCACATCCCTCTTGTGATAGGGGCAATATCTTGTAATGGGGATGTTAGGAAGAAGTTCCTTGCAGGAACCTTCCAGTATCTGAAGGAGGCTACAGGAAGGCTGTGGAGGGACTATTCACAAGGCCTTGTAATGACAGGATGAGGGGGAATGGGTTCAAACTGGCAGAGGGGAGATTTGAACGGGATGTTAAGAGGAAGTTCTTCACAGTGAGGGTGGTGAGACACTGGCACTGGTTGCTGAGGGAGGTTGTGGCTGCTCCCTCCCTGGATGTGTTCAAAGCCAGGCTGGATGAGGTCTTGAGCAACCTGTTGTAGTGGGAGGTGTCCCTGCCTACGGCAGAGGGGGGTTGGAACTGGCTGAGCTTTGAGGTCTCTTCCAACCTCAACCATTCTCTGATGATTCTATGAAGAGTGATTGGCATTGGAATGGGCTGCTCGGGGAGGTGATGGAGTCACCATCCCTGGAGGTGTTTAAAAAGAGACTGGGATGTGGCACTTAGTGCCATGGTCTAGCTGATTAGATGGTGTTGGGTGACAGGTTGGGCTTGAGGAGCTCAGAGGTCTTTTTCAACCTGATTAATTCTGTGTGTTTCTGTGATCTCCAGAGATGCATTCCAACCCCTACCCTCCTGTGACTCTGATTCTGTGACTGTGACCCTGTAACTCTGTGGTGTGGGCAAGGGCTGAAGGCTGACTGAAAGAACAGGTAGGACAGAGAGAGTGTGAAGAGAGGGAGGAATGGCCCGGGAAGAGAACCAACAGGTGTAAAACGCATTAGTAAGAATACTTCAAAGCCGGCAAGTGACTTACAGCAAGGCTAACACAAAGCACTTACTCACACCTCCCTGCGATCCCACCCTGGCCAGCAAAACCAGCCTTAAGCTCCGGGCTGATAACGGGAGCTAAATGCCAGGACTGTGAGTTGCCTGATTACTGTGTTGGATCCAGCCTGGGTTGTTGAAGCAAGCCGATGGCTGCTGCCAGGAGGCTGTGGAAAAACAGCGTCTCCGTCTGGTGTCAGCATCAGCGCTCCGAGGAAGTGCTTCAGCGGGGGCAGGAGCTGCAGCCAGGGCGGGAGGCGCTCGCTGATCTTTCCAGGGATGAGCAGGGCAGAAGCATCTGTCATGCCTTAAACGCACTAAAGGGAGGTTGTGCGTTTGCAGGGTGTGAAGCAAGGGGGAAAGGAGAGGGAAGGAAAAAAAAAAAAACCCTAAATAAACGAACGTCAAAACACCAACATTAAAAAGGAAGAGGAAAAAAAAATCAGCACCAGGCAAACCTGCCTGATGTTTGCGATCCTGCTGTGCTGCTTGGCCCTCTGGTGCCTGTGTGCTTTGGCCATCTGCCTCTGCAAGTGTTGCACTTGATGCCTTGGCTTCCCGAGAGCACATGGCAGAATCCCAGCATGGTGTAGGTTGGAAGAGACCTCTGCACATCATCCAGTCCAGCTCCCTCCCTGCTAAACCGGGGTCAACCACAGCAGCTCGCCCACAATGTCCAGGGGAGTTTGGAATCTCTCCAGAGAAGGAGACTCCAAAACTCCCTGGGCAGCCTGCTCCAGGGCTCCAGCACCCTCACAGCACAGATCTTTTTGTTCCACATGTTCAGATGGAACCTCCTGCCTTCCACTTCGTGCCCATTGTCCTTATGTCTATCTTTGATGTTTCCTTATTTATGTCACCTTATTTTGGCACAGAAGAGACCGGTAGAGGATCCTAGAGGTCTTTTCCAACCTGGCTAATTCTTCACCAGGAGAGTAGTGAGAGCCAGGAATGGCTGTGCTCCACAACCTCCCTGGGCAACCTGTGCTGGTGTCAGACTGGATGTGAGGAGGAAGTTCTTCAGCATGAGAGTGGTGAGAGCCTGAAATGGGTTGCCCAGGAGGTGGTTGGAGCCACATCCCTGGAGGTGTTTGCAGCCAGGCTGGCAGAGGCTGTGGGCAGCCTGATCTGGGGTAGGAGGTGTTCAAGACCAGGCTGGATGAGGTCTTGAGCGACCTGATGTAGTGGAAGGTGTCCCTGCCTGTGGCACAGGGGGGTTGGAACTGGATGATCTTTGAGATCTCTTCCAACCTAAACCATTCTATGATTCTATGTCCCTGGGTATGGCAGGGGGGTTGGAACTGGCTGATCCTTGTGGTCCCTTCCAACCCTGACTCATTCTATGATTCTAATGAGTCCTGCTCCTACTTTTTATACCTTATGACTAATAAGACCAAAGATGAACCCTCAGAAGTTTATCTTAAGGGTCTTTTCCAAGCTAAATCATGGAATCATAGAATGGTTTAGGTTGGAAGAGACCTCAGAGCCCATCCAGTTCCAACCCCCACCATAGGCAGGGAAACCTCCCACTAGAACAGGTTGCACAAGGCCTAATCCAACCTGGTCCTGAACACCTCCAGGGAGGTTGTGGAGCACAGAATCACCGAATGTGATCAAAGATTCCAAGGGTCCATTTCCAAGGGACCCTTGGAAAGGAGATGTAGGAAGAAGTGGAGCAAAGCTGGAGATGGGGAGATGCAGACTGGTCCTGAACATCTCCAGGGAGGTTATGGAGCACAGAATCACCCAATGTGATCTGTGATCTTTGATCACATTGGGTGACTCTGTGCTCCACAACCTCCCTGGGCAACCTGTGCCAGTGTCAGACTGGACATGAGGAGGAAGTTGCTGAGCATGAGAGTGGTGAGAGGCTGGAATGGGTTGCCCCTGCAGGGAGGTGTTTGGGGCCAGATCCCTGGAGGTGTTTTTGGCCAGGCTGGCAGAGGCTGTGGGCAGCCTGCTCTAGGGTAGGGCCCCCCTGGGCATGGCAGGGAGGGGTTGGAACTGGCTGATCCTTGTGGTCCCTTCCAACCCTGACTGATTCTAGGATTGTAGTTCTGTGATTCTGTGTTTGGTTCCCAGAGCCTGAGGCAGTTCAGGCTGAGCTGGTTGCTCTATAAGCTCCTCAGCTTTCCTCTGGCCCCAGGCTGTGTTTGCCTTTCTCCACTCCCAGAAATTCACTTAAGCCCTCTGAGCTTTCCAGGGCTGTTGGCAGTCATCCACAGTCACGCTGCAGGGAGACTTAGGAGCCTGCAAAGTAATTGCCTCATGACCTGCAGACTCAGCTGTGGCTATCACATGTAAATATTCACTCATGCTTTGTTTATGAGAACAGCTCTTGTGTTTTGTTGGCCAAGTCTCCTACAAACATCCTGCTTCACAGCATCTTTGCTCCAGAGTTCTGCCAGAGATGAGTAAGAGCTGCTGCGTGCTGGCAGCAATAGAAAGGCTCCAGCAGATAACCCAGTTACAGAGGGTTATGGGGTCAGCCTATAGGCTCTCCTCCAAAAAATACACCCCAGAGCTTGGCCCACTCAAGGTTTGCTGTTTGTCGTTAAAGAAAATCTCCCCAGAGCCTTGGACTGTGAACGGCAACAGCATTTGGGACAGTTAAAGAAAACCTCCCCAGAGCCTTGGACTGTGATTGGCAACAGCATTTCAGACAGGCCTTTGACTCTGAATCCTGTAACATTCTGCTAGGGAAGCTGAGGAGGTGTAGGTTAGATGAGTGAGCAGTGAGGTGGGCTGAGAACTGTCTGAAGGATAGAGCTCAGAGGGTTGTGGTCAGGCAGGCAGGCTCTGCTTGGGGATTCCTAGTTTGTAGCATTCCCTTGGAGCCACCACTGGGTCCAGTCTTGTTCAACATCTTCATCACCAGCTTGGATGAAGGGACAGAGTTGGACCCTCAGGTAGTTTTTTTTTTTATCACTCCAGAGGAGGATGAGTGGTTGACAGCACAGTGCTGCCATTTAGTGAGACCTGGACAGGCTGGAGAGGAACCTCATGAAGTTTAGCAAGGACAAGTGTAGGGTCCTTCACCTGGACAGGAATAACCTCCTGCACCAGTACAGAGCTTGACCTACTGGAAAGCAGCTCTGCAGAGAAGGACCTGGGAGTGCTGGTGGACAGAAAGTTCCCCAGGAGCCAGCAATGTGCTTGTGCCCCAAAAGACCAATGGTTTTCAGAAGGCCATGGCCAGCAGGTCAAGGGAGATTCTCTTCCCCTTCTACTCTGCCCTACTGTGGCCACATCTGCTGATGTCTAGTTCTCAGCTGCCCAGTTCCAGAGGTCCCTTCCCAAGAGGAATCACAGAGGCAGAGAATTAACCAGGTTGGAAAAGACCTTTAGGACCACTGAGTCCAAACTATCATCTAATCCTTCTCACTAACTAATTCATGGCACTAAGTGCCTCATGCAGCCTCCTCTTAAACACCTCCAGGGATGGGGACTCCACCACCTCCCTGGGCAGCCCATTCCAAGGGGCAATCACTCATTCCATGTAGAACTTAGCATCATAGAATCAGTCAGGGTTGGAAGGGACCACAAGGATCAGCCAGCTCCAACCCCCCTGCCATGACCAGGGGGGCCCTACCCTAGAGCAGGCTGCCCACAGCCTCTGCCAGCCTGGCCAAAAACACCTCCAGGGATCTGGCCCCAAACACCTCCCTGCAGGGGCAACCCATTCCAGCCTCTCACCACTCTCATGCTCAACAACTTCCTCCTCATCTCCAGTCTGATACTGGCACAGGTTGCCCAGGGAGGTTGTGGAGCACAGAATCACCCAATGTGATCTCTGATCACATTGGGTGATTCTGTGCTCCACAACCTCTCTGGAGATGTTCAGAACCAGTCTGAATCTCCCCACCTCCAGCTTTGCTCCACTTCTTCCTACATCTCCTTTCCAAAGGTCCCCAGGGCATTCTGGCATTCTGCCATTCTGTGATTTGCATAGACCTTGAGCATCTCAGCACTGTCCCAGCTTTCACAACGCCTGAAACTCCACATTCCTTACAGAACCGACTACAGCTCTGTTCTAAGAAGCCTGCAAAAGCCCCTTCCAGGAACCAGAGGGCCTGTGGCAAACCATCAGCCCTGACCTACATTGGAGAGTGCTGCAGAGGAAGGTTTGTGCCCAGTCATCAGTGGCAGGGCTGACGTCAGCCTGCCTGCCTTATCTGCCCTCTCAGTCAGAGGTGAGTGCAGATGTGTGAAGTCAAAGAGGTTCTTGCTCTTTTGGGCAAAGGAGGGGATTCTCCCCTTTTACTCTGCTCTCCTCACACCCCACCTGCAGCACTGTCTGCAGCTCTGCAGCCCCCAGCACAAGCAGGACATGGAACTGCTGGAGAGAGTCCAGAGGAGATGCTCAGAGGGCTGCAGCAGCTCTGCTATGAGGACAGGCTGAGAGAGTTGAGGCTTTTCAGCCTGGAGAAGAGAAGGCTTCCAGGAGACCTTAGAGCAACCTTCCAATATCTGAAGGAGGCCTACAGGAGGGCTGGGGAGGGACTATTCACAAAGTTTTGTAATGACAGGATGAGGAGGAATGGGTTGAACTGGCAGAGGGGAGACTGAAAGTGGACGTTAGGACGAAGTTGTTTACAGTGAGGGTGGTGAGATGCTGGCACAGGTTGCCCAGGCAGGTTGTGGTGCACAGAAGCACCCAATGTGATCTTTGATCACATTGGGTGCTTCTGTGCTCCACCACCTCCCTGCAGGTGGATTCTGTGCTCCACAACCTCCTTGGAGGTGTTCAAGGCCAGGCTGGATGAGGTCTTGAGCGTCCTGATCTAGTGGGAGGTGTCCCTGCCTATGGCACAGGGGGGTTGGAACTGGATGATCTTTGAGGTCCCTTCCAACCTAAACCATTCTATGATTCTCTTTTGGTCACGCTGGAGACGTGGGGGAAGGAAGGAAGGGAGGGAGGGAAGGAAGGAGGGAGGAAAGGAAGGGATGAAGGGAGGGAGGGAAAGAAGGGAGGAAGGCAGGAAGGAAGGGAGGTAGGGAGGGAAGGAAGGAGGGAGGAAAGGAAGGGATGAAGGGAGGGAGGGAAAGAAGGGAGGAAGGGAGGGAGGAAGGCAGGAAGGGAGGAAGGAAGGGAGGGAAGGAAGGAAGCTCTCTGTTCTGACTCCAAACAGAATCTCAGGTTAACCAGATGGAGTTAATTACCCTGAGTGCAGATCTGTTGCACCAACCTTGTGCTGTCAGTGCAGCAGTGCAGGCTGACAACATGTAGTAACTACAGCCAGGAAGGGCTGCCCAGAGAGGTGGTGCAGTCTCCTTCTCTGGAGAGATTCCAAACTCATTTGGGCAGGGTGATGCTGCTGTGGGTGACCCTGCTTTGGCTTGGATGATCTCCAGAGGTCCTTTCCAACCCTGCCATGCTGGGATTTGGTGAAAAATGCAGATGTTTCAGTGCACAACTGAAGTGGCAAGTGAGGACACCTCCACAGCTGTCATCACTGCCCAGTCACTACTCAGAACCTTGGAGGAAAGTGTTTGTACCACTCTTCTCCTGAGGAACAAGTCAGAAGAGAAGAGGAAGCGAGCTCAGGTTGTGTCAGGGGAGGTTTGAGTGGACCTCAATGAGGAGAAATTTCTAAACCAGAAGGGTTGTGGTTTGAATGGGTGTGAGGAGCCATTTCTCCTGCAGAAGGGTTGTGGTGTGAATGGCCATGAGGAGCCATTTCTCCTGCAGAAGGGTTGTGGTGTGAATGGCCATGAGGAGCCATTTCTCCTGCAGAAGGTTGTGGTGTGAATGGCCATGAGGAGCCATTTCTCCTGCAGAAGGTTGTGGTGTGAGTGGCCATGAGGAGCCATTTCTCCACCAGAAGGTTGTGGTGTGAGTGGCCATGAGGAGCCATTTCTCCACCAGAAGGTTGTGGTGTGAGTGGCCATGAGGACCAATTCTCCTTCAAGAAGTTTGTGGTGTGAGTGGACATGAGGAGCCATTTCTCCCCCAGAGAAGCTGTCAAGCCCTGGCCCAGGCTGCCCAGGGCAGCAGTGGAGTCCCCATCTCTGGAGAGGTTTCACAGCTGTGTAGATGTGGTGCTGAGGACAATGGTTGAGTGGTGACCTGGCAGTGCTGGGTTATCAGCTTGGGCTTGGTCATCTTAAAAGTCTCTCCCAGTCTGAATGGTTCTGTGATTCCTTCTCTAGTGAGGGTGAGGCTGGAAACCAGAGGAGACAGCAGAGGTGAATCAATGATCTGCAGGTGCAGTGCAAGCTCTGGGCTTGCCCTCACCCTAAGCTGAAGGTTCCACTGACTTTTTGGGGGTTGCCCCTCTGGAGTGAGCTCCTGCAAAAGGCTGAACTCAGCAATCTTCCTTCTTCCCATGCTCTGCTTTGAATGCTCCTGTCTACAACCACACAATGTTTTCTCCTGGGGCTATCAAGGCTTACAATTGGGGTGACCTTGCTTAGATAATCCTGTTAATTATGTTCAAGTAACATCCTGGTCTCTCTCCAAGCTGGTGACACATGGGTTTGATGGGTGAAGCACCAGATGGATGCAGAACTGGCTTGGTGGCCACACTCAAAGAGTGGCTGTCAATGGCTCCATGTCCAAGTGGAGGCACTGACAAGTGGAGTCCCTCAGAGATCAGTCCTGGGACCAGTCTTGTTCAACATCTCTGTGGGTGCCATGGGCAGAGGCACTGAGTGCAGCCTCAGCAAGTTTGCTGAGCACCCCAAGCTGTGTGGTGCAGCAGCCAGGCTGGAGGGCAGGGATGGCATCCAGAGGGACCTGGACAGGCTGCAGAGGTGGGCACAAGCCATCCTCAGGAGGTTCAACAAGGCCAAGGGCAAGGTCCTGCAGCTGGGTCGAGGCAATGCCAAGTACAAATCCAGGATGGGCAGTGCCTGGCTGGAGAGCAGCCCTGAGGAGAGGGACTTGGGGGTGCTGGTGGAGGAGAAGCTGAAGCTGAGGCAGCAGTGTGCACTTGCAGGGCAGAAAGGCAAGCAGAGGCTGGGCTGCAGCAGGAGCAGTGTGGGCAGCAGGGCCAGGGAGGGGATTGTGCCCCTCTGCTGTGCTCTGCTGAGAGCCCACCTGGAGTAGTGCATCCAGTGCTGGAGCCCCTGGGACAAGAGGGATGTGGAGATGCTGGAGGTGTGCAGAGAAGGGCCCCGAGGATGCTCAGAGGGCTGCAGCAGCTCTGCTGTGAGCACAGCCTGAAAGAGTTGGGGCTGTGCAGGCTGGAGAAGAGGAGGCTCCCAGGTGACCTTCTTGTGGCCTTCCAGGATCTGAAGGGGGCTACAAAAAAGCTGGGGAGGGACTTTTGAGGGTGTGAGGGAGTGAGAGGAGTGGGGGGAATGGAGCAAAGGTGGAGGTGAGGAGATTGAGGCTGGAGGTGAGGAGGAAGTTGTTGAGCATGAGAGTGGTGAGAGGCTGGAATGGGTTGCCCCTGCAGGGAGGTGTTTGGGGCCAGATCCCTGGAGGTGTTTTTGGCCAGGCTGGCAGAGGCTGTGGGCAGCCTGCTCTAGGGTAGGGTGTCCCTGGGCATGGCAGGGGGGTTGGAACTGGCTGATCCTTGTGGTCCCTTCCAACCCTGACTGATTCTATGATTCTAAACTCCTGAGGGAAGAAAAAGCCTAACAGGAATACTGGTGGCAGAAGGTGAGTTTACCTGACACAGGCTTCATTTCTTCACAGTGAAGGTGGCAAGACACTAGCACAGGTTGCCTGGGGAGGTTGTGGCTGCTTCCTCCCTGGATGTGTCCAAGGCCAGGCTGGATGAGGTCTTGAGCATCCTGATGTAGTGGGAGGTGTCCCTGCCTATGGCACAGGGGGGATGGAACTGGATGATCTTTGAGGTCTTCCAACCTAAACCATTCTATGATTCTGCTGCTTATCCACTGCCACTAAAGAACATCCCTAGAACCTCGTGTGATGCCAGATTTAATTTCTTCTAGGTTCAGCCCAGGACAGGCAGAGTTTTCTTCTTGCACGATTTGCTTGCATGTGGCCAGGAAGTGCCTGAAGCTGTTTGGTGATAATGTGTGCAGTGGCAAGGAAGCCTCAGTTGTTATCTCTGCTTTTCTTCTGGTCAAACTCATGATGAATTGGTTCCACTGATGGTGGCTGCATCCAGAAAGGGATGTACAAGAAGGGCTTGGGTATGCAAATACTTTGATGCCATGGGCCTGAAAGGGCTGCATCAGCATGATGTGAATGAAAGATAGTACCAGCAGCACTGGAGGGAAAATCAGCTCTGTAGAATCACCAAATTGTTCCAGTTAGAAAAGGCCTCTAGGGTGGTTGAGTTTAGCTTAAGACAACCATGGCCGTTAAGCCACGTTCTGAAATGCCATCCTCAAGCACAAGTCAGAGCAGTTCCATGACTGAGACAAGGAGGATTTAAGTCCATTAAGTAGTTTGGGGTATTAGGTATGATAGATGCAAAAAGGGAATTCAGATTCTTGATTAGAGTCTGGCAATCATCACTGCTGTTAACAATGTCCCTGCTGATCAATATAGCTAAAGGGTGGGGGGCAAGAGGATGGGGCCAGACTCTTCTCAGTGATGGCACAAACTGGCATGCAGGAGGCTTCATATGAACAGGAGGAGAAACTTGTTTGGTGTGAGGGTGATGGAGCCCTGGAGCAGGCTGCCCAGAGAGGTTGTGGAGTCTCCTTCTCCAGAGAGATTCCAAACCCACCTGCAGAGGGCCCTGGCTAGGCTGAATGGGTGGGCAGAGGCCAATGGGGTGAGATTGAACAAGGCTAAGTGCAGGGTTCTGCACTTTGGCCACAACAACCCCAGGCAGTGCTACAGGCTGGGGACAGAGTGGCTGAGAGCAGCCAGGCAGAGAGGGACCTGGGGGTGCTGGCAGATAGGAGCTGAACAAGAGCCAGCAGTGTGCCCAGGTGGGCAGCAGAGCCAATGGCATCCTGGGCTGGAGCAGGAGCAGTGTGGCCAGCAGGAGCAGGGAGGTTCTTCTGCCCCTGTGCTGGCACTGCTCAGGCCACACCTTGAGTGCTGTGTCCAGTTCTGGGCCCCTCTATTTAAGTAAGATGTTGAGGTGCTGGAAGGTGTCCAGAGAAGGGCAGCAAGGCTGGGGAGGGGCCTGGAGCACAGCCCCAAGAGGAGAGGCTGAGGGAGCTGGGGGTGTGCAGCCTGCAGAAGAGGAGGCTCAGAGCAGAGCTCATTGCTCTCTGCAGCTACCTGAAGGGAGGTTGTGCCCAGGTGGGGTTGAGCTCTGCTGCCAGGCAGCCAGCAACAGAGTGAGGGGACAGAGGCTCAAGCTGTGCCAGGGCAGGTTCAGGCTGGATGTTAGGAGGAAGTTGTGCCCAGAGAGAGAGATTGGCATTGGAATGGGCTGCCCAGGGAGGTGGTGGAGTCCCCATCCCTGGAGGTGTTGAAGCAAAGCCTGGATGGAGCACTTAGTGCCATGGTCTGGTTGATTGGCTGGGGCTGGGGGATAGGTTGGGCTGGAGGAGCTTGGAAGTCTATTCCAACCTGGCTGATTCTATGATTATGATCCTGGGCAAGCTGCTGTGGGTGACCCTGCTTTAGCAGGGGGGTTGGACTGGATGATCTCCAAAGCTCCCTACACCATGCTGGGCTTCTGTGCTTGTGCATAATCACTGGTTTGGGCAGGGGGTGTGTATGTTTGTGGTGTTTGGGCTGGTTTTGTTGGTTTGGTTGGTTTGGGTTTTGGGGTTTTTTGTTGGCAGGGGATTTATTTAAGGTTTTTTAAATGTTTGGTTTGGTTTTGGTTGTTTTTTTTTTCCTAGATCCATTGTGACCCAGAAGGCATCATCGGGCACAACAAGGAGAGACTGAAGTCCTGATTCCCAGCAGTGGTGAGCTGGTGACGTGGAGCAGAGAGCAAATGGCAGCTGGTGGCTTCTGTCTAGGAGGATGGATGCTGCCCAAGCACAGCAACTGCAGAGAGAGTGGAAATTCAATTTTCACAAGTACCTGTGGATTTCTGGATGAATACATCTCGTGAAGTGAGCCCTCAAACTCCATGAATGAAACTATCACACATAAAGCCACAGATGCTGGGGTGGAGGAGGAGTAGGGGCAGGTCCTTCCAGTCAAGGGTTTTACAGTGATGTGAGGGACCTGGTGATGGATCTCACAGATCTGACCTTATCTTCTTCTGGTTTCTTTTGCCATGAGAGTGGTGAGAGGCTGGAATGGGTTGCCCCTGCAGGGAGGTGTTTGGGGCCAGATCCCTGGAGGTGTTTTTGGCCAGGCTGGCTGAGGCTGTGGGCAGCCTGCTCTAGGGTAGGGCCCCCCTGGGCATGGCAGGGAGGGGTTGGAACCGGCTGATCCTTGTGGTCCCTTCCAACCCTGACTGATTCTATGATTCTAATGAATCCTGCTCCTACTTTTTATATCTTATGACTAATAAGACCAAAGATGAACCCTCTGAAGCTTATCTCAAGGGTTTTTTCCAAGCTAAATCATGGAATCATAGAATGGTTTAGGTTGGAAGGGACCTCCAAGATCATCCAGTTCCNATGTGATCAAAGATCACATTGGGTGCTTCTGTGCTCCACAACCTCCCTGGGCAACCTGTGCCAGTGTCTCACCACCCTCACTGCAAACAACTTCCTCCTAACATCCACTTTCAATCACCCCTCTGCCAATTTAAACCCATTCCTCCTCATCCTGTCATTACAAGACCTCAGCCTTCCTCTAGTCCTCTTTCAGATACTGGAAGGCTGCTCTAAGGTCTCCTGGAAGTCTTCTCTTCTGCAGGCTGCAGAGCCCCAACTCTCTCAGCCTGTCCTCATAGCAGAGCTGCTGCAGCCCTCTCAGCATCTTGGTGGCCTCCTCTGGACTGCCTCTAGCAGTTCCATGTCCTGCCTGTGTTGGGTGCTCCAGAGCTGCACACAGTAAATGATTGTGCGATTCCTAAGCAAGCAAGGATGTGCTCAAGGTGTAGAGTCCTTGTAGAGTTAGATAATGCTTGGGCTTGATGAGCCTGAAGGTCTTTTCTGACCATAGCTGTGAAATCCTTCTCCCTCCCTCTCCTTTAGTTATATTTTGGGGCTTTTTTTTTTCCCCCCCTAAAAAAAAAAATTATTCAGCCCTTCCTTTGCCCCAGGCGGACCTTTCTTAGACTGCAGCCGTTGTAGCATTCTCAGGTGGGTTTTTCCTAGCCCCAGGTGGACCTTTCTTAGACTGCAGCAGTTGTAGCATCCTCAGGTGGGTTTTTTGCCCCAGTTGGACCTTTCTTAGACTGCAGCAGTTGTAGCATCCTCAGGTGGGTTTTTTGCCCCAGTTGGACCTTTCTTAGACTGCAGCAGTTGTAGCATCCTCAGGTGGGTTTTTTGCCCCAGTTGGACCTTTCTTAGACTGCAGCAGTTGTAGCATCCTCAGGTGGGTTTTTTGCCCCAGTTGGACCTTTCTTAGACTGCAGCAGTTGTAGCATCCTCAGGTGGGTTTTTTGCCCCAGTTGGACCTTTCTTAGACTGCAGCAGTTGTAGCATCCTCAGGTGGGTTTTTTGCNTTGTTCCACCCGCTGGCCCTTCCTTAGACTGCTGCAGTTGTAGCATTCTCAGGTGGGTTTTTCCTAGCCCCAGGTGGACCTTTCTTAGACTGCAGCAGTTGTAGCATTCTCAGGTGGGTTTTTCCTGGCTGATTTGGAGGGGGTTTCATCACGAAACCAAACATCCCATGCAAGGTACCTTGAGGAGTCACAGTGACATCAGCATGGTGAGCAACTTGGGCGACTCTGCCATAAAAGACCACAGAGATTTCAAGCAAACTGTTGTGTTTGTTTTCAGTCTTACTAAGCAACATTTGGGTTTGGTTTTTTTTTTTCCACTTCATCCTATTTTTAGAAGCTGCTGATACGACATCTTCCACATCAGCTCCCTGTCAGCGACAGCCAAAAGCAGCCTGGCCTGGGTCAGGAACAGTGTGGCCAGCAGGAGCAGGGAGGTCCTTCTGCCCCACTGCTCAGCACTGATTAGGCCATGCCTTGAGTGTTGCATCCAGTTCTGGATCCCTCAATTTAAGTAAGATGTTGAGGTGCTGGAAAGTGTCCAGAGAAGGGTAGCAAGGCTGGGGAGAAGCCTGGAGCACAGCCCCAAGAGGAGAGGCTGAAGGAGCTGGGGGTGTGCAGCCTGCAGAAGAGGAGGCTCAGGGCAGAGCTCATTGCTCTCTGCGATTGTACAGCTCTGCTCCCAAGCAATCAGCAACAGGAGTCACAGTGTCAAGCTGTGCCAGAGGAAGTTACTAATGTGGAGGCTCAAAGGAGACATTACTGCCTTCTGCAACTACCTAAAGGGAGGTTGTAGCCAGGTGGAGTTGGGTTCTGCTCCCAGCACCCAAGGACAGAACAAGAGGTCACAGCCTCAAGCTGTGCCAGGGCAGGTTCAGGCTGGATGCACAGAGAGAGTGATTGGCATTGGAATGGGCTGCCCGGAGAGGTGGTGGAATCCCCATCCCTGGAGGTGTTGAAGAGGAGGCTGCATGAGGCACTCAGTGCCGTGGGTTAGTTCATTAGGAGGTGTTGGGTGCTAGGTTGGACCCAATGATCTTAGAGGTCTTTTCCAACCTGGTTGATTCTGTGATTCTGTGGGACATTTTGACCTGGTGCTTAAGCTTGGTGAGTTTATTAACAAATGAAAATGCTGGGCAGCCTGGCAAAAGGGAAAAGGAGTGCCCTTCAAAAACCTGGTTTGAGAGGGCATCACACCCTGTAACACCAATGAGATTCAGCAGCTGAGTAAGAGCTGCTGGGGGCACACCCCAGGACCCCCAGCATCCAATGAGCCCTGGCAGCGCTGCCTTTGTGCCAGCTCCTCATCCCTCCTTGCTTTTCATACAATGGTTTTGGTTGGAAAGACCTTTAAGATGATCAAGTCCATTCCTTAAACCAGCACTTGCAAGTCCACCAATAAACCATGTCCCTCAGCACCACAGCTCCACAACTGTGACACTCCTCTGGGGTTGGAGACTCCATCACTCCACCACTGCTCTGGGGAGCCTGGGTCAGAGCTTGACAACCCTTTTGTGGAAGGAAGTGTTCCTTATGTCCAACATAAACCTCCCCTGGTGCAACTTGAGGCCATTTCCTCTTGTCCTTGGGACTTGCTCCTTGGAAGATGAGATCAACCTTCAGTCCTGGGCCATTGTCACTAACTAGATTTATTTTTAATCTGTCTTCTTCATGTATATCCCTAGAATACTCTGATCACTTCTCCTGCAGGTAAGTATTCTTACTTAAAGATAGTCTTCAGAGAAGGAAAAAGACATTCCAGCCTGTTTTCCCCCAGGTTTATTCAAGTTGTGGGCATTTAGCTATCAGATCCAACTTTGTACACTGGGCAGTAGATGATCACAGAACTATGGAACAGTTTGAGCTGGACAAGACCCCTAAGATCATTGAGTCCAACCACCACAGATGGTGAATGTCCCTTTGGCATTTACATCTTGATTTTCCTCCCTGCTAGGAAAAAAACAAACTCTGGGTTTTTTCCCTGTTTCAGGTGGCTAATTGCAAAGCAGGATGAGTAATACTGGAGAAATCCCCATGGCTCCACCACTCTTCTGTCTTGCAGCTGGCCAAAACTGAGGGTGAAACTGAAAACAGCAGATCCTGTGAGGAAGCAAAAAACTAATCCTTGCCTGTTGGGACCCGTTTCATCCCTCCATCTGGAGTGAGGTGGTGACCAGTTGTGCTCCAGCTACTGCAGGGCTGCAGGCAGGACTTTCTCAGGCAGAAGTTTTAGAACAGGTTACAGTAGAGTAGAGTCGAGTTGAGTCGAGTAGAATAAGCCAGGTTGGAAGAGACCTGGAGTGAGGTGGTGACCAGTTGTGCTCCAGCTACTGCAGGGCTGCAGGCAGGACTTTCTCAAGCAGAAGGTTTAGAGTAGAGTAGAGTAGAGTAGAGTAGAGTAGAGTAGAGTAGAGTAGAGTAGAGTAGAGTAGAGTAGAATAGAATAAAGCCAGGTTGGAAGAGACCTCCAAGATCATCCAGTCCAACCTATCACCCAGCCCTAGCCAATGGCACTAAGTGCCCCATCCAGGCTTTGCTTAAACACCTCCAGGGATGGGGACTCCACCACCTCCCTGGGCAGCCCATTCCAATGCCAATCACTCTCTCTGTGCAGAACTGAGATTTTTAAAAAACTCCACACAAATAGAAAACTTGAGGGTGAGGAGGCAGCAGAAAGGTGCCAATCACTCTCTCTGTGAAGAACTTCTTCCTAACATCCAGCCTGTACTTCCCCTGGCACAACTTGAGGCTGTGTCCCCTTATTCT
>VWZI01023118.1:163534-195254 GCA_013396835.1 Psilopogon haemacephalus | reverse complement strand
TGTTATGAATTATTAATAATATTTTAATGTTTTTTTAAAAAAAATATTATTAATCTTTGAAAATCCCCTGAGGTTCTTTGGCTGTTGGGTCAACAAGAGGCAATTGCACAAAGGTTATTTATAAACGCAGAATTAAAGAGTTTAAACAGTCAGAACTTGGAAAATAGGGACCTGGTAACAGGGTGAATTCTAACTATGCCATACTCACAGACAGGGTAGATACAAAGGGTCCCAGGAGAGGAGGAGGAAAGATTTTGCCTTGCCACTGGGGGCTGGTGCAGGCTGCAATGCAGGCTGCAAACGCATAGGCACTGTGAAAGAGCTGCAAATAGACCTCCCTCCTGGTGAAAGGCAGCAGGAAAAAGAGGACAACATCTCTAAACCACCCCCTTACATGCACTATTTTGAAGGTGAATCTGGCCAACAGGCACTAGCACCCATTGTTTTGGCCAATGAAGTCAAAGTCCTGTGCCTAGGTGTCCACCCTGGCACTTGGGTTTAAACAGTCAGAACTTGGAAGATGGGGACCTGGTAACAGGGTGAATTCTAACTATGCCATACTCACAGACAAGGTAGATACAAAGGGTCCCAGGAGAGGAGGAGGAAAGATTTTGCCTTGCTACTGGGTGCTGGTACAGGCTGCAAAAAGGTGGCCACTGTGATAGAGCTGCGAATGGACCTCCAGTCCTGGTGGAAGGCAGCAGGAAAAAGGAGACAACAGCTCTAAATCGCCCCTTTAAATGCACTATTTTGAAGGTGCATCTGGCCAATAGGCACTAGCACCCATTGTTTTGGCCAATGAAGTCAAAGTTCTGTGCCTAGGTGTCCACCCTGGCACTTGAGGGGCAGCACAAGACACCTGACTTGGTCAAGTTCCATGCACGTAGCCTTTGGGGCTTTCTTGGGCCAAACTCTCATTGTTTTGCTCATGCCATCAACCCCTGGACCTTGCTACAGGAGAAGGGCAGGGGTTTGAACTAATTTGGCAGGGTTTATGCCCTACCAGGACAGCATCTCTCTTGAATTAATGCTGAGAGTCAGAGATTGAAGACTTGTGCACGAAGCTTGTGGAGCAAAGGGTCTCAAAGCACTCTGTGGTTCCCCAGCAGCTGCAAGAGACCTGCCTGGTGGTTTAATCACATCCTTTTGGAAGTGGCTGACGTTTCCAAGTCAGCTGAGAGGAACAGCAATGTTTAGAAGGGCTAGGTTTTTGCACAACAGCTGCAAAGAGACTGTTTATCTCTCACTCATTCCAAACAACCAGGACAGTTTTTACTCTGTGCTTCTGGGCTGGAGGTGGTGGCCCACAGTCTGTGTCCATAAAGTGTGCGCCGAAACAAGCAGCAAGCAGAGTGATGCCATCACCTCAGAGCTCAGAATTCAGATCAGTGTTAGGCTGTTCACCAAGAGCAAAAAAAAAAAAATATGGGGGGTTGGAGTGGAATTCACCGTGAAGGGTGTGAGATACTGGTACAAGTTGCCCAGAGAAGTTAGGGACACCTTGGCCCTGCAAGCGTTTAAGACCAGCCTGGATGAAGCTTTGAGCAATCTGGTTTAGTGGGAGCTGTCCCTGCCCATGGCAGGGGGTTTGAAACTAGATGATCTTTGTGGTCCCTTCCAGCCCTGACTGATTCTATTCTATGACCTTCAAGGTCCCTTCTAACTCAAGCCATTCTATCGTGAGGTTCAAATAACTGTGAGAATTTCAGTTTGTGTTTTCCCAACTGGACACTGAGAAATAAGTTACAAGATCTGGAGCACTGTGTGCAGTTCTGGAGCCCCCAACACAAGCAGGACATGGAACTGCTGGAGCAAATCCAGAGGAGGTCACCAAGATGCTGAGAGGGCTGCAGCAGCTCTGCTATGAGGACAGGCTGAGAGAGTTTGGGCTCTGCAGAAGAGAAAGCTTCCAGGAGACCTTGGAGTGGCCTTTCAGTATTTGAAAGGGGCTACAGGAGGTCTAGGGGGGACTATTCACAAAGTCTTGTAATAACAGGATGGGGAGGAATGGGTTTGAACTGACAGAGGGGAGATGGAAAGTGGATGTTGGGAGGAAGCTGTTTGCAGTGAGGGTGGTGAGACACTGGCACAGGTTGTCCAGGGAGGTTGTGGAGCACAGAAGCACCCAATGTGATCTTTGATCACATTGGGTGCTTCTGTGCTTCACAGCCTCCCTGGAGGTGTTCAAGGCCAGGTTGGATGAGGCCTTGAGCAACCTTTTCTAGTGGGAGGTGTCCCTGCCTGTGGCACGGGGGTGTTGGAACTGGATGATCTTGGAGGTCCCTTCCAACCTAAACCATTCTATGATTCTACCTTTCCTGGTCATCTCATAACCTGCATTTACTTCTCAGCCTTGGGAGAAGAGAAGCAGGGTGTGGGAGTCAATGTGTCATTACCAAGCAGGCAGCAGGCAGTGCCTTTGTCACCGTTAGCCAGAAGTGTCACAGGCAGCACAACCTCCTTTTAGTCTTGGTACTCCTGGCTGGCAGCTCCAGCTGCTCCCACTCTCCTCCCTGGCAGAGCAGGAGGAGACACAGCTCTCTAGGGAACAGTTTGACCTAGCTTGGAAGCTCTCAATGTCTGCCCTGTGCTTAGAGGCAGCTGCTTTAGCATTGGAGAGCTGTTTCCCAATCTCTGCTGTGAATGGAAAGCCAAAGCCTTCCAACAGTTTCTTAGACCCTCAGGTATTTTACACCTGTGTGGTGTTCAGCCCATCACACCAGCTGCTCAGCTGGGCTGCCTCATTGCTTCTGGACCAAGAAAGCCTGAGAGATCCGTGTCAAAAGTTACAGCAGGGGTCTAGAGAAAGCTCTTGTGAGGAGCAGCTGAGACCTACTAAATAAGGACTAATAAATCATTACTTGCAATTCACCACCTTCTTGCCACTCCTGGTTGCAAAGTGCAGAGGCTCCCTTTTCTACTGCTCCTCCTCCTCACACCTGTTCCAAAAGCTTCTCTGTGGCTTCACCTCCCCATCTCTCCTTGTTCTCTGTCAGCCTTTTTGCAGGTCATAGGAACCCAGCATGGTAGGGGCTGGAAGGGACCTCTGGAGATCATCTGGTCCAACCCCCCTGCTAAAGCAGGTTGGCCTAGAGCAGGCTGAACAGGAATGTGTCCAAGTGGAGCAATCAGATCCATGGATTCCACTTAAAGCCACCCCACATACAATGCCTTTTTTCTCTCCAGTCACTCCCAAACTACTTAGAACTTTTCCTTAGCCTTCCCCTGATGCTGCTGGGGATGATCCACAGCGATCCCATGCTGAGTAAGCTTCATGTGCTATTTTTAGGGAGGTGATGTTTCCCATGTGCATGTCTGTGCTACTCCTGTGTGTTTTCTTGCCCACTCACTCATCATGGTGAGCTCCTACCAGGACAACTCACATACAGCTTCAGGGAGTCGTTGGCATCTCTCCATCTTGGCATGGCTTCAGGAAATCTGGGATTCCAGATTTCAAGCCACAGCTGCTGGAGTGAGTACAGAGGAGGGCCACGAAGATGATCAGAGGGCTGGAGCACCTCTGCTATGAGGACAGGCTGAAAGAGTTGGGGCTGTGCAGCCTGGAGAAGAGAAGGCTTCCAGGACACCTTAGAGTAACCTTCCAGCATCGGAAGGGGGCTACAGGAAGGCTGGGGAGGGACTGTTCACAGGGTCTTGTAATGATAGGACAAAGGGGAATGGGTTCAAACTGGCAGAGGGGAGATTTAAAGTGGATGTTAGGAGGAAGTTCTTCACAGTGAGGGTGAGGAGACACCGGCACAGGTTGGCCAGGGAGGTTGTGGCAGATCCCTTCCTGGATGTGAGAGTCCAGAGGAGATGCTCAGAGGGCTGCAGCAGCTCTGCTATGAGGATATGCTGAGAGAGTTGGGGCTTTTCAGCCTGGAGAAGAGAAGGCTTCCAGGAGACCTTAGAGCAACCTTCCAATATCTGAAGGAGGCCTACAGGAGGGCTGGGGAGGGACTGTTCACAAAGTTTTGTAATGACAGGATGAGGAGGAATGGGTTTAAACTGGCAGAGGGGAGACTGAAAGTGGATGTTAGGAGGAAGTTGTTTACAGTGAGGGTGGTGAGATGCTGGCACAGGTTGCCCAGGGAGGAGGTGGTGCACAGAAGCACCCAATGTGATCTTTGATCACATTGGGTGCTTCTGTGCTCCACCACCTCCCTGCAGGTGGATTCTGTGCTCCACAACCTCCTTGGAGGTGTTCAAGGCCAGGCTGGATGAGGTCTTGTGTGACCTGATCTAGTGGGAGGTGTCCCTGCCTATGGCACAGGGGGGTTGGAACTGGCTGAGCTTTGAGGTCTCTTCCTAACCTAAATCATTCTATGATTACCTGCAGCCCCTCAAACCACAACACTCACATTTCAGCCACCTCCTTTTCCAGAGAATATTAAGTAATGCAGCTCTTTTGTCAGGTAAATTCTGGCTTTAAACCCTGCTGATGACACAGCTCCTTGTGAGTAATTCCTCTGAACCAGATCCTTTCATGCAGTGGCCTTTTCCCTCTGGCTGAGGGAATCATTTGGATTCAGTCAACCCCCCTTTAGCACTTGGATTTTATTTAGGGGCCCCCTTTTGCACTTGGATTTTTTTTAGGGGCCCCCTTTTTTTTTTTTTTTTTGCACATTCCATTCTGCATCCCTACATTCAGGCCAGGATTCATTTCTGCTACGTTCCATTTTATTGGGGAATGCAGTATTGTTACAATTATTAATAGCAGATTATCAGTTATGAATTTTTTTTTATTAAGAATGTTTTAAAATAAATCAATAAAAATAATTTTTAATAATTTATTCATATTTTTAAAAAATCTGGACATTTCCCTGAGATTCTTTGGCTGTTTGGCTGAGAAGAAGCAATTACACAAAGCATATTCATCAACACAAAATGAAAGACTTTAAACAGCTTAAACAGTCAGAACTTGGAAAATAGGGACCTGATAACAGGGGAAATTGTAACTATGCTGTACTCATAGACAGGGTAGATACAAAGTGCCCCAGGATAGGAGGAGGAAATATCTGCATTGTCACTGGCTGCTAAGGCAGGCTGCAAACTTGTGACTGCTGTGAATAGCTCTGGGTGAAAGGCAGCAGGAAAAAAGGGGCAAGGGCTCAAAATCACCCCCTTAAATGAACAGAGGAATCCATGGTGCTGGCTCATGGACAGAGGAATCAGTGCACTCTCAGCAAGTGTGCAGCTGGCACCAAGCTGTGTGGCACAGTCGACTTGCTAGAGGGCAGAGATCCATCCAGAGGGACCTGCACAGGCTGCAGAGCTGTGCCCAGCCCAACCTCATGATATTAAACAAGTCCAAGTGTAAGGTCCTGCACCTGGGTGGGTGCAGTTCCAAGCACAGCTCCAGGCTGGGTGGGGAATGGCTGAGAGCAGCCCTGAGGAACAGGACCCTGGGGGTCTGGGGTGAAGCAAAGCTCAAGATGAGGCTGCAGTGTGAGTGCAGCCCAGACAGCAACTGTGTGCTGGGCTGCAGCAAGAGCAGCTGTGGGCAGCAGGGCAAGGGAGGGGATTGTGCCCCTTGGCTCTGCTCTCCTCACACCCCACCTGCAGCACTGTCTGCAGCTCTGCAGCCCCCAGCACAAGCAGCACATGCAAGTGTTGGAACTAGTCTAGAAGAGGCCACAAAGATGCTGAGAGGGCTGCAGCAGCTCTGCTGTGAGGACAGGCTGAGAGAGTTGGGGCTCTGCAGCCCAGAGAAGAAAAGGTTTCCAGGAGACCTTGGAGTGGCCTTCCAGGATCTGAAAGGAGCTACAGGAAGGCTGAGGAGGAACTATTCACAAAGTTTTGTAATGACAGGATGAGGCGGAATGGGTTTGAACTGGCAGAGGGGAGGTTGAAAGTGGATGTTAGGAGGAAGTTGTTTGCAGTGAGAGTGGTGAGACACTGGCACAGGTTGCCCAGGGAGGTTGTGGAGCACCTTGGGTGCTTCTGTGCTCCACAGCCTCCCTGTAGGTGTTCAAGGCCAGGCTGGATGAGGTCTTGAGCGTCCTGATCTAGTGGGAGGTGTCCCTGCCTATGGCACAGGGGGGTTGGAACTGGCTGATCTTTGAGGTCTCTTCCAACCTAAACCATTCTGTGATTCTATATAAAAGGTATTTCAGCTGCATTCTCAACAGGCTATTAGTGGTGAACCTGCCTTGGTCAAGGGGTTCAACTCAATTATCTCCAGAGGTCCCTTCCCACTCCTTCCATTCTGTGATTCTGCAGCATTTTTGACTTCTGATTATTCTGGTGCTGGCTCCAGGTCTGTGCATGAGCCTCTGACAGCAGATGGCAGCTTCCTCATAGCCAGAGGAGCGAAGGGATGGCTATAAGAACAAGCAGAGCAGAAAGCTCACTGCCCTGCTCTGCTCCTCTTCTGCCTTTGACAAGGGCACGATGACAAAATGTGACTGTGAGGGCATCTTTCTCCTTGCCTAGGTTGGGGAAGCCGAGTGCTTAGTGCTTTGAATTGCTGCGTGCAGCATTTACAGCTTGAAAGGACCCTGGTAGCTTTTGAACATAGAAATTGCTGTTGGGGAGGGTCTGCTGCTTTGCAGTCACAGCACAGCCCCACTCTCTGCACTACCTGGGAACGCTGCTGCTAGCAGTCTGCATCAGCCTCCTGGTCACACACCTTCTGACATTCCTGGGCTGGGGAAAAAGGCAATCCCAGAATCTCAGCAGGGAGAGGCTTGGAAGGGACCCATGGGGATCATCTAAGTCCACCCCTCCTGCTAAAGCAAGGTCACCCTCAGTAGCTTGCCCAGGAGACTTCACAACCTCTCTGGGCAGCCTGCTCCAGGGCTCCAGCACCCTCATGCCAAAGGTATGTTAAAAATTATGAGACATGTTAGCAATGTGCACTCTGTACATGGCTTCAGAGTAAAAACAAAAAATAGAAAAGTTGCATGTTTTTGTGTATATACACATACATATATATGCACTTATCACATCAAATGTCTCCCCTGTGGAAGCTTCACAGGGAGAAAGTTCATTTAAGGTGTAGCAGTTAGCATGTGGAGCTCTCATTATGCTGAGAACCTGGAGTCAAACACCAAGAGGAACCTCTTGCAACAGAAAGTCCTTGATGATTGGAGTCCTGAGGGAGCTAACAAGCTTTGATGGCCCTGAGCAGCCTCACCTGAGCTTCCACCTACACCCTTCCATGGAGCCCATTTAAGCTCAGTCCCAGAAGTATCCATCCTTTACTTGTGTTGTAGAAGACCTTGTTTCCAGCTCACTCACAGGCATTCCTGTACCTGGTCGTGGAGCCTTTTGATTTGGGTCCCAACCTGTGGGCTGACTTCTTGACCTAGGAGCCTGCCTTGTGGCTGTGCAGTTACTTGCTGGTCTGCTCTCCTGGCTGACCTCTGGTTGATAGCCTGAGGCCTGTCCTTCTTGCTGTGCTTGGATACCACAGGACCTCACCTCGGTGAGGTTGGATGTGTTGTGCTTGCCTCCTGCCTCTGTGTCTCTGAAGGTGTCCTGCCTGGAACTCCACGCTTTCCAGTAAGGTAAGCACTCTGCTGTTGGAAATGTTGTTGAGGTGGGAGCTGCCAGCACCTCCAAATGCTCTGCAAGCTCATCTGGGTGACACAAAGGTTGAGAATGCTTTAGGCACCTGTGTACTGGTCAGAGGAAGGAGCTGCTTCTGTTGTCTCAAGGGGAGATCTTGGCTTTGAATTCAAAACCTTGACTTTGTCTTTTCATTTAACCAAAATGAGCTGGGGCTGCTCAGTTGGAAAGAGAGGAGGCTGATGGGAGCCCTCAACACTGTTTATTTACTGAACCAGGAGCCCCTTGGCTGGTATTTTTCAGCAGCAGGACCAAGGCAGTTTTTCACCCTGCATTGGGTGCTGGTGAGGCAACATCTTGAATGCTGGGTTCAGTTTTGGGTGCTCATTCCAAGAAGGACATTGAGTGGCTGGAGCAGCTCCAGAGAAGGGAAATGAAACTGGTGAAGGGTATAGAGGATGAGTCCATTGAGCAGCAGCTATGGAAGTTGGGGTTGTACAGTGTGGAGAAAAGGCTTGAGGGGAGACCTTCTGGCTCTGTGCAGCTTCCTGAAGGGAGGATGGAGCCAGGTGAGGGTTGATGTGTTCTCCCAATGAACAAGTGGTGGGACAAGAGGAAGTGGTGGGACAAGTTGCCTCAGGGGAGGTTTAGGGCATGGAGAACAATTCCTTCACTGAAAGGGTTGTCAAGCCCTGGAAGAGGCTGCCCAGAGCAGTGGTGGAGTCCACATCCCTGGAGGGGTTTCAAAGCTGTGTAGATGTGGTGTTGAGGGCCATGGTCCAGTGGAGGGTTACAAGGATGCTGAAGGGACTGGAGCACTGCCTGATGAGTAGAGGTTGAGGCACCTGGGGCTGCTTAGTCTGGGAAAGAGAAGGCTGAGAGGGGATTTGATCAATGTTTATCAACATCTGAGGGCTGGGGATCGGGAGGGGAGGAAAGGCTCTGTTCATTTGCTGCCTGCCATAAGGCAGGGAGCAGTGGGTATAAGCTGCAGTACAGCAGATTCCACCTCAATACAAGGGAGAACTTCTTTAAGGGTCCCAGAGCACTGGCACAGGCTCCCCAGATAGGTTGTGGACTCTCCTTTCAAGGCCTGTATGAATGTGTTCCTGTGTGCCCTGGGCTAGATTGTCTGGTCCTGCTGTGGCAGGGTGGTTGGACTCAATGCTCTCTTTGGGTCCTTTCCAACCCCTAATATCCTGTGAGCCTGTGATCCTGTTGCTTCTGGTTGGCAGTGAACCTTGGTTTTGGAACATTGATGGCATTGAGCTGGTCTCCCAAAGCCAACACACTGCAACGTGTCCAGCCAGAGGAACCCTTGCATGGTAGCTTCATCCTGGTCTAATGTGTGTGGAACTAATGGNCCTGATACAAGCAAGGTGTCTGTTTATTGAGTGCAAAGCACTAACTTATATACTGTAAAATCCAAAGCCTTTTACATTATGTCAATAGTAATTGGTTTAGCACAGTTGTGTATAACAAAGCTATCGGCTAGTAACAGCTTACCAAAATGCAAACACATATTCAGGTAAAGTTTACATTCTTTTTACTCGGTTCAGACAGTAGCTACCTCTAATACAAAACATCTCCCGAGGTTCTGCTCTTATGTATTTTCAGTCCTTCACATTTATCTTTTGTGTCCTAGCAGCAGTTTTCCACCAGCTCAGTGGCACCATGTACCCATAGCTTTCATTTCAGTAAACTCAAAACATCCTTGCACCAGTCTTTGAGCAGAGGCTAACGCTCTTTGGGTTCCTTCCAACCCCTGACATCCTGTGAGCCTGTGACCTGGCAGTGCTGGGTTAATGCTTGTACTCCATCTCAAAGGCCCCTTCCAGCTCCAATGGTTCCATGGCTGTATGACTTGGGCTGCCGAATAGCAGGGATCTGTGGGCTGTCCCTTTGAGGCAGGTGACAGAAGGCAGAGGGGAGCCTCTGGCCAGTTCAGTGCTTTTAGTGGGGATGAAAGGGTTAAGGAATGAAAATGCTGGAGGGGAGGGCAGGGTTAATGGACGATGCTGGAGGGGAGGGCAGGGTTAATGGACGATGCTGGAGGGGAGGGCAGGGTTAGTGAACGGCGCTGGAGGGGAGGGCAGGGTTAGTGAACGGCGCTGGAGGGGAGGGCAGGGTTAGTGAACGGCGCTGGAGGGGAGGGCAGGGTTAGTGAACGGCGCTGGAGGGGAGGGCAGGGTTAGTGAACGGCGCTGGAGGGGAGGGCAGGGTTAGTGAACGGCGCTGGAGGGGAGGGCAGGGTTAGTGAACGGCGCTGGAGGGGAGGGCAGGGTTAGTGAACGGCGCTGGAGGGGAGGGCAGGGTTAGTGAACGGCGCTGGAGGGGAGGGCAGGGTTAGTGAACGGCGCTGGAGGGGAGGGCAGGGTTAGTGAACGGCGCTGGAGGGGAGGGCAGGGTTAGTGAACGGCGCTGGAGGGGAGGGCAGGGTTAGTGAACGGCGCTGGAGGGGAGGGCAGGGTTAGTGAACGGCGCTGGAGGGGAGGGCAGGGTTAGTGAACGGCGCTGGAGGGGAGGGCAGGGTTAGTGAACGGCGCTGGAGGGGAGGGCAGGGTTAGTGAACGGCGCTGGAGGGGAGGGCAGGGTTAGTGAACGGCGCTGGAGGGGAGGGCAGGGTTAGTGAACGGCGCTGGAGGGGAGGGCAGGGTTAGTGAACGGCGCTGGAGGGGAGGGCAGGGTTAGTGAACGGCGCTGGAGGGGAGGGCAGGGTTAGTGAACGGCGCTGGAGGGGAGGGCAGGGTTAGTGAACGGCGCTGGAGGGGAGGGCAGGGTTAGTGAACGGCGCTGGAGGGGAGGGCAGGGTTAGTGAACGGCGCTGGAGGGGAGGGCAGGGTTAGTGAACGGCGCTGGAGGGGAGGGCAGGGTTAGTGAACGGCGCTGGAGGGGAGGGCAGGGTTAGTGAACGGCGCTGGAGGGCGCTGTCCGTGGTGCTGGAGGGCAGTCTTGGCACGGGTCCTTGTGTTCCTTCTTGGGAAGGTGGTGACACGGGAAAGGCTTTTGCGTGTGACCTTCAGGGTTGACGGTGCTCAGCAGCAGCAGCTGAGAAAGAAGTGGAAGAGCCTTGCAGAGAAGCAAACAAACATTTCTGCCTCGAGTGTGTGTTGGTTTTGTTTGGGTTTTTTTTTTTTGCCTTGTGGTTCTAAAGATCTTAACTTGCAGCAAGTGCGCTGGAAAACTCTCTTAACCCTTTCCACGGTTGTTTGACTTCTTGCTTCCTACCCTGTCAGAAAATGAAAGTTATGAAGTTAGGCTCCCCAGGCAGTCAGTTAAGACTCGTTTGCACTGTGACAAGCTGGAACAAGGCAAAAGAAATACCTCAACCACAGGAAAAAAAGACAGCGATGAGACGTTCCCACCCCTTCTAGTCCTGGAGCCATGCAGCTGGGGTATGGCAATTCCCAGGTGTTGAAAGATTCACTGTTACAAAAAAACCAAACCAAAACGAAACAAAAAAAAACAACTCCCCAATTGTTTCTAAATTTCTAACTTGCAAAAAAAACCTTCTGGTGCTTTCAGCTGTTGTAAGTTGCATGCTGGGTGGATTCTTTTCCTCCGTAGTTGGGTTGAAAGCACAGGTGAAGAGGTTTGTGGCTTCCCTCTGCACTCAGACAGCTGTGCTGCTGGTAATAGTGAGAGCTAGTTGACCAGTTCATCCCTAAAGAGCAGAGAAAGGATCAAGGAGAAAACTCAAGGTATAACTAGAACCTTCAAAGCAAGGTAAATGCTTCAGGAGTCCCTGCCCAGGAACAGAAAACAAGGAGCTCTGAGAAGTAGCAAAGGGATAAGGAGTTTCTGCTCGAAACCAAGCAAATTGGGGCATTTTGGAGCTGGGTGTGTTGTGGTTTGATATTAGGTTAACTTGCTTGGCCATGGGCAATCTAAAGCTCAAATGAGACACTGTGTGGTTGTGACCAACACAAAAGGGAAGATGAAACAGCATCCTGAGGAGGTATGAGCCTCACTTAGCAGATTCTTGCTCTGATTCCCTCAAGTGCCGAGTTGCACAAGGGAAGAATGAGCTTCTAAAAATCACAGTTCTGCAGTGAAATGGTAATGAGAGAGTGTGATTGTCACTGTAGAGAAGCCAGAAGGGCAGAGAGGGCTGCTGCTGAGATGTGGGAGAATGCTGAGTCACGCTGCATGAAGTGCTGCCATAGTAACTATTTACCAGCTGGGTGGGAAAGAGGAGGCTGGAGAACCTGAAATCAAACTCAGACAAGGTGCAGCTTGAAATGTGGAATCACAGAGGTGGGGAAATGCCTCTGAGATCAAGTCTAACCTTCCACCCAACACCACCATTGCCACCAGACCATGTCTTAAAGTGCCACCTCTACTTGTTTCTCAAACACTTCCAGGGGTGGTGACTCCACTGCCTCCCTGGGCAGCCTGTTCCTACGCCTGACCCCTCTCTTAGGAAAGAAATTATTCCTAACATCCAAATCATATATATAGAATTACAGAATGGTTTAGGTTGGAAGAGACCTCAAAGATCAGCCAGTTCCAATCACCCTGTGCCGTAGGCAGGGACACCTCCCGCTAGGTCAGGTCGCTCAAGACCTTATCCAACCTGGCCTTGAACACCTCCAGGGAGGGAGCAGCCACAACCTCCCTGGGCAACCTGTTCCAGTGTCTTGCCACCCTCACTGTGAAGAACTTTCTCCTAACATCTCGTTTAAATCTCCCCTCTGCCACTTTAAACCCATGCCTCTTCATCCTGTCATTACAAGACCTTGTGAACAGTCCCTCCCCAGCCTTCCTGTAGGCCACTTCAGATACTGGAAGGTTGCTATAAGGTCTTCTCGAAGCCTTCTCTTCTCCAGGCTGAAAAGCCCCAACTCTCTCAGCCTGTCCTCATGGCAGAGGTGCTCCAGCCCTCTGATGATTTTCATGGCCCTCCTCTGGACTCTCTCCAGCAGTTCCATGTCCTTCTTGTGCTGGGGGCTCCAGAACTGCACACAGTACTCCAGGTGGGGTCTGATGAGAGCAGAATAAAGGGGGAGAATCACCTGCTTGAAAAGATTTAATGCAATGGAACCCTTCCGAAGGTGGTGTAAAGGGTTAAGCCCTCCCGAGGGGCTTACTTGAACTGGATCCTGACTCCTCCCTGGGGATGGTCTGACCTGCCCCCAGGTGTCGTGTTTAGCCCCCTCCCACTTCCTGCTGAGACCCCCTATAAAGGGGAGATGAACTTCCTCTTTCTCTCTTCTTGCTTCTGCTCCTCATCAGCCAGCACTGTGTTTTTTACTGCTGCTGCTCCTGCCGTTTTCCACCTGCTCTCCAGCAAACACGTGGGGAGAGCAACCATATTTGGAACTTTTTTTTTTTAAACTCACTGCATTTCATCTCCATCTGCATCTACCACCAAGTCCAACTTCACCGCTTGGGTTCAACTTCCATCCACTTCCACCTCCCCGTTGTATACCTGTATTTTGTTTCCGTTCCCCATATACCCTGTAATTCCCCTTGCCTTATACCTATATTTTGTACTTTTGCTCCTTTTCCCCACATCCTCTGTAATTCCCCTTACCTAAAATACCTCCTATTTATTGTTAAAGTTTTGGGGTTTTTTTTCACTTCCAAATCAAATTACGCCTGCTTATTGAGCTTTTGAGCTCAGGGGGTCTAGATTGTACTAATATAGGTGGTCTGTATTGGATTAATATAGGTGGTCTATATTCAGTTCTGGAGCCCCTATTACAAGAGGGATGTGGACATGCTGGAGGTGTCCAGAGCAGGGCCACGAGGATGCTCAGAGGGCTGCAGCACCTCTGCTGTGAGCACAGCCTGAAAGAGTTGGGGCTGTGCAGGCTGGAGAAGAGGAGGCTCCCAGGTGACCTTCTTGTGGCCTTCCACGATCTGAAGGAGGCTACAGAAAAGCTGGGGAGGGACTTTTGAGGCTCTCAGGTAGTGACAGGATTAGGGGGAATGGAGCAAAGGTGGAGGTGGGGAGATTCAGATTGGATGTGAGGAGGAAGTTGTTGAGCATGAGAGTGGTGAGAGGCTGGAATGGGNCCCTTCCAAACCTGACTGATTCTGTGATTCTATAGTGAATGGTCTACAGTGAACTAATGTAGGTGATCTACAGTGAAGTAATGTGTTAACTATATACATATATAAAAATAAGTATATTAATTAATATATTAAACTAATATAGGTAGTCTCCTCCAGACAAATTCCAAACCCACCTGGATGTTGCAATCCCAGGCAGCCTGCTCTGGGTGTTTTTAGCAGGGTGGCTGCATTAGGTCTTGTGGCAGTAACAGCTTTTGGGGTGAATTGGAGAGTTTAAGGTAGTTTAGAGGTGGGTGTAAGCTCAGATTCCCTGATTGGTCTTTTCTGGTGTCTTCTGCCTCTGGTATTAGGAAGGTGGTTGTTAGCCTGTGGTTATGACTTGCGTTTCTTGACAGCTGAAGGTACCTCCCTTGAAGGAGAGTGAATTCTGTGGTGTACAAATTTGGGGCTCTCCTGTGACTCATAAAATTCTGGGTGGTTTCTGTCCAAGGGAAAATTCAGCAGCATGGTGACAGGTGTTTGTCATCTTAACACCTCCGAAGGCAAAGTCTCCATTGCTGTCATCCTGGCTGATGACCACTGGGAACACTTAACTCAATGAAGAATTCATCTGCTATTGAGATATGAGCAATTTCAGGAAATGGTCTGGTGTCCAGAGAAGCAGAAAACCATCAGAGGCTTCACAGTGGAGAATTGAGAAGTTTGCAGAGAGGCAGGAAGGCTGTGGTGAAACACAGGAAGTGACTTGTCTCTCTTTCAACCTGCACAGAGATTGTAGGAGCTGCTGCAGGAGATGGTGAGATGAGGAAAGCTCTTTGTAGAGCATAAACATATGCCTTGTGACTCCTTAAAGCAAGAGCAGAGAGGTCCAGGTGGTGTCAGTGATGAGGAAAGCTCTTTGTAGAGCATAAGCAGATGCCTTGTGACTCCTTAAAGCAAGAGCAGGCAGGTGCAGGTGGTGTCTGTGGTGTCAGAGATCTTTGCTGCCATGTTAGATGGGAGCAAAGGTGTTTTCAGGACCTTGTTGTGACAACTCTTTGTGCAACCCTGGTTGCTGTAAGCCTACTTAGTGCAGAGTGGGGAGCTGGTGCACTTCAGTTTCTACTGGTCCATCAGCTTCCCTAATGAAGTGTTATTTTAAAAGGTCTGCCTTCCTGAGAGATCCCAGACCACGAGGGCAACCTCATTTCCAATCAGTGAGCTCCAGTGCTCCCACTGGTAACTAGCAGAGGGTTTCAGGAGCTCAGTGAATAACACTCGTGGTTCAGGGAGAAATCTGAACTTGCTTAGACACAACAACTGTAGGATCATAGGATCACAGAATGGCTTAGGTTGGAAGGGACCTCAAAGCTCAGCCAGTCCCAAGCCCCCTGTGCCATAGGCAGGGACACCTCCCACTAGAGCAGGTTGCTCAAGGCCTCATCCAGCCTGGCCTTGAACATCTTCAGGGAGGTTTGTGGAGCACAGAATCACCCAATGTGATCTGTTTGGTGACCAGGATGCCATGTGGGTCAAACACCTTACTCAGGTCCAGGTAGATGACATCAGTTGCCCTTCCGTTGTCCACCTCTGCTGTGACTGAAGGTGAGAATGAAGTTACAGTAAATGAAGACTTTCCACCTGCTGGCAAACCAATTTTTTTTCCACTGGGTGGTTTCGTTCTGATTCCCTGAGAAAAGGCCTTGAGACATTTTACTGTATCTAGATGACCAGCAGCTGACTGAAACTGATGTCACTTGTGTTACTGTCACCACTGCCCACACCTCAAAGCACTTAGACAATTGCCATGCCGACACTAGCCAAGGGGCTGTGAGCCTCCCAAGATCTCAGAGCAGAAAGCCATCATCAAGTGTGCCAGCAAGCGAGGTAGGAACCAAGGACAACTCTACCTGGTTCTTCAGACCACACTTCTCACAGTAAATGCCCCCACAGCAATTATGGCTTCAGCTGCTGTCATAACATGAAATAAAATGGCTATAAAACAGGACATGGGAAAAGAAAAAAAATCACCTCCACTGCAATCTGCTTCGAGTAAAATAGATTAGAGGTGGAAGACTGCACTGTGTTTTACTGGAGGACTTCTGGCTATCTTGTTCCTGCAGCTTTCTCTTTCTCAATGAGGAAAAAAAAAGCAGCTTCTACCTGCTATTTTAGCTTCCTTCCTGCAGCAAATTGTGTTGGAAGGCTGTTAGCACATCTCATCTTCTGCAGGCTACCCAGACAGCAACTGTGTGCTGGGCTGCAGCAAGAGCAGCTGTGGGCAGCAGGGCAAGGGAGGGGATTGTGCCCCTTGGCTCTGCTCTCCTCACACCCCACCTGCAGCACTGTCTGCAGCTCTGCAGCCCCCAGCACAAGCAGCACATGGAAGTGTTGGAGCCAGTGCAGAGGAGGCTACCAAGATGGTGAGAGGGCTGCAGCAGCTCTGCTGTGAGGACAGGCTGAGAGAGTTCATGTTTTCCAGCCTGGAGAAGAGAAGGCTTCCAGAAGACCTTGGAGTAGCCTTCCAGTATCTGAAGGGGGCCAACAAGAGGGCTGGGGAGGGACTATTGACAAGGTCTTGTAATGACAGGAGGAATGGGTTTGAAGTGTGAGAGGGGAGATTGAAAGTGGATGTTAGGAAGAAGCTGTTTGCAGTGAGGGTGGTGAGACACTGGCACAGGTTGCCCAGGGAGGTTGTGGAGCACAGAAGCACCCAATGTGATCTCTGATCACATTGGGTGCTTCTGTGCTCCACAACCTCCCTGGAGGTGTTCAAGGCCAGGCTGGTTGAGGCCTTGAGTGACCTGTTCTAGTGGGAGGTGTCCCTGCCTATGGCACAAGGGGGTTTGAACTGGCTGAGCTTTCAGATCCCTTCCAACCTAAACCATTCTATAATTCAATGGCAAAACAAAAGACTTTATCTGCAAAAGAAATTTGTGCCCTGGTCAGTTGCAACCCAAACCCGAGCTGGTGCTCATCCCTGCTGCAGGAGGGGACATCTTTTGCTGTCTTGCTCTGCATCACCAAGAGTTAAGGATCTGCATGTCCCACCTTTGAGCAAGCTCTCTCACCTTTGCACAGCTGCCACATCACTCACTCCGAGGGCTGGATTAAAAAGGCACAATTTGTCTTCTCCCTCTTGCTACTGCTGTTTATTCCACTGACACGTGATTGCTGGAGAGATGCAAGATGTGAGCTCACCACTGGTGCAGCCCTCTTAAAAAAAAAGAGGCTTTTTTTTTTTTTTTCCTGCAAAGCCCTTGGTGTATGGTGGAGCTGGAGGATTAATTTTCCTACAACCAGCTTGTTCAGGGAGAGATGGGGTCGCTAAGAGCACAGACCTGCTGTTCCATGTATTTAGCACTGCACTTTGTCTCCTTCTCAGGGGGCTGGAGGTGCGGTGGAGGATGCTAAGACGGGTAGGAGCAAGGCTGATCTGTCCTGCAGGCTCTGCCAACGGGGCTGTAGGTGCTTCAGCATCTCATGGTCAGTTTTTAGGACGACTCCTGTGCAGGTTTCCGTTTTATCGGCCGAAGGTGACACCAACATCCATTATGGAGTGAAGTTTGTCCGCTTCCTCCTCCTCCTCCCACCGATGCTCTAGGCCAGGCCGGGAGTGAAGGGATGCTGCCGCTCTCCTCCCATCATCACCAGCCCCTTTTAAGACGAAGCTGGAAGGCTCGGAAGGATGGGGAGAGGGGGAGGGCGACTCGAAATACCGCCCCACGCTCGGGCGAGGGGGCGCGGCGGGCCGGGAGCGCGCAGGGAGGCGGTCGGGAGCGCGCCGCAGTGCGCGGCTGCAGGGAGCGGGCCGCGCCGCAGGGATGCTCGCCCCGCTCCTGGGCTCCGCAGGCTCCGGCTGGCTGCTGCTGGGTGAGTGACCCCCCAAAACCACCCCAGTGGGTGGCATTTGGTGCCCTCTATCCCTCGTTCTTCTGCTTCCCAGCTCCCTCCTCCCTCCCGCAGCTTGCCGGGGCCGGGGGGGCCGCTGTCTGCTGCCGCTTTGCATCCCTCGCTCTGGGTCCTGCTTTTTTGCTCCCTCTCACTGCAGGACTCGCTTTTTGGTCCTCCTCTCATCTCTTCTTCCAGCGTAAAGGGTATTCCAGAGAATTTTTTTTTTTTTTCTGAAGGCAGTCGGGAGCGCGCATGTCATGGCTAAAGCTGGAACTGGGATGTTGTGGTGCATGCGACTGGGGAGCCGGCACAATGGGATGCGAGTGCAGCGCTACAGCGAGCTCAGCGGAAAGCGCCTTACATAATTCCTCCCAAATCAGCCTCCCCCCTGCAGTCATTTGGCCCATCCTTGGCTAATCCCTCGGGGCACGGGATGGGTGACAGCCTGCTGGCATCTGTGTGTGCTGGTGAACTGGAGGCACTGGGCACGGAGATGAGTGTGGGTCCCATTGTTTTGTGGGCAGGCAGCAAAGATTTGAAGTGTCTGGGCTAATATATATATATATATATATCTATGTCTATATGGCTAATTCTGAAACAGGAGCTTGGTCCACAGAAATTGAAAGGTTGGGTTAGAGAATCGTGGCTAAGCCTGAAAATAGGAGGTTCCTCAAAAGATATGGGATGGCTCAGCCCAAAATGGTCTGCTGCAATCATTTAAAGATCAAACCTTTTGGATCTGTGAAGCTTCTGTCCTAAGGATGGTAAAGCTGGATTGGTGCTGTTCCCTCTTCCATCAAACAGCTTTTCTCTGGGCAGGCAGAATTGAGGGGAAGGGAGGATATGACTTTAAAAGACAGCATCTTTTAAGCTGGTGAAGGGTCTGGAGAACAGGGCTGGGGAGGAGCAGCTGAGGGAACCGGAGTAGTTTAATCTGGATAAGAGGAAGGTGAGGAGGAGACCTCACTGCTGTCTACAACTCCCTGAAAGGAGGTAGGGTTGGTCTCTTCCATCTAGTGTCAGGTGGTAGAATGAGAAGGAATGGCCTGAAATTGTGCCAGGGGAGGCTTAGTTTGGAGATTAGGAACAATTTATTTGCTGCAAGAGTGGTCAGGGACTGGAACAGGCTGCTCGGGGAGGTGGTGGAGTCCGCATCCCTGGAGGTGCTCAAGGAATGGACATGGCACTTGGGGCCATGGTTCAATGGCCATGGTGGTGTTGGGTTAATGGTTGGACTCAATGATCTGAGAGGTCTTTTCCTACCAAAAGACTTCTATGATCTTTGCATCATTAGGTGCATCCAAGGGGAAGATAGCCAAGAATGGGAACCATTAACCATGGTCATGTCTACGTCCTTGTTTTGATCAGGCAAAGGGATGCTCTCCACTGGGGAGAAAATTGGGACTTGCAATATTTATGGCCTGAATTTTGTCACTGAAAATTAGCAATGGGCTTAGTGCTGCTTGGATCAGCTGCTTTTCAACTGTGCTAAAACTCATACAGTGCAAATGTGTCCCAGAGGGCATTTCCATGGCAAATCAGGAGGCAGCACTTGGCTCAGAGGCTGCAGGCAGGTGTTTGTCACAGCCTTTTGGGCCCTGAGGCCCTAGAGCTTTGTAACTGGAGGCAACAGGCTTGTTTATGGCAAGGGAAGGAGAGCAGAGTCTGCTGGGAGAGTGTGAGCTGCTGCTCTGAGTCTTCTCCTGAGTCTTCTTCCATCATGGTGTTTACTCTGCTGCAACCAAACATCTCCCTTTGCATCCAGGCATCCCAAAGTGTCTCTGTGTATGTGTGTGTGTATTCAGGGGTGGTTCTGACTCCTGCCCTCCCCTCAGGCCGTGCTTGGTATTGGCGTGGACATGACTTCAGCCCAAAGTTTTCATCTACAGGCTGGTGGTGCCCCTGGACAAATTTGCTGTTACTCCATATGCAGCACCACATTCAGCAGCTGAAAGGTACATCAGTGTGGGTCCTGGAATCACTTAGGTTGGAAAAGCCATTAAGATCCAGTCCAGCTATGAACCTAATGCTGAGTACACCACTCAATCACAGAGATTCGGTCCCAGGGTGGAGCTGAGGACCCTGCCTGAGCTGGCAGAGTGACACTTGCTCATTTGTGTGCTTGTGACTGCTTTCGTGTGTGGTCTGGGTTTTCTGGTGGCCTCCACCCCACCAGAGACTACTCTGCTGGGTCGAGACAATCCCAGGCACAAATCCAGGCTGGGCAAGGACTGGCTGGAGAGCAGCCCTGAGGAGAGGGACTTGGGGGTGCTGGTGGAGGAGAAGCTGAAGATGAGGCAGCAGTGTGCACTTGCAGGGCAGAAAGGCAAGCAGAGGCTGGGCTGCAGCAGGAGCAGTGTGGGCAGCAGGGCCAGGGAGGGGACTGTGCCCCTCTGCTGTGCTCTGCTGAGAGCCCACCTGGAGTAGTGCATCCAGTGCTGGAGCCCCTGGGACAAGAGGGATTGGAAGAGAAGAGCCCCGAGGATGCTGAGAGGGCTGCAGCAGCTCTGCTGTGAGCACAGCCTGAAAGAGTTGGGGCTGTGCAGGCTGGAGAAGAGGAGGCTCCCAGGTGACCTTCTTGTGGCCTTCTAGGATCTGAAGGGGGCTACAAAAAAGCTGGGGAGAGACTTTTTAGGCTTTCAGGTAGTGCCAGGACTAGGGGGAATGGAGCAAAGCTGGAGGTGAGGAGATTCAGAGTGTATATGAGGAGGAAGTTGCTGAGCATGAGAGTGGTGAGAGGCTGGAATGGGTTGCCCCTGCAGGGAGGTGTTTGGGGCCAGATCCCTGGAGGTGTTTTTGGCCAGGCTGGCAGAGGCTGTGGGCAGCCTGTTCTAGGGTAGGGTGTCCCTGGGCATGGCAGGGGGGTTGGAACTGGCTGATCTTTGTGGTCCCTTCCAACCCTGGCTGTTTCTATGATTCTACTCCATGCTGGAAAGAAGTCCCAGTGGCTGTGTTTACTTACAGGGGCTCCTTGGCTGCACCTTGAACACTGAGTTCAGTTTTGGGTGCTCACTCCAAGAAGCACATTGAGTGGCTGGAGCTGGTCCAGAGAAGGGAAATGAAACTGGTGAAGGATGCAGAGCATGAGTCCTGTGAGCAGCAGCAGCTATGGGAACTGGGGTTGTTTAGTGTGGAGAAAAAGAGGCTTGAGGGGAGGTCTTCTGGTTCTTTGCAACTCCCTGGAAGGAGACTGGAGATAGGTTGGACTCAGTCTCTAGCCCCAAGGAGCAAGACAGGACAAAAAGAAATGGCCTCAAGTTGCCCCAGGGGAGATTTAAGTTGGACAGGAAGAACAATCTCTTCTCTGAAAGGGTTGTCAAGCCCTGGAAGAGACTGCCCGGGGCAGTGGGTGGAGTCCCTATCTCTGGTGGGCTTTCAAGGCTGTGGTGGTGCTGAGGTTTATTGGTGACCTGGCAGAGCTGGGTTAGTGGTTGGCTTTGATCTTAAAGGTCTCTTTCAACCCAAACCATCCTGTGGTTTGTGCAGCACTTCTTGCTTGTTTTTTAAATTAATTTCTGGTGGCATTGCAAGTGTTTGGATTGATTGAGAAAGGGTCTGCTGCCACGCTCATCTCAACAGAAGTCAGAGGAGGACAAAGCTCATTTATTCCTCATGTGCAGACTTAGGTGGTCTGATGGTTACATAGTGAAGTAAACCCACCAAATCCCCCTGGGGAGGTGCACGCTGGGCTGCTGAGGTGGAAGCAGCATGAAGTCAGAGCTTAACTTTGGCCTTTCTCCCCTTCAGTAACAGTAGGAATTCCCTGAGACTCCTCTGCTCTTTTCCTTCCTCATAGCAGAGGGCTGCAGCAGCTCTGCTGTCAGGACAGGCTGAGAGAGTTGGGGCTCCACAGACTGGAGAAGAGAAGGCTTCCAGGAGACTTTGGAGTAGCCTTCTGGTATCTGAAGGAGGTTACAGGAGGGCTGGGAAGGGACTATTGACAAGGTCTGGTAGTGAGAAGATGAGAAGGAATGGGTTTGAAGTGTGAGAGGGGAGATTGAAAGTGGATGTTAGGAGGAAGTTCTTTGGAGTGAGGGTGGTGAGACACTGGCACAGGTTGCCCAGGGAGGTCGTGGAGCACAGAAGCACCCAATGTGATCTTTGATCACATTGGGTGCTTCTGTGCTCCACGACCTCCCAAAGATCACATTGGGTGCTTCTGTGCTCCACAACCTCCCTTCAGGTGGATTTTGTGCTCCCCAACCATCCTGTAGGTGGATTCTGTGCTCCACAACCTCCCTGCAGTTGTTCAAGACCAGGTTGGATGAGGCTTTGAGTGACCTGTTCTAGTGAGAGGTGTCCCTGCCTGTGGCACAGGGGGGTTGGAACTGGCTGAGCTTTGAGGTCCCTTCCAACCTATGATTCTATTCTGTGGTTTCACAAGACTGCAACCCACCTTGTATGGCAGGACTGACAGTGAGGAAGAGGAGAGTTTGCTCTCTTGGCAGCTGTTTGAAAGCTCCATGAGTGGAGGCACAAGAAGGCCCAGCACCATGTCCCTTCACCCTGTTGGGGCCAGTGCATCTCCAGGTATTTCCAGCCTATGCTTGCAAATGAAGTGAGAGGCTCACTTGGTGTTGCCACAGACTGCTACATCTCCACTTCTGAGCTTGGCTCTCGTGCTGTGGCACAGGAGTCCTTGCTGATGCCCCAAAAGGCAGCTCTGTGGGTAAGGAATGTTTCTTGCTGTGCTTTGTGTGTTGGACAGAGCCAGAGCAGGTGCCCAAGGCTGCTCAGCCCAGCTGCTGCACAAACCTGGGCTATGTGGGGTGTATTTGTTGTGGCCTTCCAGGATCTGAAGGGGACCTACAGAAAAGCTAGGAAGGGACTTTTTAATCTCTCAGGGAGTGACAGGACTAGGGGGAATGGAGCAAAGCTGGAGGTGGGGAGATTCAGATTGGGTGTGAGGAGGAAGTTGTTGAGTATGAGAGTGGTGAGAGGCTGGAATGGGTTGCCCCTGCAGGGAGGGGTTTGGGGCCAGATCCCTGGAGGTGTTTTTGGCCAGGCTGGCAGAGGCTGTGGGCAGCCTGTTCTAGGGTAGGGTGTCCCTGGGCATGGCAGGGGGGTTGGAACTGGCTGACCCTTGTGGTCCCTTCCAACCCTGACTGATTCTATAGTTTAGCTGCTGTTAGTACTCAGCTCTGGATTACTGCTCCATCTGAGCAGCTGCTAGCTGCCATCCAAAGGAGAGAGTGCCTGTATTTGGGTTTTCTTGCTTGCAGGGAAGGACAGTGCAGAACTATCTCTCTGCTCCTCTGGATGAATCTGGAGGTTTGATCTGATTCTTGTCTCTGTGCTCTTATGCCTATGACAAATATATTCAAGTAATGAGAAGAGGAGAGAAGCTCTGGAGCCAGATGGTAAACTGACTTAGCTGAATACCCACAGAAAGAGGAAAGCTGACTTGGGAGCAAGCCAGGAACAAAGAAACACAACATTGCCTCAGTAAGAGCATAATTGGTGTTTTGACGTCACCAAACACTGCAGAGCACCAGAGGCTCTCAACCTCTCCTCCTTATTGCATTGCTGAGAGCCCTTTGAGAGAATCATAGAATCCTTTTGGTTGGAAAAGACCTCCCAGACCACCCAGCCCGACTGTCAACCTAACACCACCACGGCCATTAAACCATGTCCCCAGGTGTCGTGCCCACATGGTTCTTGAACATCTCCAGGGGTGGAGACACCACCACCACCACCCCCCTGGGAAGCCTGTGCCAGTGCCTGAGCACTCTAGCAGCAAAGACGTTGTTCCTGATGCCCAACTTAATCCTCCTCTGGCACAACTTCACTCTATTTGCTCCGATTCTGTCGCCTGATACTAGGGAGAGGAGAGCAACTCCAACCTCCTGAAACATCAACATCTTCCCTCTTTATCACTGCAGAGCTGCAACTAGCAACTTGTAGCTGAGCAGAGGCAAGGCTGGGCTAGATTGCAGAAACTAGGGCAGGTAATGTGACACAGGTATTTACCTGCCTCAAGCATCCAGGGCAGCTCTTTCGCCATGTCCTTGTTTTCTTTTTCTTGGCTCCGCTAGGTTATGTCTTCGTGCAAGCCCCCAGACATCATGATTGACTTCATCACCCTCTTTCTGACCAGAAATGAACGGTGGAGGAGGACATCTATTAATAATGTCCTTATTTTGAAGTGCTCTGCATGTGTTCTTTGGTGGTGGATCAATACAAGTAATGAGTTTCTTCCATCACTGCTATTTCTGGCTCTTGCGCTACCTGGTGCAGCCAAAGCCCTGCAGGTCCTTGGCACTGGGGGCCCTGCAGGTCTGGGAGCAGATGTCAGGAGTAGTGGCAGCTCTGAGGAGGGTCACCTGCACTGTTCCATGACTGCAGCTCCTCCTCCTCTCTGGAGAAGGTGCCAGTGTCCAAACTGTTCAGCTTCTTTCCTCCTGTCGCTCTGAAGAGAAGGACTTAGCTTGTGAACCCAGACAACCTCTAGCCCTGAGAATCAGTCACAGGCAGTGGAGCACAGCGTGCTGGGGAGCACAGGGCTCCAAAATCTGGATAAATAGGCTCAAAGTGCTTCTGTACAACCCATGGAGCCCTAGCAGGAGTCCTCCTGCTCCTTTTCCTCTGCGTTCTTTAGATTGCTGTCAGCCACAGCTGCCTTTCCAGAGCTTTACTTCCCTGATCAGGAGTCTTTACAAAGCCTTTTTCTCCAAGTCTGAGGGACTCAGAGCTGCTCCCATGCAGCATGGCATGGGTGATGTCTGCCTGGGCTAGGACTGATTGCTGTGGAGGGCTACCAGTGCTTGATGAGATGACAAGTGTGGTGGTTTAGCAATTACCTGCCCTCCCCAGCCTCCCTTTGAAATAACCCAGGCTAGGACTCAGTCAGCTGGAAATAGATAAATGAAGCTTTATATTTACAGCTCTGCACAATATCCAAGCAGATATTTACAGATATATACAGTGGAAAAGGTAAGACAGAAACACCACAGCCCTCCCAGAGATCAAAATCCCTAGGAGGGGTTTCTAACCACCCCTACCACCTTCCCCCCTTTCTCCAATCTTATTTCACCACCTGTTGATGCAGCAGATAGGCAAAGGTAGATTGGCCAGGGGAGGTTAGCAGCAGGAAAGAAGTTAGTGGAATTATTGAGAATCAGCTACAGGAGGCAGGGAAAAGGAGCCATGCAAGAGGCAGCCACAGCCCAGAGAGGTCTGAAGCAGTCTGACTTATCTATATTTGGGTTACAGCTCTTAAAACAATTATTTTTTTCTTCCTCAGTAAAGCTGTGAGTGAAGTGACATCATTTGTTTTCATTTTTCAGCCTATAGACTAATTTCTAATTCAAATCCTCCAATTAGTTCAAACCAGCACAACCAGTCAGTCACTGTGTCAAATCCTCCTGCTGCTGCAAACGTTGTCATGGAGCATTCAAGGTGACCTGAGGCTGAGGGGAGGGAGCCAAAGGCTTTACCTAATTCTACTTCTTCCTTCTGCTCTGTATCTAGATAAAATCATCAATTCCATCATGGTGGGGTTGGAAGAGACCTCTGGAGATCATCCAGTCCAGCCCACTGCTAAAGCAGGGCACCCACAGCAACCTGCCCAGGATCACAATGGCCAGGGAGGTTTGAAACCTCTCTAGAGGAGGAGACTCCACAACCTCTCTGGGCAGCCTGCTCCAGAGCTCCAGCACCCTTACACTAAACAAGTTTCTCCTCCTGTTCAAATGGAGCCTCCTGGCTTCCTGTGCCTGTTGCCCCTTGTCTTATAAGTGGGAGCACTTAGTGCCATTGGCTAGGGCTGGGTGATATGTTGGACTGGATGATCTCAGAGGTCTCTTCTAACCTGGCTTATTCTATTTCATTCTACTCTAAAAGTCTGGCCCCACTCTACCCTTTAGGAATTGATCACCATTGATCAGATCCTCTCTGGGGCTGCTCTTCTCCAGGCTTTCACCCGCAGGGCTCTCAGCCTTGGCGCTTCACAGAGATGCTTCAGGCCCCTCAGCATCTTCACAGCCTCTGCCTGCCTCTCTCCAGTAGTTCCCTGTCTCTCTTGAATTGGCAAGCCCAGTACTGCTCCCAGTCCTCCAGCTGTGGTCTCAATGGGGCAGAGTAGAGGAGCAGGAGAAGCTCCCTTGACCTACTGGCCACACTGTCAAACACTTCACTGCTCTTCTAGAGACTGTGCTGTGGTAAATATGGTGGCTGGTGGTGAGGATGGGTAAGACACTGAGCTGATTTTTCAGTCAGGAAAGAGTTTCAAAACCACAGGAGTAGTTCAGCCTCTGAGCCATCCTGGCTGCCTTGGAGTTGGTTCCCAAGTCCCTGCTGCAGCCTGGTTTCACCTACTCCTTACTCTTGGCTTGGAGCCCCTGGGACAAGAGGGATGTGGACATACTGGAGGTGTCCAGAGAAGGACCATGAGGATGCTCAGAGGGCTGCAGCACCTCTGCTGTGAGCACAGCCTGAAAGAGTTGGGGCTGTGCAGGCTGGAGAAGAGGAGGCTCCCAGGGGACCTTCTTGCAGCCTTCCGGGATCTGAAGAGAGCTACAGAAAAGCTGGGGAGGGACTTTTGAGGCTATCAGGTAGTGCCAGGACTAGGGGGAATGGAGCAAAGCTGGAGGTGGGGAGATTCAGATTGGAGGGGAGGAGGAAGTTGTTGAACATGAGAGTGGTGAGAGCCTGGAATGGGTTGCTGAAGGAGGTGGTTGGGGCCACAACACTGGAGGTGTTTAAGGCCAGGCTGGATGAGCCTGATCTAGGGTAGGGTGTCCCTGGGCATGGCAGGGGGCTTGGAACTAGATGATCCTTGTGGTCCCTTCCAACCCTGACTGTTTCTATGATTCTATACTCAGGTAGCTACAACGTGTGGCAGGTGCTTGGGGAAAGCATGGTGAAAAATGCAGCCCCTGCTGGCTGTGGGCTGAGGAAGTGGAAAAGCCCTGCACTGAGTGTCCCACAGAACCCAAGCACTGCTCTTGCTGTCCCTGGAGCTCCTTGGTTAGCCACACAAGGCCCTCTTCTGTCTGCTGTGCTGTGTGGTAGACCACTCTCCAAAGGTAGAGAGAAGGGAAACCCAACCGCGCGGTCCGAGCCGCTTGCTGCTGCGCCACAGGAAGAAAGTGTCACTTGGCAGGGAACAAGAAGCTCTGCCTCAGTGGAAATCACCACCTCGCTGGGAAAGCCCCAGACAGGGGAGGAAGAGGCTTTATATTTAGCCCTGTGAGCTCTGGCGTTGCAGGGCTGCTCCTCAGCTTTCCATTTGCTCAGCGGTGTGGCTGCTGTGGTGTAGATGCAATCTCAGTGCCCACCGCAGGCAAGATGCAGGCAACAGTTTCCACTTCATCACTGTGAAGCAATCCTGTGAAATCAGTGCTGGGGGGAGGAGGGTTGGTTGGTTGCTTGGCCTTGGGTGGGTCAGTGGGCTCCAGAGATTCTCATGACACTTGGCCCAAGGAACAATGGTTGCTGTCTGATCATAATGGTGGGAGTCGGAAGGGACTTCTGGAAATCATCCAGTCCAACCCCCTTGCTAAAGCAGGGCACCCACAGCAGCCTGCCCAGCATCACGATGTCCAGCTGGGTCTGGAATCTCTCCAGATTCCAGAGAATCTCTCCTCTCCAGAGGAGACTCCACAACCTCTCTGGGCAGCAAGCTCCAGAGCTCCAGCACCCTCACAGCAAAGAAGTTTCTCCTCATGTTGAGATGGAACCTCCTGGGTTCTGGTTTGTGATTCAGAAAAGCAACCACAGAGGAAGGTCTTCTCTCCACTGTAGGCTGTGCCTGAAGTGGCTACCCATGGAAGTTGTGGTCAAATTTCAAGACAGCTTTGACTGCCCTTGCTGCTGAAGGTTTTGGCAATGGTAGGAGAGAGGAGAGCATCAGTCCTACACCTGCAAACAGACACCAGGATGCTCCATCTAGATCCCTGGGCTCTGCTTTGACCACAGCCCATGTGGTGGTTCCTTCCCCACCCACAGCCCATGCGGCAGCTCTCTGACTCTCTCCAGCCTGCTCCCAGGGATTGATTCCCTCCTCAGCCTGGGAACTTTTGCCTTTGGGAGAGATGGATTCTCCTGCTGCTGAGAGCACAGGCAGTGCATGGCTGGGGGCAGAGGGTACCAGGGCTCCCTTTGGGCCACCTCTCGATCTGTCACAGGATGGAAAGCTGCACCTCCTTCCTTTCTTGGCTTAGGCAAGCCAAGCCACTGTGTCTGTTGGTGGTGAAAAAGAGAAAGAGCCAGGATGACTTTTCCTTCTCCCATCAGCTATCAAGATACTGAGGCAAAGAGCAAAGGCTAAGGTGACTTCTCATTCTCACAGTAGCCATCAAGAAACTGAGGGATAAGGCTAGGATAACCTTTCCTTCTCCTGATAGTTATCAAGAAACTGAGGAAAATGAAAGAAAGGGCTAAGATTACCTTTTCTTCTCCCACCAGCCAGCACAGGATGTTAGGGGTTGGAAGGGACCTGAGGAGATTGAGTCCAACCTCCCTGCCAGAGCAGGACCAGACAATCTAGCTCAGAGCACACAGGAACACATCCAGACAGCCCTGGAAAGGCTCCAGAGAAGAAGACTCCACAACCTCTCTGAGCAGCCTGTGCCAGTGCTCTGGGACCCTTACAGTAAAGAAGTTGCCTCTTGTGTTGAGCTGCAACCTCCTGTGCTGAGCTTCCATCCATTGCTTCTTCTCCTATCCCAGGGAGCAGTGAGCAGAGCCTGTCCCCCCACTCCTGACCCCCAGTCCTCAGCTATTGATAAACACTGATTGAATACCCTCTCAGTCTTCTCTTCTCCAGACTAAGCAGCCCCAGGTCCCTCAGCCTCTCCTCACCAGGCAGTGCTGCAGTCCCCTCAGCATCCTTGTAGCCCTCCCCTGTACCCTCTCCAGCAGATCCCTGTCCCTATGAAACTGGGGAGCCCAAAACTGAAGGCAGTGCTCAAGATGAGGTCTCACCAGGGCAGAGGAGAGAGGAAAGAGAACCTCCCTTGATCTTCTGGACACGCTCTTCTTAATACACCCCAAGATCCCATTGGCTTCCTTGGCACCAAGGGCACATTGCTGTGCCATGGATGTTCTCTGGCAGGACTCTTAGGTCCCTCTCCACAGGGCTGCTCTCCAGCATGAAGAAGAGCCACAAAGAAACTGAGGTTTGTTGTCCTCATGCACAAACTAGAGCAGCCCCTAGACTGTGCTCACCCTGGGGAGAGATGCAGGTTCAGGAACAAATTCCTTGGGAAGGGCATGCAAACGTCTCCACAGAACAAGGTTCAGAACCCTTTGCCTCCAGAGCAACAAGCAGCTATTTTTCAGGGCCATCAACTCCCCAGAATCAGCTCAGGGAAATGTCATGGACATGCTGAGCTCGCTGGGATGTCCTGGTGGCTGCTAGATGGCACCAGTTGAGAAGCCACAGCCAGGGAAAGCACTGCTGAGGGTTTTGTTAAGCTGGGACACCTCCAGGTTTTCCTCCAAGGGTGGGCATGAGCTGGTCAGCAGAGGAGCACACACTGAGACTGTTGAGCTGATTTAATTTAAAACCTTTCCTTCTTAATTTTTTCAAAGAAAGAAAACAAAAACTAGAGAGAGAGAGAAAGTAAATCACAGAGTAAATCGTTCTGCTGCTGATTTCAATGGCTGGAGGTGATCCAAGCCCAACTCAGCCTTGGAACTACAGGAGATGTGAATGATGCAAGTTTAAAGGACTCTTCTGCAGGATATAAAGGTACAAAAAGTGTGGGGGGAAGGGGAAATCCTTGATTTAGAGCTTGTTTCGAGGCTGTTTCCAATGGTGGGGGTAAAAAGACAAATATATCAGGATCCTTGTTGAGGTGTTTCATGTATTTTACTTTATCTCCAAGACAGTTCAGTTTTGGAAGAGGTTGCTCAGAGAGGTTGTGTGGATGCCTCATCCCTGGGAGTGTTTTAAGAGGAGGCTGGCTGAAGCTTTGAGCAACCTAGGCTAGTGGGAGGTGTCCCTGCTCATGGCAGGGGGGGTTGGAACTGGATGATCTTTTAGATCTCTTCTACCTGAAACTGTTTTCTGATGATTCTGTGATTCTATGTGATTCTTTCTAACTCCAGATGACTTAATTCAGGTTTGTGCTGGTTTGAACTAATTGGAGGAGTTGAATGAGAAATTAGGCTATAGGCTGAGAAAGGCAAACGCTGATGGTGCTGCTTCACTCATAGCTTTACTGAGAAAGAAAATAAAATGTCTAAGAGCTGTAACCCAAACATAGATAAGTCAGAGTGCTTCAGACTGCTTTGGGCTGTGGCTGCTCCTGCATGGCTCTTTTCTCCCTGCCTTTCCTAGCTGGATCGGAATAATTTCACTAACTTCTTTCCTGCTGCTAACCCCACCTTGGCTGATCTACCTTTGCCTATCTACTGCATAAAACAAATGCTGAGATAAGACTGGGGGAAGGTTGAGCCAGAAGCGTGCACTTGCAACCCAGAAAGCCAACCAGATCCTGGGCTGCATCAGGAGCAGTGTGGCGAGCAGGGCCAGGGAGCTGATTCTGACCCTCTGCTGAGAGCCCACCTGGAGTAGTGCATCCAGTGCTGGAGCCCCTGGGACAAGAGGGATGTGGAGATGCTGGAGGTGTGCAGAGAAGGGCCACGAGGATGCTGAGAGGGCTGCAGCACCTCTGCAGTGAGCACAGACTGAAAGAGTTGGGGCTGTGCAGGCTGGAGAAGAGGAGACTCCCAGGGGACCTTCTGGTGGCCTTTCAGCACCTAAAGAGGGCTACAAAAAAGCTGGGGAGGGACTTTTGAGGCTATCATGCAGGGACAGGACTATGTGGAATGGAGCAAAGCTGGAGGTGGGGAGATTCAGAGTGGAGGTGAGGAGAAAGTTGTTGAGCATGAGAGTGGTGAGAGGCTGGAATGGGTTGCCCCTGCAGGGAGGTGTTTGGGGCCAGATCCCTGGAGGTGTTTTTGGCCAGGCTGGCAGAGGCTGTGGGCAGCCTGCTCTAGGGTAGGGTGTCCCTGGGCATGGCAGGGGGGTTGGGACTGGCTGATCCTTGTGCTCCCTTCCAACCCTGACTGATTCTATGATTCTATGAAACGAGGAAGGTGGTAGGGGTGGTTGGTTACTCCTCTTAGGGATTTTGATGTCTGGGAGGTCTGTGGTGTTTCTGTATTACCTTTTTTACTTATATATATCTGTAAATATTTGTTATACATGGTAAATACCTGCTTGTATATTGTGCAGAGCTGTAAATCCAAAGCTTCATTCCTTAACTTCCAGCCTAACTGAGTCCTAGCCTGGGTTATTTCAGAGTGGGAGGGGGCAGATAACTGCCAAACCACCACAGGGTTGGGTTTTGTATTCTCTTTCCTTCCACGAACTATTTCAACAGCTCCCCTGAGTAGTGCAGCTGAGAGCAGCTTCTGAGCAACCTCTTTGCCAAAGTTTTCCTCAGGTGGCACCAAACCCTGATGTCCCTCGGATGTGTGAGCAGGGACTGTGGGTCTCACCCCAGGCAAGGGAACCCGACCCAGATGGGTTTTTTGGGGACCTAGGGGAGCTTTCCCCAGTGACCTCCTCTCTCTCTCCCTGTGGAATGCCCCAGCCCTGGGTTTGTTCTGCTTGCCAAGGGGTGGGTTTGTGGGGGGGTTGTGCCGGCTGCTTCTCCCCAGGCAGGCAAATCCCGGCAGCTGAGAGGCTGCTGAGGGTGGTGTGACGGCTCTGACCTGCCAACAACAATTCCGGGCTCTGTTTCCTTTGCCTTTCGGAAAGGGCATTTGCATATCCTCTGTTGGCTTTATTTGCTTAACTACATCTGAAAAGGCGAAAGCTCTGGGTCACTGAGACTGAAGAATGGGATGTCTGGGGACCTCCCCCACCTTAACCCTTTGAAACCTTGCCTCGGAAAGAGAGAAACGTCTTTCAAAGCCTGCAGAGGGAGATTTAAGTGACGCTTTTAAATAGACTTGCCGGATTGCAAAGAGAATACGAATGGAATGGAATAGGAATAGAATGGTAATAGAATGGAGTTGCAGTAGAATGGGAATGGGAATAGGAATGGAATGGGAATAGAACTGAATAGGAATGGAATGGCAATAGAATGGAATGGAATAGGAATAGAATGGTAATAGAATGGAGTTGCAGTAGAATGGGAATGGGAATAGGAATGGAATGGGAATAGAACTGAATAGGAATGGAATGGCAATAGAATGGAATGGAATAGAATGGTAATAGAATGGAATTGCAGTAGAATGGGAATAGAATAGGAATGGAATGGGAATAGAATTGAATTGGAATGGAATGGCAATAGAATGGAATGGAATTGGAATTGAATGGGTATTGGATTGGATTTGCGTTGGATTGGGAATGGGA
>VWZI01023118.1:136864-158107 GCA_013396835.1 Psilopogon haemacephalus | reverse complement strand
TCTGGATGGAGGTCCCAGTGCTGCAGGGGCTGGGGAGCTCCAGCCCGGTTCTGGATGGAGGTCCCAGTGCTGCAGGGGCTGGGGAGCTCCAGCCCGGTTCTGGATGGAGGTCCCAGTGCTGCAGGGGCTGGGGAGCTCCAGCCCGGTTCTGGATGGAGGTCCCAGTGCTGCAGGGGCTGGGGAGCTCCAGCCCGGTTCTGGATGGAGGTCCCAGTGCTGCAGGGGCTGGGGAGCTCCAGCCCGGTTCTGGATGGAGGTCCCAGTGCTGCAGGGGCTGGGGAGCTCCAGCCCGGTTCTGGATGGAGGTCCCAGTGCTGCAGGGGCTGGGGAGCTCCAGCCCGGTTCTGGATGGAGGTCCCAGTGCTGCAGGGGCTGGGGAGCTCCAGCCCGGTTCTGGATGGAGGTCCCAGTGCTGCAGGGGCTGGGGAGCTCCAGCCCGGTTCTGGATGGAGGTCCCAGTGCTGCAGGGGCTGGGGAGCTCCAGCCCGGTTCTGGATGGAGGTCCCAGTGCTGCAGGGGCTGGGGAGCTCCAGCCCGGTTCTGGATGGAGGTCCCAGTGCTGCAGGGGCTGGGGAGCTCCAGCCCGGTTCTGGATGGAGGTCCCAGTGCTGCAGGGGCTGGGGAGCTCCAGCCCGGTTCTGGATGGAGGTCCCAGTGCTGCAGGGGCTGGGGAGCTCCAGCCCGGTTCTGGATGGAGGTCCCAGTGCTGCAGGGGCTGGGGAGCTCCAGCCCGGCTCTGGATGGAGGTCCCAGTGCTGCAGGGGCTGGGGAGCTCCAGCCCAGCTCTGGATGGAGGTCCCAGTGCTGCAGGGGCTGGGGAGCTCCAGCCCCGGGGATCCTGCACAGGGACCACCTCAACCTGAGGTTCAGGGACTCCCTGGGGCACCTCCACTGGGCTCTACCTCTGTGCCTGGCCACACACCAGGGGCCAGGTCACCTGCGTGCAGAGATGGAGGCTGATTTGGGGGGCCTGTCCTGGAAGAGCTTTGCTGTTTTGGGCTTTATTCTATGAAAAAAAAGTTCTTAGCCCCATGCATCAGGCTTGTTTCTGATAGCAGGAGCTTGGCAGAGCCTGGCAAACTCGTTTGGAAATCACTGAGGCTGGGAAAAGACCTCTAAGATCATCGAGTCCAAGTGGGTCATAGGTTGACACTGCTGGTCCCTGGGCTTTCTGTACTTTGAGTTTGAAGCACCTTTGATTTCCAGATAGGCTTCTTGAGGAAGGAGGTGGCTGGTCTGTGGGATCTCCTAATGCTGATGACTTGCACATGCATTGCCAGAGCTCGGCAGTGGTGATGGGTTGCAAGTGCTAAACGTTGTGTGTGATGAGGTGGTTGGGGCCAGATCCCTGGAAGTGTTTGCAGCCAGGCTGGCTGAGGCTGTGGGCAGCCAGATCTAGGGTAGGGTGTCCCTGGGCATGGCAGGGGGGTTGGGACTGGATGCTCCTTGTTTTCCCTTCCAACCCTGACTGATTCTATGATTCCCCCAAAGGGTTGTCAAGATCTGCTTCAGGCTGCCCAGGGCTGTGCCTGTAGGGGTTTCAGACCTGTGTAGAAGTGGTGCTGAGGGACAGGCTTTTGTGGTGGCAGCACCAGGTTGATGGTTGCAATTAATGTTCTTAAAGGTCTCTATTCCTATTACAAGGTATTGCCCCTATTACAAGAGGGATGTGGAGATGCTGGAGGTGACCAGAGAAGGGCCCCGAGGATGCTCAGAGGGCTGCAGCACCTCTGCAGTGAGCACAGCCTGAAAGAGTTGGGGCTGTGCAGGCTGGAGAAGAGGAGGCTCCCAGGGGACCTTCTTGCAGCCTTCCGGGATCTGAAGAGAGCTACAGAAAAGCTGGGGAGGGACTTTTGAGGCTATCAGGTAGTGCCAGGACTAGGGGGAATGGAGCAAAGCTGGAGGTGGGGAGATTCAGAGTGGAGGTGAGGAGGAAGTTGTTGAGCATGAGAGTGGTGAGAGGCTGGAATGGGTTGCCCCTGCAGGGAGGTGTTTGGGGCCAGATCCCTGGATGTGTTTGCATCCAGGCTGGCAGAGGCTGTGGCAGCCTGATCTAGTGTAGGGCCCCCCTGGGCATGGCAGGGGGGTTGGAACTAGGTGATCCTTGTGGTCCTTTCCAACCCTGGCTGGTTCTATCAGTCTACCTTCTTAATCACTGCTGGGGATTCAAACCTCCTGTGTGCATATCAGCACCAGCAGGCTCCATCCACGTGGGCATAACCTGCTGGTAGCTGGAGTGAAGATACTGAGGGAGGTGTACCCAGGGGTTAGGCGCAGCAGATGGGAGCCCTCTCTGCAGGCATAAAGCATCCTCTCTGGGTGTTGTTTGGTTTCTTGCTTGCCGTGACAGGCAGCTTCTTTTCAATGGAGCCCAGCAACAGGACCAGGCACAGTGAGCACAAGCAGGAACAGCAGAATTTCCACCTATATGTAAGGAGAAATTTATTCTCTCTGAGGGTGCTGGAGCCCTGGAGAAGGCTGCCCAGAGAGGTTGTGGAGTCTCCTTGTCTGGAGAGATTTCACACCCACCTGGACATTGTGATCCTTGGTGAGCTGCTGTGGGTGCCTCTGTTTTAGCAGGGGAGGTTGGGCTGGATGATCTCCAGAGGTCCCTTCTGACCCCCACCATGCTGGGACTCTGTGCCTAGTGGTATGCCTGTGCCTAGTGTGCCCCATCCTTTGATGGCATAGGGAAAGACTGTGTTTAGGATGTGAAGAAGATGCTTTCAGACAGGCCCCTGGAAGGTTCCCACTTGGTTTTGTAGGTCTGCAGGGTGATGGGTCAGGAGTGGCCAACCCACAGGGAACCAAGCCTGGTGGTCTGCTGTGTGCAGTGAGTGTGGTCCCTACCTCAGTGCCCATTTCTGCAGCACTCAGCCTGGGTTCAGTGGTGCACAGGCAAGGGTGAAGCATCAGGTGATGTTCCTTTAAAAGCAGGGAGAGGCTCCTGTGCAGCAAGTATGCAGAGCTTATCCCCAGGAGCTGTGGCTGGTGGTGAGCACTGTGTGGCGGTGACGACCGAGCAGAGGCTGCTGGCACCGGGCCCAGGCAGGCAGAGGGCATGGCAGGAGACAGCAGGTCTGTGCACTGTGCTTCTCCTGCCTCAACTGCTCGTTGCTGCTGGTTCCCAGGCCTCAGAGAGTTGTTTTCCTCCAGGTCTTCTGGCACAGGACCTCTCTCTTTCTTAACCCTTATTTTTTTATGCCGCAAGGTTGCCAAATAAGGCTTTGAGCAGCTCTGGAAGCCTTCCTTGGCTGCCAGTTTGTTTTGGGGTGAAGAGGAATGTGGAGATGCTGGAGTGTGTCCAGAGAAGGGCCACGAGGATGCTCAGAGGGCTGCAGCACCTCTGCTGTGAGCACAGACTGAAAGAGTTGGGGCTGTGCAGGCTGCAGAAGAGGAGGCTCCCAGGTGACCTTCTGGTGGCCTTCCAGGATCTGAAAGGGGCTACAAAAAAGCTGGGGAGGGACTTTTGAGGCTAGCACAAAATGACAGGACCAGGGGGAACGGAGCAAAGCTGGAGGTGGGGAGATTGAGAGTGGATGTGAGGAGGAAGTTGTTGAGCATGAGAGTGGTGAGAGGCTGGAATGGGTTGCCCCTGCAGGGAGGTGTTTGGGGCCAGATCCCTGGAGGTGTTTTTGGCCAGGCTGGCAGAGGCTGTGGGCAGCCTGCTCTAGGGTAGGGTGTCCCAGGACATGGCAGGGGGGTTGGAACTGGCTGATCCTTGTGGTCCTTTCCAACCCTGACTGATTCTATGATTCTAAGTCTGGACCTGATGCAGGCAGTTGTGCTGTACCTGCATGGGGGCTGCACAAACCCTGTGCTCTCCAGCTGCACTTAGACCTTTGGGGTCCTCTTTCCCTGTGCACTTCTGCTTTTGGGTTCCTCTCTTCAGAAGTACTTGATATTTTGGCTTCTCTCCAGGTGCACTTGGACCTTTAGGGCTCTCTTCAGGTGCACTTTTTGGGGTCTCCTCACTCCTTCCTATCTACATGGACAAGGTCCTTTGGAAGAGCACTGCAAGCTGCGAGACAGTTGATGGGTAATTAACCTGGTCTAATTATAGGCAGCTTACTGAGAGTGAGGGCTGCAACTATACTTACTGGAGTTAGATCATGACCCAGCTTGGCTTTTGTGTTTTTTTTTTTTTAAACTCCCATTTTCAATATAATTTTCTAGTGGCAGTCATAAAACCATCATATAGAATCAGTCAGGGTTGAAGGGGACCACAAGGATCAGCCAGTTACAACCCCCCTTACTCTACTCTCATCAGACCCCACCTGGAGTACTGTGTGCAGTTCTGGAGCCCCCAGCACAGGAAGGACATGGAACTGCTGGAGAGAGTCCAGAGGAGGGCCATTAAAATTATCAGAGTGCTGCAGCAGCTCTGCTATGAGGACAGGCTGAGGGAGTTGGGGCTTTTCAGCCTGGAGAAGAGAAGGCTTCCAGGAGACCTTATAGCAACCTTCCAGTATCTGAAGGGGGCTACAGGAGGGCTGGGGAGGGACTGTTCACAAGGTCTTGTAATGACAGGATGAGGGGGAATGGGTTTGAATTGGCAGAGGGGAGACTTGAACAGGATGTTACGAAGAAATTCTTTCCAGTGAGGGTGGTGAGACACTGGAACAGGTTGCCCAGGGAGGCTGTGGCTGCTCCCTCCCTGGAGGTGTTCAAGGCCAGGCTGGATGAGGTCTTGAGCATCCTGATCTAGTGGGAGGTGTCCCTGCCTATGGCACAGGGGGGTTGGAACTGGCTGATCTTTATGGTCTCTTCCAACCTAAACCATTCTATGATTCTATGATCATCTGATTCCAACCCCCCTGCCATGCCCAGGGACACCCTACCCTAGAGCAGGCTGCCCACAGCCTCTGCCAGCCTGGCCAAAAACACCTCCAGGGATCTGGCCCCAAACACCTCCCTGCAGGGGCAACCCATCCCAGCCTCTCACCACTCTCATGGTGAACAACTTCCTGCTCACATCTTCACGGGCATGTGTCTGGCACATGACTGGCAGAAGATCTGCTCATGGTTCCCAGGGCTCTGCTTTAAGTGTGGCGACAGGTCAGCAAGCTTTGATGCTCTTCAGGCTGTAATTTTGGCCCAAATAGAATTCTCCTCAAAAGAGAGGCAATGCTGAGTTGTTGTGTGGCACAAGCTGGCAGGTCTCTGTTTGTGGCTACATCCTCTGAAGCTGCAGATGGGAAGCTGTGGTGTGGCACTGCATGGGCAGCACCCTGCAGAGAGCAGCAGGCCTGGTTGACAGCATCTTCACAGTTGGAGGCAGTGCCAGGTGGGGTCTGACCTGCTGAGCCCTGCTGCAGACACAGTCTGTGTGAGTGCTGATGTTGCAGAGGGCCACACAAGACTAAGAGTGGGCCAAGGAGGAGCTCCAGTGCAGTGTGAGCTGTCGCAGAACAGTGCAGGCTAACGTCTGGCTGGGGGATGTGGTGGGCAAGATGCTCCTGCAGGGCTGGCTCTGAGAGCAGCATTGTGTTGTCTCTGGAGTGTTCTGGGAAGTCTTCTGTGGTGTGCTCCTGCAGGCTTCTGTGTCACTTTGGGTGCTGCATCCCCCACGCTGCTGGCCCTGTCTGAATATAAAGCAGTGCCTTTGCAGGGGGCTTGGAGTGCTCCCACCAGGAGAAGCAGAGGGCAACTGGTCTCTGTGACCATGCACTGTAGTTCCAGCACTAAATGAAGCTACTCTGAGCTGTGCAGGTGCCAAGGCTTCCAGCTACCCTCCCTGCGTGCTTGCTTCTGGCTCCACCATGGCATCAGTGCTTGTGAGGCCATGAGAGCAGCACTGGTGGGGTCACACTTTAAATACTGGGTTCAGCTTTGGTTCTCATCACTACAAGAAGGACACTGAGGTGATGGCTTGTGTCCAGAGAAGCTGGAGAAGGGTCTGGAGAACAGGGTGGTGAGGATAAGTTGAGGAATCTGAGGTTGCTCAGCCTGGAGAAAAGGAGGCTGAGGGGAGACCTCATTGCTCTCTGCAAACTCCCTGAAAGGAGGTTGGGGCTGGGAGTGGTGTTGGGCTCTCTTGGGTCTCTTCTCCCAAGTAACAAGCAATAGCTCAAGAAGAAACAGCCTCAGGTTGCACCAGGGCAGGTTTAGGTTGGACGTGAGGAGCAGTTTCTCCCCCAGAAGAGTTGCCAAGCCTTGGAACAGGCTGCCCAGGGCAGTGGTGGAGTCCCCATCCCTGGAGGGGTTTCAAAGTTGTGTAGATGTGGTTCTGAGGGATGTGGGTTTGTGGCAGTGCTGGGTTAATGGTTGGACTCAGTGATCTCAAAGGTTTATTTTTTCAACCAAAACATTTCTATGATCACCCCAGGCAGGAATGTGGCTGGAAAAGAACCATATTTTCTGTACTTGTATAGGACAGCTCAGTTGCCTGGTCCAGGCAGCAGCCACATGCCTCAGGGTGGGCACAAGGCTGAGGGAGCAGCAGCTGAGGGGGTGGTGAGGAACCCCATGGCCCCATCCAGCAGTGCTGTGGCTTTGGGTCACTCCAGCCCCATGTGCAAACAGCCCAGAAATCAAACCTGCTGTGGAGTGTGCACAGTGGGAGAGCAGCCAGAGCCAGCTCCTGCCTTCTGGTGTCAATTCAACCCCTACTGGCTCCCTGTGACTGGTCTCACACATACTGACTGTGCAGACAGGGCCAAGGGCAGGGTGTGAAAGGTCATGAAGAGCTGAGCTGGGCTGGGAACTGGCAGTACAGGGACCTGTTGTGGGGACAGCAGAGCAGAGCAGCTGGGGCAGCATGTGCTGCTGTGCCTGCTCCTTCCCTATCTGGGCATGCAAGAGTGAAAAACTTCACCCCACTTTTGCTTTCCACCACCCAGCCCCGGGCTAGGGACTTTGGGCACACAAGTTCTGTGCAACCTGCTCTAAGCAATGCTGCTCTGGCAGGAAAGTTGGGCTGGATGATGCCCAGAGGTCTCTCCCAACCCCACTCCATGCTGGGATGCTGTGATTGTGTGACCTGGCTCAGGTAGGGTTCTTCACTGTGGTCCCCACTGAGGTTCATTCAAATCCAGCCAGCGCTGGAAGGCGAAGAGCAGAACTTGCCCTGGCAACGAGCCACTGAAGCCTCTGCAGAGCACCTTCATCTTGCTGCTCCTGGAGCAGGCTGCCATGGGTGCAGCTGCCTTTCCCTCTCCATTCAGTGCCTCTCTTTGTACTCTGTCCCAGATAACTATTTTTAAGCCATGGTTTCAGCTGTTTGCTCACAGCACACGAGAACCACGGCAGTATGTAGGACAAATCAACCATCAGCATCACTCAAACAAAAACCCCAACCCACAACCACCCCCCCAGCACACACCCCCCCCTTTTCAGGAACTGGCAGCTGTGGCTGAGCATGGCTACCACATGCTAAGGGACAGTGCTTTGAGACTAGGGCAGGGCAAGATTTAGATTGGACCTTAGGAAGGAGCTCTTTACTCTGAGGGTGGTGAGACACTGGAACTGGTTGCCCAGAGGAATTGTGGATATCTCACCCTTGGAGGTGTTTAAGAGCAGGCTGGATGAGGCTTTGATGGGCTGCAGCAGGAGCAGTGTGGGCAGCAGGGCCAGGGAGGTGATTGTGCCCCTCTGCTGTGCTCTGCTGAGAGCCCACCTGGAGTAGTGCATCCAGTGCTGGAGCCCCTGGGACAAGAGGGATGTGGAGATGCTGGAGGTGTGCAGAGCAGGGCCCCGAGGATGCTCAGAGGGCTGCAGCAGCTCTGCTGTGAGCACAGCCTGAAAGAGTTGGGGCTGTGCAGGCTGGAGAAGAGGAGGCTCCCAGGGGACATTCTTGTGGCCTTCCAGGATCTGAAGGGGGCTACAGAAAAGCTGGGGAGGGACTTTTGAGGCTGTCAGACAGTGAGAGGACTAGGGGGAATGGAGCAAAGCTGGAGGTGAGGAGATTCAGAGTGGAGGTGAGGAGGAAGTTGTTGAGCATGAGAGTGGTGAGAGGCTGGAATGGGTTGCCCCTGCAGGGAGGTGTTTGGGGCCAGATCCCTGGAGGTGTTTTTGGCCAGGCTGGCAGAGGCTGTGGGCAGCCTGCTCTAGGGTAGGGTGTCCCTGGGCATGGCAGGGGGGTTGGGACTGGCTGATCCTTGTGGTCCCTTCCAACCCTGACTGATTCTATGAGCAGCCTGGGCTAGTGGGATATGTCCCTGCCCACGGCAGGGTGGGTTGGAACTGGAGATCTTTAAGGTCCCTTCCAACTCAAGCCATCCTGTGCTGATCCTAAGCTCCCTCGGGGCAAAGGGAGAGTTTTGCAGATGCTTTGCAAGCAGCTTCCAGAAGTGAACCTCAACCCTGGCAAGAGCAGCACTATGGTGCAATGCAGGGACAGAAGTGATGCCCTCAGGGCAAGGAGCTTGAATGTGAGCCCTGGTAAACAAGCAGAGGATTCACTGGCACCTCTAAATCCTGCCATATGGCTGAGGGGCAAATTCTCTCCTGCTTTAGTCACCTCTGTGGGTTGTTCCCAGGGGCTGCCCTGCCTGTGAGCTGAGGAAGTAGGCAGGGAAGGGCCAGGCTGTGGTTTCTCCAGATGCAGTCCCTGAGATGGTTTGGGCCAGAGCCATGTGAGCGTCTCCACAGAGCTGCAGGAAAAGACCAAAGAGGCAGAAGAGAGCTCCAAGGTTTGCTTTGTCTTCTGGCTGGGTTGTGCTGCAGCTTGGAGGAGCTCCTGGGCAGGCTTTGGGTGAGCACACAGCAGAGAGGGGTGGCAGGAGCAGGGCTGAGGGTGCAAAACTGTTCCAAGTGGGATTTGCCATCTGAACTTCATCCTCTGCCACCGCAGGCTGAGGTTCTCAGGCTGCTCACTGAAGCCTTGTGGCTCTGGTGGCTCAGGCACTGGTGCTGGGTAGCATCTCAGAGGACGTTTCAGCAGGTAGAGCTTTTGCCCCTCTGCCTCAGGCAACTGATGGAGGTCAGAAGCAGCAAAGCTCCGCTGAGATCTCCTCTTCTAGCAGGAAACTTCAGCTGCTTGCACAGGCTTCCTAATGCTCGATCACCCAGAGCAGAGGCAGACCTGGAGCAGGAGCCCAGCCTCAGTTTCCTGCAGGCATGAGTCACGCTGGCTTCGGAGCGCTGCTGCGTCCACCTCCTCGGGGCTGTGAAAGGTATTTTTAGGTTGCTTCAAATCGCTGAGCAGTGCCTGAGTGTGGCCAGGAGGTGTGGGACTGCAGGATGAAGCTTGCTTTAGGCGGGGATTGGCGTCGGTGGCTGAAGAGGTGGACCCTGTGCAGAGGGAGGGTGATGGGAAGAGGATGTAGAGGGCTGGGGATGAGCTGGCACCATGGGGATGAGCACAAAGCATTGCCAGCCAGCAAGGTGCTGCTTTTGCTTTCCCAAGCATTTACAAGTGTGTAGAGCAAGATCTCTGCACAGCCAGTGAATTATTTATTGAATGATTCCTCTTGGCAAGGGGCTGCTCTGCTGCAGATACTTCAGATACTTTAAATACCTCTATTTATGTGCGATTGCTGAGCTCCTTCTGCAGAACCCGGGCTTTGGGGGCATTCAGCTCCTTGTCCTTAGCATTTCCATCTCTTTGGCTGCTGTTTGCAAAGCCCTTGTGTCTTGCAAATGCATTTCTGGGCAGCGCCGGGAGCTGGAGGCCAGGGCTGCTGCTCCGGTTGCTTGGCGATTCCCTTCCTTTGTCTGTGTCCTGCCTTTGGTGTGTTGGGTGGTGAGGAGACAGGAGGAGGCTGGTGGGTCAGTGAGGTCCCAGCAGAGCAGGCAGGAGGAGGCTGGTGGGTCAGTGAGGTCCCAGCAGAGCAGGCAGGAGGAGGCTGGTGGGTCAGTGAGGTCCCAGCACAGAAGGCAGGAGGAGGCTGGTGGGTCAGTGAGGTCCCAGCAGAGCAGGCAGGAGGAGGCTGGTGGGTCAGTGAGGTCCCAGCAGAGCAGGCAGGAGGAGGCTGGTGGGTCAGTGAGGTCCCAGCAGAGCAGGCAGGAGGAGGCTGGTGGGTCAGTGAGGTCGCAGCACAGAAGGCAGGAGGAGGCTGGTGGGTCAGTGAGGTCCCAGCAGAGCAGGCAGGAGGAGGCTGGTGGGTCAGTGAGGTCCCAGCACAGCAGGGTGGAGGAGGCTGAAGGGGGCTACAAAACAGCTGGGGAGGGACTTTTTAGGCTCTCAGGTAGTGACAGGACTAGGGGGAATGGAGCAAAGCTGGAGGTGAGGAGGAAGTTGTTGAGCATGAGAGTGGTGAGAGGCTGGAATGGGTTGCCCCTGCAGGGAGGTGTTTGGGGCCAGATCCCTGGAGGTGTTTTTGGCCAGGCTGGCTGAGGCTGTGGGCAGCCTGCTCTAGGGTAGGGTGTCCCTGGGCATGGCAGGGGGGTTGGAACTGGCTGATCCTTGTGGTCCCTTCCAACCCTGACTGATTCTGTGATCTGGTTCCTGTGCCCCAGGCGCCCAGTTCAGGGTGCCCTGAGCCCCACTGGCAGGGAAGCAATTTGAGCTAAGGAGGCTTAAGTACCATCAAAACCTCCTCCTTTGAGAGTCTTGCTGGTAGAGAGCCAGGCTAGCAGATTGGATGGGGCTGATTCCAGAAGGAAAAAGGAAGGAGGAAGGATCTTTTTCATTAGTGGGAACACAATCTGCACATTATAGCCTGCTTTTTGTTACATTGCTTGCTTGCTGGGTCCTGCTTCAGTGTCTGCTGCCCAGAGAGATGCCACAACCTCTGTGTGCCTCTCCTCCCTTGTTCTCCATCCATGCAAACAGACCATAGAAAGCAGAACTACAGATGGAAATGTGCAAATGTAACAGCACAGGATCACAGATGTTAGGGGTTGGAAGGGACCTCCAGATGAAATAAGGTAATGAAAAGGGTTTTTTTGGGGTTCTTTTTCTTTGATGAGAATTTATTGTCCCAAACATCAAAGCGCAGTGATAGACCAGACAGAAGCTGTGGGGATTTGTGGTCTGGCTGAAGGTGAGAAACATCAAATGGGGGAAAGGGCTGCAGTGAAACACAGAATCAGGGAACTGCTGAGGTTGGAAGAGACCTTTGAGATCATCAAGTCCAGCCACTAATGTCCTGATAGAGGAGAGAAGCAAGCATGCATGGAAGCTTCACAGAGTCATGGACTGGTTAGGAAGGGACCTTTAAAGCCCATCCAGTCCAACCTGCCCCTGCAGTCAGCAGGGACATCTGCAACTAGAGCTGGTTGCTCACAGCCACAAACATCCTGACCTGGAATGCTTCCAGGAATGGGAACTCTCTCTGGGCAACCTGGCCCAGGGACTCACCAGCCTCACTCTAAAAAGTTTCTCCCTTCTTTCTGGTGTAAATCTCCTTCTTTCAGCCCCAAACCATCACCCCTTGTCCTGCCACGAAAGGCTCTGCTCATCCAACTCCTCCTCTCCTCTGCCTGTAGGAGCAGAACTTGCCGAGGCACAGGACAGAGGCTGGCTTGGCATCCTCTCTGGTTTTAATTAACAGCGCTGATTGGGAATTCATAGCCTGTGGTGTCCCAAGAGCTGCTGCCCTGCCAAGTTAGAGAAAGTCAGAGGCACCCGAGCTGCATGTAATGACAGCAGCTCCTCCCAGGGTGGCTGTGGCTCTGCCTGCTTGCAGGAAGCCTGGAAACAGGAGGGGGAAAGAAAGGGAATAATTGTACTCTGCAAAGAAAAAAAAAACCACAGACCTCCAGCTGTCCTTTGCCTGCACAGTCACAGCAATGCAGCCCCACCAGGACCTGCCAGTTTGGTGCCAGTGAGTTGTGATATTCCCTTCTCTGGTGTAAATGGAAGCCCTCGTCTAGTGGTGTAGTCCTTAGATGATTAGAGATTTGAATCCTCAGCTCAAAGTCATCTGAACCTTGTGTAGAGAGCAGAATCACACAATTATTTGGGCTGGAAGAGACCCTTAAGATAGAATCATAGAATCAGTCAGGGTTGGAAGGCACCACAAGGATCAGCCAGTCCCAACCCCCCTGCCATGCCCAGGGACACCCTACCCCTAGATCAGGCTGCCCACAGCCTCTGCCAGCCTGGCCAAAAACACCTCCAGGGATCTGGCCCCAAGCACCTCCCTGGGCAACCCATTCCAGCCTCTCACCACTCTCATGCTCAACAACTTCCTCCTCACATCCAATCTGAATCTTCTCACCTCCAGCTTTGCTCCATTCCTCCTAGTCCTGTCACTCCCTGAGAGACTAAAAAGTCCCTCCCCAGCTTTTTTGTAGATCATCCAGTCCAACCCTTAGCCCAGCACTGCCAGGTCACCACTAAACCATGTCCCTTAGCATCACATCTACACAGCCTTGAAACCCCTCCAGGAGCTTTGGGCAGCCTGCTTCAGGGCTTGGAAAGCCTTTTGGGGAAGAAATTGTTCCTCATGCCCAACCTAAGTCTCCCCTGGTGCAACCTGAGGCTGTTTCCCCTTGTGCTGTCCTTGTTCCTTGGAGGAAACTTGGGAGAAGCAAGGGCACTTCTTCTGGAGAGGAAGGGAAGGAAGACTGCTCCAAACCTTGCTGGCTGCTTCCTTCTGCTCATCCTCCTCACCGACCCTGCTTCAGGAAAGCAGTTGCAAAGCTCAGAGCCTGGGATATGTGGAGTTGAATGAGTCCAAAAGGCTCATGCTGCTTCACAGGGCTGAAACCCCACTAAATCTGTCTCCCTGCATTGAGATGTTTCGAGAGCCTGCAAATTCTGTTTCCTCAGTGAAATGAGTGAGCAGCCAGAGCCGTAGTCAAGGACACGGATCTGAGGAGGCTGACACAAGGATACTCCTTGGGGTCTCTTTTCCCGAGTAATTAATGATAGGACAAGAGGAAATGGCCTCAGGCTGCACCATGGGAGGCTTAAGTTTTGCGTATTAGGAAGAATTTTCTTTCCTGCAAGAGTCATAGAATGGTTTAGGTTGGAAGAGACCTCAAAGATCAGCCAGTTCCAACCCACCCTGTGCCATAGGCAGGGACACCTCCCACTAGAACAGGTCACTCAAGACCTCATCCAGCCTGGCCTTGAACACCTCCAGGGAGGGAGCAGCCACAACCTCCCTGGGCAACCTGTTCCAGTGTCTCACCACCCTCACTGTAAAAAACTTCCTCCTAACATCCCGTTTATATCTCCCCTCTGCCAGTTTGAACCCATTCCCCCTCGTCCTGTCATTACAAGACCTTGTGAACAGTCCCTCCTCAGCCCTCCTGTAGCCCCCTTCAGATACTGGAAGGTTGCTATAAGGTCTCCTGGCAGCCTTCTCTTCTCCAGGCTGTGGAGCCCCAACTCTCTCAGCCTGTCCTCATAGCAGAGCTGCTGCAGCCCTCTGAGCATTTTGGTGGCCTCCTCTGGACACTCTCCAGCAGTTCAATGTCCTTCCTGTGCTGGGGGCTGCAGAGCTGCACACAGTACTCCAGGTGGGGTGTGAGGAGAGCAGAGCCAAGGGGCACAATCCCCTCCCTTGCCCTGCTGCCCACAGCTGCTCTTGCTGCAGCCCAGCACACAGTTGCTGTCTGGGCTGTGTGTGCACACTGTCAGCTCATGTTGAGCTTCTCATCCACCCAGACCCCCAGGTCCTTTTCCTCAGAGCTTCTCTCCAGCCACGGTCAGGCATTGGAACAGGCTGCCCAGGGAGATGGTGGGTCAAAAACAAGATGTGGCACTTGGGGATGGTGTGGAGTGGTCAAGGAGGTGTTGGACTTGATCTTAGAGCTCTTTTCCAACCTTTGTGATTCTTGCTGTTGCTCACAGGGATTGGAACTGGAGGTCTGCAGGCTCTGAGTGGTTCGGTGTCCACTGGCTGCATTTTGTAGCTCCCTGCTCCAAGTGGTTAATTCTGTCAGGCACACTAAACTAAGAAGCTGCTTGTTTGAGTTTGGTTTTGTGCTGTGGAGTCAGGCACAAATAGTCCTTCTTTTGTGCTTGGATGCAGGGGTAGTAATGGGATGCTTTGCCCAGTTTCCAAGATCAAATAACTCACCCTCCTCTTCCCTGCCCTGCTGTGGACTGCTGGCTGGTGGGCAGGAAGAGAAAAGCATCTCAAAAGGAGTTGTTCTTCCCAAGCAGGGCTCAGGGCACTGACGTCATGGTGGGAAGGATGTGACTGCTTGGCTGCACAGGACAGGGAGGTTTAATTGCATTACACAGACACCAGTAGTTGGAGGCTGTTCCCACACTGGCTTATGGCACTGAAGCTCCAGTGAGTGTCTGAGGAGTTCCAGCAACACTTCCAGCAGGGCAGGATCAAAAGTGAGTAGCACAATGGTGCCGTTTGTAGCTAAAATAAACCAGAAACAAGCACTGCCCCTCTGGTGCTTTGCTGGTACCAAAGGCTGGAGGTGGGGAGAGGACAGATTCCCAGCCTGGTGGCACTGCTGGCTACCCAAAGGCTGGCTGCACAAATCCTGCTCACCCCAAGCAAGGTTTCAGGGTGCTGGCCAGCTCAGGAAGCCCCAGATTCTCCCTCCTGGCAACAACAAAAAAGCATCATTTCCTTTCTCAGACCTGCTTTCTTCTGCCCCCTCTTGCCTATTTGCTTCTCTTTTTCTCTGCCATGGGAGTAGTTGAGAAATCCAAGTGAAGTCGTGTTTAGAATCAACGGGCATGTCACCATGCCCTGCTTGCTTGCACCCAGGGCTGCTCCCCGTGGGGAGCACACACCACAGCAGGGGGGGTGGATTTACCACAGGGAGCAGAAATGGGGCAAAACCACTGCAGAAAGGGTGTAGAGAGCATGCTGCTGCTGCTGCAACTGTAGGGATGGCAGTGGCTGCTCCTGCTGTGCTCTGGGGTGTGACAGTGCCTTGAGATGCAAACTCAACCCAACCTCCCTCTCCTGCCTATTTCGGGGTGGGAAGGTTCTAGGGTATTTGTCTTCTGCTCCTCCTGTGTGCACCTGGGCTCCTGTCCTGGCCACCTTCCCAAGGCAGGTTTTCTGCCCCAGGCAGGTCAAGTATGAGCAGATCAAGTGTAGGCTCATTTATCACTTCAGGGTGCAAAAAAAAAAGGAAAGATTAAAGTGTTGCAAAAGGCAGAGGAGGTTTGTAGTGCAAAAATCTGATGTGATCAGAAATGAGGTTCAGTGGCTGAAGTTGCAGGTCTTGGGTTGAGTAAGAGGATTCAGAGGTGCTGGGAACTTCTCTTGACCAGGTGAGTTCATCCCCAAGAACAGGAACTTATCCTCAAAGCGGATGTTTAGTCTTCATTGAACTTGGATTACTACATGAAAGCAGGAAAGCAACAACAGATGGCTTTGCAAGCCTGTTCTTGTGAGGAGCAGCTGAGGGAGCTGGGGTGGTTCATGCTGGAGACAAGAAGGCTGAGGGGAGACCTTCTGGAATGAGCTGCCCAGGGAGGTGATGGAGTCACCAACCCTGGATGTGTTTAAAAGCTGTTTGGACGTGGTGCTTGGGCCAATGTTTTAGTGTGCACCTTGTAGAGCAGGGATATCAGTTGGACTTGGTGGTCCTGAGGGGCTTTGCCAACCAGAATGGTTCTGTGATTCTGTAGCTTTTTACAACTCCCTGAAAGGAGGTTGAAGAGAGACAGGGGTTGCTCTCTTCCTCCTAGTAACAAGTGATAGGGCATGAGGAAATGGCCTGAAGTTGCACCAGGGGGATGTTTAGGTTGGGTATTGGGAGAGAACTTCTTCACTGGAAGGGTTGTCAGATCCTGGAACAGACTGCCCAGCGCAGTGGTGGAGCTCCCAGCCCTCCAGGTGTTTAAAAGTCCTGTAGATGTGGTGGTGAGGGACGTGGCTAATTGGTGAGTCGGCAGTGCTGGGTCAGCAGGTGAACTTGCTGATCTGAAAGGACTTTTCCAACCTAAACAGCTGTGTGATTTCCCCTTACCAGACCAGCAGTGCTACTGAGCTGTCCCAGGGCTCTCAGCAGGCTTGCTGCTGCAGAAAACCAATCAGATTTCTGCCTCCAAGTGGATGTTCTGTTATTGTTTTGGCTGTTGTTACTGACACCTCCATCACTGTGGCATCCTCTGTGATGCCCTGCATGGTACTTACCATCAGGAAGTCCTTTCTGGGGTTTGTTTAATCACCAGGGAGGGATCTAAAAATCGGAGCAGAGTTTGTGGTTGGAGCGACCCCTAAATCCATCATGGGAATTGGGCCAGCAGCTTTCCTGAAGTGGGAAGAAGTGAATTTCTGGCTTACACTCAGCTTTATTTGTTTAGTCCAGCTGCTGTGGTTGTGAATGAGGGATTCAGGCAACTGATGTAGGGATACGACCTGCTGCACAGCAGCAGCTTTGGGCTGGTGGGAAGTCATGGCTCAAGTAGGAAGGTAGCAGAAGGCAGCAGAACATGCCACACGTGTCCAGCAATTATAATGAGTGCAGCATGAGTAGATGTGGCACTTGAGGACGTGGTCTAGTGGTCATGGACGTGTTGGACTCAATCTTAGACCTTTATGAGCATAGGATCGAGGTGAATGTTCTGCTTTTTCACCTGGAGCAGATGCAATGAGTTGAATTTCAGCCTTTTCCCTGTAGGTCTGGCAGGCTTTGGCTGCTGCAGCAGGTTTTAGCCCACTGCAGAGGCAGATGCTGCCCACAGCACCCTGCTCATGGCAGTGGGTGGCCCATGGTGGCCCTGCCACCACCTCAGTTAGCAGAAGGCAGCAGAAGATGCCACAAGTGTCCAGGAATAATGATGAGTGCAGCATGAGTAGATGTGGCACTTGACATGGTCTACTGGTCATGGAGGTGTTGGACTCGATGATCTTAGGTCTTTATGAGTATGGGATCAAAGTGAATGTTCTACTTTTTCACCTGGAGCAGATGCAATGAGTTGAATTTCAGCCTTTTCCCTGTAGGTCTGGCAGGCTTTGGCTGCTGCAGCAGGTTTTAGCCCACTGCAGAGGCAGATGCTGCCCACAGCACCCTGCTCATGGCAGTGGGTGGCCCATGGTGGCCCTACCACCCCCTCAGTGAGGGGAATATGTCACATGCAAACCCAAGAAGCAGTGTGCTAACCAACAATTAAGAGTCTCATAATTATCACAGGATGGTTCAAGCTGGAAGGGACCTTTAAAGGTCACCTAGTCTAAACCCCCTGCAGAGAGCATAAAACATCTTCAACTCAGCCATGTTGCCCAAGGCCTCATCTTACCTGGCTTGGAACACTTCCAGGCTTGCGTCCTTCACAATTTCTCTGGACAACTTGTTCCACTGCCTCGCCAGCCTCTTGGGGAAGGATTTTTTCCTTATATCTAGTCTTAATCTCCCCTCTTCCAGTCTGAGAAGGTGCAAGTCTGCCTTCAAGCATCTTGGCAGATTAAAAAGGTGTTTTTGGTGCCTCTTGAGCAAATCTGTCTGTGCCCAAAAGGCTGACATAAATGACTCCTGGCACATGTCAGAGGGGGATGCAAAGACATCAAAGATCTCATCACACCTCCTTCATTGCCTGCATTATATAGAAATAGTTTTCTTTCCCTGTTGTGGAAGGTTTGGCTTCCAACATTTGTTCTTCTGATTTCAGTCCTGACTCTCAGGGTCCCTTAAATGAGGCTACAAAATCCAGATGCCCACGGACACCCTGTACCTGGAATGAGAATCAGAGAATCAACCAAGCTGGAAGAGACCTCCAAGCTCATCCAGCCCAACCTATCACCCAGCCCTAGCCAATCAACCAGACCATGGCACCAAGTGCCCCATGCAGGCTTTGGAATGAGATCATAGAATCATTTTGGTTAGGAAAGACCTTTAAAGTCATTGAGTCCAACCATTCCCTAACTCTCCCATGGCTGGTGCTAAACCATGTCCCTTGGCACCACATCTCTGCCCTCTTTCAAACACCTCCAGGGATGGGGACCAGAGGGAATCACAGAATGTTTTGATTTGGGAGGGATTTTCAGGGAGGCTGGACTAGATGACCTTTAAAGTAGACAACTTCAACTGGATTGGGTTGCAGGCATGGGATGCTATCCAGAGTGACTTGGATAAACTTGAGGAGTGAGCTCATGTGAATTCCATGAGGTTGAATGTGGCCAAGTGCAAGGTCCTGCACCTGGGTTGGGGCAATCCCTGCTATCAACACAGGCTGGGACCTGAAGGGCTGGAGAGAAGCCCTGGGGAGGAGGACTTGGGAGTGCTGGTAGTTGCGAGCTGGAAAGCCTCAAAGCCACCTGCTACATCTGGATGCTGATTCACAGATTGCATTGTGTTGGAAGGGACCCCCAGAGTTCATCTTGTCCAGCTCCCTTGCAGTGAGCAGGGACATCTCCCACCAGATGAGACTGCCCAGGGCCATATCGAGCTTGATCTTGAATGCCTTCAGGGAGAGACATTTGCTGTGACCTCTGCAAACATTCTGAGAGCAGCTGGTGGTGGACCCAGGGGGTTTGCATGTTGCTCTTGGTGGCTGTGGGGTGCTGGGCTGTCACTGGGGTGCAGCATCTGCTCAAGGGATGACTGGGCTAAACAGAGCCCGTAGGAGGGAGATGGCCCCAAACATGGACTCTGTATCACTGCCACTACACCCTCATGCTCTTCACCATGTTATAGCCCAACACTGGATGAACTGCTTGTATCTTTTTCCTCATGCAGACTTCAAAAACCCTTCCCCTGATACCCCTCACCAGGTTGTAGCCCAACGCTGGGTGCACTTCATTGCTTGTTGCATTTTTTTTTGCTCACGTAAACTTTAAAAAAAGCCTTCTCCAGAGCCTGGTGAGGTCGTGGAGGTGTTTGCAGCCTGGCTCGTGCTGGTCTTCAGAGCTTGCTCAGCACAGCTGTGGGAAAAGGCTGCAGGAGCTTTGTCTCGACCTTCAGCACAACCCAGATGCTGTTCCCAGGAGGAAGAAAGCTGGTTTGTGGTGAGGTCAGTAGTGCCATTGTGCAGGGTGTCCTGCCCCATCACGGGAGCAAAGCCCCTCCATTAATCATTTGTTAGCTGCACAGGCTGGAGGAGGGCCAGAGGGTGAGAGGCAAGAGGCTGCCCAGGCTCCCGCAGCAGAGAAGCTTTCTCTTTAAGATCTTGACCTCTTGTAAAGTCAGAAATAGAGCTCTGGGGCTTAACGGGAAACCTTAACTGTTGGGATCCCCTTCTCAGCAGCATCTGTTTGGGCTGGCCGACATTGGAGACTCCCTGGCAGGGAGCTGAGCCTGGGCTGTTACTCTAAATAGGAGTTACTTGAAATGCTTCTGGTGTGCTCTACACCCAAACACAAGTCCCCTGAGGACAGTTTCACCTTGCACCTGAGGAGCTGTGAGCTGCTTGCCCAGCTCTTCTCTCTGGTGGCCAGAAGAGAAGGAGGAGGCAGCTTTGCTTTCCCAGCAAGCTGCTTTCGCTCCAGGAGTGCAGCAGAAGGCAGAGCTACCCTCCCTGCCATCCAGCAATGGTGGTGGCAATCAAGGGGATGAGCTGGAGGTGGCAGAGTGTTGCCAGCCTGTATCATAAAACTTCTCCCCCTGCCTGTCTCCTCCATGCACAGCATTTGTACTGGGCTGTCCTGTGGGAGCTGGCTGGCTGCCTGCTGCTGCTCACCCTTCTCGGGATGCTTCCTCCTTTCTCATCCCTCTTCCATAGGTATTGTTTTTCTCAGCTTCAGGTTGTTGGTGGCAGGCAGAGCCTGGGGCCAGCAGAGCAGTGGGCATGCAATGGCTGCCCAGGTAGAGTGTCCTCCTTCTCCTCCCAACCTGAGCTGCCCACGTGTGTGGCCCATGGTGACCTGCCTGCGTGTGTAGTGCATGGTGACCTGCTGATGTGTGTGGCATGGGGTGACCTGCTGTGGTGCTTTGGCAGTTACCCACCCCACCCCTCTCCCACTCTGAAGTTGCCCAGGCTGGATTGCAGAAGGCAGAAGTTAGTGAATGAAGCTTTTATGTTTACAGCTTTGCACAATACACAAGCAGACATTTACAATATGTCACAGCTATTTACAGCTGTATGCAGAGAAAAACATAACACAGAAACACCACAGCCCTCCCAGAGACCAGAGTCCCTAAGAGGGATTCCCAACCACCCTACCACCTTCTCCCCACTTCCCAATCTTATCCCAGCATTTGTCTTATGTGCCAGGTAGGCAAGGTAGATCAGCCAGGAGGGTTAGTAACAGAAACTGGTTAGTGAAGTTACACAGACCCAGCTAAGAAGGCAGGGAGATGAAGCAGCAAATGTAGCTCAAGCAGCTCTGTCTTACCTATGTGTTGGTTATAATTCTTACACCATCTCAGAAAACAAATGAGTGGAGTAGAATCAAATTTTGTTTTCCTTTCTCAGCCTATAATTGAATTTCTCATTAAAATCCTCCAATTAGTTCAAACCAGCACACCTGCCCAGGTGTGTGTGTGTGGCACAGGGTGTGACCTGCCCAGGCATGTGTGTGGCATGCAGTGTGACCTGCCCAGGCGTGTGTGTGGCACGCTGTGACCTGCCCAGGTGTGTGTGTGTGTGTGTGTGGTGACCTGCCCAGGCATGTGTGTGTGGCACGCTGTGACCTGCCCAGGGGTGTGTGTGTGTGTGGTGACCTGCCCAGGCATGTGTGTGTGGCACACTGTGACCTGCCCAGGGGTGTGTGTGTGTGGCACATGGTGTGACCTGCCCAGGCATGTGTGTGACGAACAGTGACCTGCCCAGGTGTGTATAGTGCACGGTGTGACCTGCCTGGGCACGTGTGTGGTGCACAGTGACCTGCCCAGGTGTGCATAGTGCATGGTGTGACCTGCCTGGGCATGTGTGTGGTGCACAGTGACCTGCCCAGGTGTGTGTGTGGCACCTGGTGTGACCTGCCCATGTGTGTGTGGCACACGGTGTGACCTGCCCGTGTGTGTGTGGCGCGCGGGGGNACTGTGACCTGCCCAGGGGTGTGTGTGTGTGGCACATGGTGTGACCTGCCCAAGCATACGTGTGGCGTGCAGTGACCTGCCCAGGCGTCCATGGGGTGCAGTGTGACCTGCCCAGGTGTGTGTGTGTGGCACATGGTGTGACCTGCCCAAGCATACGTGTGGCGTGCAGTGACCTGCCCAGGCGTCCATGGTGTGCAGTGTGACCTGCCCAGGTGTGTGTGTAGCACATGGTGTGACCTGCCCAGGCATGTTTGTGGTGTGTGATGACCTGCCCGTGTGTGTGTGGCACACGGTGTGACCTGCCCAGGCGTGTGTGTGGCACGCTGTGACCTGCCCAGGTGTGTGTGTGTGTGTGTGTGGTGACCTGCCCAGGCATGTGTGTGTGGCACGCTGTGACCTGCCCAGGGGTGTGTGTGTGTGTGGTGACCTGCCCAGGCATGTGTGTGTGGCACACTGTGACCTGCCCAGGGGTGTGTGTGTGTGGCACATGGTGTGACCTGCCCA
>VWZI01023118.1:111212-135426 GCA_013396835.1 Psilopogon haemacephalus | reverse complement strand
GCACGTGGTGGCACGTGGTGGCCTGGCGGCGCACGCGGGGCACGTGGTGGCCTCCCGATGCGTGCGGCACGTGGTGGCCTGGCGGCGCATGCGGGGCACGTGGTGGCCTCCCGACGCACGTGGTGGCCTCCCGACGCACGTGGTGGCCTCCCGACGCGTGCGGCACGTGGCAGTCTCCCGACGCACACAGGGCATGTGGTGGCCTCCCGACGCATGCAGGGCACGTGGTGGCCTCCCGACACACGTGCGGCACATGGTGACCTGCCGGTGCTCTGCTGGCTCTTGCAGAGTTTGCCGTTTCTCTGGCGGAGAAGATGCAGGCTCAGGAGCTCCTGCGCAGCCTGCGGCTCCCCGAGTTCGATGACCTCAGCCAGTTCTTCCGCAACCTGCCGGCCACGGCCCTGGTGGGCATCGGTGCCTTCGCCGCCGTCGTCGCCTACTGGTTCGCCAGCCGGCCCCGGGCAGTGAAGCCCCCCTGTGACCTGAGGATGCAGTCGGAGGAAGTGGAGGTGAGGCTGGGGGCCCTGGGTGGGAGAGGCTGCATTTTGCTGGAGGTCTGCGTGCCTGGAAGCCATGGAGTTGTTGTGGTTGGAAAAGTCCTTCACGGCCAAGGAATTCAACCACCACCCCAAGGTGACAAAATCACTCCTGAAGTGTGCCACTCAGCACCACATTTCCATGGCTTTTCAGTCCCTCCAGGGACGGGGACTCTACCACCACCCTGGGCAGCCTGTTTTAGGGCTTGTCAACCTTTCTGGGGAGGAAATTGTTCCTTATGTCCAACCTAAACCTGGTGCAAGTTGAGGCTGTTTCTTCTCATGCTATCACTTGTTCCTTGGGTGTAGAGACCAATCCCTGCCTTTTCTCAGGGATTTGTAGAGAGCCAGAAAGTTTTCCCTCGGCTTCCTTTTCTCTAGGCTGAACAACCCCCAGTCCATCACCTGCTCCTCACCAGACCTGTCCCTCAGAACTGTCTCCAGCTTCATCTGGAGCAACTCCAGCACCTCAATGTCCTTCTTGGAGGAGAGGACCCAAAACTGAAGCCAGTCCTCGAGTAGCAGCCTCACCAGTGCTGAGTACTGGAGACAGTCCCTGCCCTGGTCCTGCTGATGACGCTATTCTGATACAGGCTGGGCTGCTGTTGCCAGGACCTGCTCTTGTTTGTTCTGAGGGCTCCCCAGCCTCACCCTGATACCCGCTGTGCTGTGCCAGGGACCACTTCACTCCATCGTTCACCTTCTTCCATTCGCTGGAAAGCTCAGATATGGCCTCTCTGGGATTTTCAGTAGAGGTTTTGGTCTTAATTTTGCTTAACCATCTATGACCAATTGAATGCCAATAGGATCAAATCGAGTGATGCTGCCTCTGTGTGCCCATTGCTGAGTTTGCCTCTGGAAACTTGGGAACAATAAGAAAAATTGGACCCAAGTCTGGGCGTAGAAGCTGAGGAGTTATTAATTTTGGTGCTTCACAAAGAGGTTTTAAAGCTTAATGAGGCTGCTTCTTCTTGAAGAGCGGAAGTACTCCTGAAAAGTGTTTCCACTTACATTAATATCTGGAAGCGATGAGAATTTTTACAGCCTTTGGTGATGTTCTCTCTCTCTCAAATGCTATTTACTTTCACTCCAAAATCTTTTTCCAAAGTTGGGAGGAGTTGACACGTTCCAAGGCAGTTTTCCACCGTGGGTTGGGCTCTGGTGAGACTTTCTCTTGGCTCACAGCACGGTCTTGGTTTGGTCACACTTAGCCTGCCTGGCTCCCCTTGCCCACTCCTAAGCCACCCCTGCTGAAGCCATGCACCTCAACCCAAGCTCTGCTTGGCCTTGAGGGAAGTGATTGTGTCATTGTGCTCAGCACTAGTGAAGCTGTGCCTCAAATACTTGGGTTCAGTTTTGGGCCCCTCCTTACAAGCAAGACATTGAGTTGTTGGAGCATGTCCAGGCAAGGGCAGCAAAGTTGGGGAAGGGTCTGGAGAACAGGTCTGGTGAGGAGCACTGAGGGAACAAACTGGAATTGCTTAGCCTGGAGAAGAGAAGGCTGAGGGAAGACCTCACTACTCTCTACAGATACCTGAAAAGAGTTTGGAGCCAGGTGGGTGTTGGTCTCTTTGCCCTATTATTGGGTGATAGAATGAGAGGAAATGGCCTGAAATGGTGCAAGGAGAGATTTAGGTTGGAGATTAGAAAAATAATTCCTTACTGAAAGAGTGGTCAGGCAGTGGAACAGGCTGCCCAGGGAAGTGGTGCAGTCACCATCCCTGGAGGTGTTCAAGAAATGTATGGACATGGCACTTTGGGGCATGGTTTAGTGGCCATGGTGATGATAGCTTGATGGTCGGACTCAATGATCTTGGAGGTCCCTTCCAATTGAAACAATTCTATGATTCATGTTGGTCTAGATGTCCTCGAGAAGGTGGTCATGGTGCCACTCCTGGTGACCTATGCACTCCCAGAGCACTCCCTTCCTTCAGCATGTCCCCACTCTGGCACTTGCACATTTATAATTTCTCCTCAAATCTCCTTGGGGAAGCATCAAGCATCTCCTGTAGCAGTTAGCTGGGTCTGGTGGTTCTCCATGTCACTGGGCAGCCAGTGACATACTCATAGGTGTTGGAGCAGGAACATGGTGAGGACTGCAGAGGTCTAATTGGCATTTGGGGAATGAGATGCTTCGTGGTTCAGAGCTTTCCTACCTCTTTCCCAGAGGACAGTGCTGGTCCCTGTGTCATGTTATGTCAGATGACCTGATAGAAACCTTCCAGCACAGGGGGACTATAGGAAAGATGGGACACAGACACACACACAATTTCGACTGGGACAAGGGGGAATTCACAGAATTAACCAGGCTGGAGAAGAACTTTGAGATCATCAAGTCCAACCTATCACCCAACACCTCCTAATTAACTAACCCATGGCACTGACTGCCTCATGTAGCCTCCTCTTAAACACCTCCAGGGATGGGGACTCCACCACCTCCCTGGGCAGCCCATTCCAATGCAAATCACTCTCTCTGTGCAGAACTTCCTCCTAACATCCAGCCTATACCTCCCCTGGCACAGCTTGAGGCTGTGTCCTCCTCTTCTGTCCCTGGTTGCCTAGGAGAAGAGCCTTACCCCACCTGGCTACAACCTCCCTTCAGGTAGTTGTAGAGAGAAATTAGGTCTCCCTTGAGCCTTCTCTTCTCCAGGCTGATTTAGATTAGATGTAAAGAGAAATTCTTCTCTGTGAGAGTGATGAGAGCCTGGAACAGGCTGTCTGGAGAAGTTGTGGAGTCTCCTTCTCTGGAGGCTTTCAGGACCCATATGGATGTGTTCCTATGTGACCTGCCCTAGGTGATCCTGCTTTGGTGGGGGATGTTGGACTTGATCTCCATCCTTGGAAACGTTCAAGGCCAGGTTGGACTGAGTAACCTGACTTAGTGGCAGGAGGGTTGGAGCTATATGATTTTTTAAGGTTGCTTCCAACCCCACCCATTCTGTGGCTGTGATTGTGTCCCCCACAGGGCCTGGCTGGAGCACGCCGGTCGGTGATCGGGGACAGCCCGCAGCTGCTGACACACTACTATGATGACGCCAGGACCATGTACGAGGTCTTCAGGAGGGGATTCAGCATCTCTGGTGAGAGCCTGGGACTAGATGCAGAGAGAGGTGGGAGCCTCGAAAGCTTAGGGAGGCTCAGAGAAGGTAGAGGCTGAAAGAGTGTAGGAGCCATCAAAGGATGGGAGGCCCAAATGGTGTAGAGACCCATTTGGACTCAAAGAGCATGGGAGGCTCCAAAAGGCAGTGGGTGGCTCAGCAAGTGGAGCTCTCAGAGAATGGCCATGCCAAAGAGTGGAGGCCAATGGAGGGGAAGCAAAGTGAAGGGAAACTCAGACGTGAAGATCCAGAAGGGATGAAGGGAAGAGGCAAGCAAAGTGGGAGGTCTAAGGAGTGAAGGCTGAGGAAGGAGAAGGCCCAGTGAGAAGCAGGGGAGGTGCTGCAGCCTGCACTGCCCATGGTGATGTGGCTGCTGCTTTTGGAGGGGGGTAGGGGTGGGTTGTAAAGAAGGTCCTGATCTGCCCACGTGTGCTGCTTTGTCCTTCCTGCGCATCCTCTTGTTACCCACGAGATCTTTCTGCTGGTGCTGGCAGGCAATTAACAGCCTGAATTTTGCAGCCTCAGCAAGGCTCATCAGGGTTATTCATTTCCAGAACATTTATGAATACATTAAACAGGGCTGATCTGGGCATGGAACCCAGACTGATCATCTCTGCTGCTGCAGATAATGAGGCTTGCTCTGCTGGCTGCTGCCTCTTCACCACTCGCTCCTCCAGTTTGCATAACATCATAGAATTGTTTCAGTTGCAGAAGACCTCTAAGATCTGGGTCTAGAAGAGGCCATGAAGATGAGGAAAGGGTGGGATCACCTCTCCTATGGGGACAGGCTGAGAGAGTTGGGGCTGTTCAGTCTGGGGGAGAGAAGGCTCCAGAGAGACCTCAGAGCAACCTTTCAGTACCTGAGGGGGGGCTACAGGAGAGCTGGGGAGGGACTTTTTTGCAAGGGCTGAGAGTCATAGGACAAGAGGGGCTGGATTGAAGGCACAGGAGGGGGGATGGATTGAAGGCACAGGAGGGGGCTNGGATGGATTGAAGGCACAGGAGGGGGCTGGATGAAGGCACAAGAGGGGGATGGATTGAAGGCACAAGAGGGGGCTGGATTGAAGGCACAAGAGGGGGATGGATTGAAGGCACAGGAGGGGGCTGGATTGAAGGCACAAGAGGGGGATGGATTGAAGGCACAGGAGGGGGCTGGATTGAAGGCACAAGAGGGGGCTGGATTGAAGGCACAAGAGGGGGATGGATTGAGACTGGACATAGGAAGAAATTCTTTGCAGTGAGGGTGGTGAGACACTGGCACAGGTTGCCCAGGGAGGTTGTGGATACCTCCTCCCTGGAGGTATTCAAGGCCAGGTTCGATGAGGCCTTGAGTGACCTGTGTGGGTGGAAGGTGTCCCTGCATGGGGGCTGGAACTGAATGGTCTTCAAGGTCCCTTCCAACCCAAAACATTCTATGATGAAGCCATGTCCTCAGGTGTTATGTCTGCACATCATTTGAACCCCTCCAGGAGTGCTGACTCCTCGACTCCCTGGACAGTCTGTTCCAATGCCCTGAGCACTCTTTTTCAGGATGCCCTTTTTTTCCCTTTACTCCTTTTAATTCTTTCCACAACATAGCAGGGTAAAGGACTGGGACAAAGGCTCTTAGCAAAGCTGAATATGGTCTCTCAACCTATCCTCCTTACCCCAGTATGGATGGTACCATCAGAGAGCTCTCACACCCTTGTGAGATGGCATCTCCCTCTCCGAAAAGTCAGGATGACTCTTCCTTTCTCTGCCATAACTATTTCTGTGCTGGCTGCTCACGATTTGCTGCCTTACTCAACACACCAGTTTCCTAGTCAGATTATTTTTGGTGCCTCCAGAAGCCTCCCTGGAACTGCAGATATTTCACACCACAGGGTTGGGGGTACATCACTGACTCAGGAGGGGGAGGGAGCTTGTGCAGGTAAGTGCATTAGCAAATTAATTACACTTCTCAATTATTCCTCCTGTCATCAAGCACTGTGTGTTGTCTTCCCTCCCTTCCAGAGCAGGCTGTGCCAAAAATAGCACTTCTCACTTTGAAGAGTTTAAACCAACAGGCAGGGAGAGCAGTGGGAGCTGGTGTTGGGATGAAAAAGCCTATGAGGAGAGGCTGAGTCAGCTGGGGTTGTGCAGCCTGGAGAAGAGGAGGCTCAGGGCAGACCTCATTGCTGTCTGCAACTACCTAAAGGGAGGTTGTAGCCAGGTGGGGTTGGGCTCTTCTCCCAGGCAACCAGAAACAGAATGAGGAGACACAGCCTCAAGTTGTGCCAGGGGAGTATAGGCTGGATGTTAGGAAGAAGTTCTTGACAGAGAGAGTGATTGGCATTAGAATGGGCTGCCCAGGGAAGGGAGGTGTTCAAGAAAAGCCTGGATGGAGCACTTAGTGCCATGGGCTAGGGCTGAGTATTAGGTTGGACTGGATGAGCTTGGAGGTCTCTTCCATCCTTTCCTTTTCCTTTTTCCTTTTCCTTTTTCCTTTTCCTTTTTCCTTTTTCCTTTTTCCTTTTTCCTTTTTCCTTTTTCCTTTTTCCTTTTTCCTTTTTCCTTTTTCCTTTTTCCTTTTTCCTTTTTCCTTTTTCCTTTTTCCTTTTTCCTTTTTCCTTTTCCCACATCTATGAAGAAATGTCTTTTAATGAAGCCATTTTGGGGCAAACTGCTGCTGTCCCCTCTGCAGCTCTGGGAGGAGGTTGAAGCAGCTGTTTGGGGGAGCCAGCAGCCCATCTTCCATTAGATGCACTCGTGTGTGATAGGATCAGCCTTGCTGTGAGCTCTGCCCCAGCAGCAAGAACCAACCTTGATAACAATGGATTCACTCTGGGAAGGCTCTGCTGCATCCCCACAGCAAGTTAATTTTTGCTAACTTCTTCATCTCTGCTTGTGTTTTCCAGAGAATGGTCCCTGTCTGGGGTTCAGGAAGCCCAAGCAGCCCTACCAGTGGCTGTCCTACAAGGAGGTGAGCTGGAAGTGTCCATTACCCCTCTTGGCCCTCAGGGCACATTGCTGTGCTATGGATGTTTTCCAGAAACACTCCCAGCTCCCTCTCCACAGGACTGCTCTCCAGCAGTCACCTCCCAACCTGTCCTGCTGCAATTTATTATTCCTTCCCAGATGCAGCACTCTGTGCTTGTCCTTGTTGAACCTCATTTGGTTCCTCTGTGCCCAGCTCTGTCTGTCCAAGTCTCATTGCTGGTCAGTCATTGGTGGCTCATGACAATGTAAACCATTTGACCTTCAGATAGCAAACACGATTTGAGAGCCTTCCAAAGCTTTCCTTAGTTTGCCATTGTTTATATTCCTCTTTTTTTCTGTTGCTCTCCAAATTTCAGGTGGCTGAAAGAGCAGAAGCCCTGGGTTCAGGCCTCCTTCAGCAGGGCTGCAAGCCGTGCACAAAGCAGTTCATTGGGGTCTTTGCTCAGAACCGTCCAGAGGTGAGATTGATGGCCCAGACTTGTGAGCTGGCTTTATGCTTGAAGCTTACTCTCAGGTGTGCTAAACCTGCTGCCGTGGCCCCCTTCTCACATCCATACTTTGATGTCCTCCTGCAGTGGATCATTTCTGAGCTGGCTTGCTACACCTACTCCATGGTGGTGGTTCCCCTCTATGACACTTTGGGTCCCGGAGCCATTCGCTACATCATCAACACAGGTACAAACAACGTTGGTGTGGAGCCATAGAACCATTGAGGTTGGAAGGGACATTTGGGATCATCAAGTCCAGCCACTCCTGTGCTCTGATCAGAAACCAGTTGGGTTGCCCAGAATGGTTCCTTCTGCTTTCCAAAGCATGGGGTGGTTTCAGTCAGCAGTTGTCTCAGAGTCAAGGCTTGTGAGGAGCTGTGTGTCCCCACGCTGGGTCAGGGATGCTGCTGCTGCATCTCCCACGTGCCTGGTTGTGGAAAGCCATGGATGGGGCTGCTCAGGCTGTGTGAATTTACTCTACATCCACCCACTACTGTGCTGCTTCATGTTTGACCTCCTAGAATCTTTAGCCCACTCGGTGAGAAATTTTAGTCTTTTGAGCTGAATCCCAGAATCAGTTCTGGTTGTCTTTTGAGCTGAATCCCAGAATCAGTTCTGGTTGTCTTTTGAGCTGAATCCCAGAATCAATTGTGGCTGTCAGCTACAGCATTGGGGTGGCTTTAGTTTAGCTAAGACAGCACTGGTGTCCTAANATCAGTTCTGGTTGTCTTTTGAGCTGAATCCCAGAATCAGTTCTGGTTGTCTTTTGAGATGTATCTAAGAATCAATTCTGGTTGTCTTTTGAGATGTATCTAAGAATCAATTCTGGTTGTCTTTTGAGATGAATCCTAGAATCAATTCTGGCTGTCAGCTACAGCATTAGGGTGGCTTTAGTTTAGCTAAGACAGCACTGGTGTCCTAGGGGAAAGAAATGTCACATCCCAGGATTTGTGATGTTTAGCCTGGGATATCAGAACTGATACAAAGGCAGCTGCAAGCCAGCAGCCAGGCTTGTGTTAAAAAAAATATACAAACGTTGACCACAAACAGCTCATTTGGCTGCTTTCCTCCCAGCTGACATTTCCACAGTCATTTGTGACAAACCTGAAAAGGCCAGAATACTCCTGGACCACGTGGAGAGGAAGGAAACGCCAGGTCTGAGCTCCATCATCCTGATGGACCCCTTTGAGAAGGAGCTGACGGAGAGAGGGAGGAGGTGTGGGGTTTGCATCCAGACCATGCAGGAGGTGGAGGTAAGTTTGCTCCCCCTCTCTTTTTTTTTTTTGTTTTGCTCTCTTGTGGTTTCTGGCAAGAGGCAGGAAAACAGACAGGGACCTGTGAGCAGAGTGGCAGGCTCAGTGTCTGGAGAACACATGAAAGAGTTGCTGCTGTTGCTGCGTGGCTCAGCGCGGCTGCCTCTGTGCTGTCGCTCCTTGTTGTTAGGAGCTGACAGCTCAAACCTTCCTGCTCAGATAAGACAGCAGCTGCTCATGGAGCCTAGGAAGGGAGGTTGCTGTTTGAGACAGTAGGTTGCTGTTTGAGACAGTGTCCTCCCACAGGGAAGCCTTACAGCCTTATGCTTCTAGGCAACACCCTGGATCCAGCCCAGCCAACGTGAGGATGGTGCTGCAGTGAGTGCAGGAATGGGTGGCTGGAGAGGAGGAGCTGAGTGCCAGCCACACACTGCTCTGCTCTGGCTCACACCCTCCTCTTCATGGTTTGCAGACTATTAGCGAGTGAGGTACAGCCCAGGAATGGAAATGGAAGTCACTTTTGTTGCTTCCATCTCTTTCAGGAGTGTGGCCGTGAGAGTCGACACGTGCCTGTGGTGAGTTGCTGCTCCTGCTGCTGACTGCAGCTGACTCTGTCACATCTCTTCCACCGAGGGCAGAGGGAAGGGTTTGCTCTGGGCAGAAGGAATCAGCATCACAGAATGGTAGGGGTTGGGGAGGGGCCCTCTGGTGATCACCCAGTCCAAGCCCTGGAAGCATGCATGTCTTGAGGGACAGTGCCTCATGACCAGTTCGAGGGGTTGAGGTGGTTCAGCAGTTCCTTGAACTCTTCCCCTGTGTTGGTTTGAGCTAATTGGAGGATTTGAGTGAGAAATTAGACTATTGGCTGAGAGAGAGATAAACACAGTGTGTCACTTCACCCAGTTTTACTGAGAAAGAGAAAAAAACCCCTGTTTTTAAGAACTGTTCTGAAAACAATCAGATAGCAGACTGCTTCTGTCTGTGCTGGCTGCAGCTACTTTGTCCTCTTTGTCCCTCTGTTNATTACCTTTTCATTGTATATATCTGTAGATATCTGTTATATCTTGTAAATATTTGCTTGTATATTGTGCATTGCCGTAAATATAAAGCTTCATTTATTCACTTCCAGTGTTTTCTGAGTCTTAGCCGGGGTTTATAAAGGTGGGGCAGGCAGGGAACTGCTAAACCACTACACCCCCACACTTTGAAATAAGCCAGGCTAGGACTCAGTCAGCTAGAAGTTAATAAATGAAGCTTTATATTACAGCTTTGCGCAATGTACAAGCAGGTATTTACAACATGTAACAGATGTTTACAGGTCTATACAGTGTAAAAAGTAATACAGAGACACCACAGCCCTCTCAGAGATCAAAGTACCTAAGAGGGGTTTCTAACCCCCCTACCACCTTCCCCCCACTTCCCAATCTTATCTTATTCTCCGTCTTTTGTGCCAGATAAGAAAAGGTAGATCGGCCAGGGGGGTTAGCAGCAGGAGTGTGGTTAGTGAAGTTATTCAGCTAAGAAGGCAGGGAGAGAGAGACATGCAGCAGCAGCCACTGCAGAAAGTGACCTGTCTAATCTTTGGCTTGGGTTCAGTAAACAAATGAGTGAAGGGAAATTAAATTTGGTTTGCTTTTCTCAGCCTATAGTCTAATTTCTCATCCAAATCCTCCAATTAGTTCAAACCAGCACAGGAGTGATGGTTTGAACTGCAAGAGGGAGAGTCAGACTGGAGAGAAGGAAGACATTTTTTCCACTGGGGGTGATGAGACCCTGGCCCAGGTTGCCCAGAAAGGCAGGAGAAGCCCCACTGCTGCAGCCATTCCAGGTCAGGTTGTTTGTGGCTATGAGCAACCTGCTCTAGTTGCAGATGTCCTTGTTGACTGCAGGGGGTTTGGACTAGATGATCTTTAAAAGTCTCTTTCAACGCAACTCATTCTATGACTCCATGACCCTCTCCAATAGAGAGAAAGTGGAGGAGCCCAGGGTCAGCTGGTACCACCCACTGGAGATGTCCATTTGCTTCATCCTCTCCACTTGGGACACCTTGACTGAAATGGTTCATCCTTGCTGAGCATGTTAATGGGACAGGAATTAAATGGCACTGTTAAGACACCCAATTCCAGGCAGCACTGGGAGGATGTGTTTTCATCCTTGGCTTCCTGGTGGTTTTCTGTAGATCAGAAAGAGGACTTGGCAGCATTTCTCCTGGGTTATCTTGGGAAAAATTGCATTGATTTTTTTGTTTTTTTTTTCCCCTGGCTGCTCACACTCATGCAAAAGCAGCTTCTGATTTGCAGGCTTCGTATTTATTTGTGACCCAAAATAGCCCACACAGGTGCTGAGAACAGAGATGCCACTGGGAATGGGAGCAACCAGCAGCTTCAGAAAGCTGTCACCTGGTGTGGAGAACCACAGCTTTCCAGAAATCAGTAGAATCATAGAATCACTCAGGGCTGGAAGAGACCACAAGGATCAGCCAGTTCCAACCCCCCTGCCATGCCCAGGGACACCCTACCCTTGAGCAGGCTGCCCACAGCCTCTGCCACCCTGGCTGCAGACACCTCCAGGGATCTGGCCCCAAACACCTCCCTGGGCAACCCATTCCAGCCTCTCACCACTCTCATGTAAATTATCTCAAGCTTCCCTGCCCACACACCACAGGTATAGGTGGTGTCCTTGAACTATGGACTGCAAGATGTTCCACTCAAGTCTTCTCATGCACATCCTTAATGCAGCTGGAGCAAAACACAGGGCATGGATAGAGCCTCCACCAACTGCAGAAACGTGATTTAAAAGGGTTTTATTGTGGGTTTTATTGCTTGCCAAGGGCAATGAAAGGTTGGGGTGTTTTTTTTTTTCTGAGGAGGAGCTGAAACAATTGGTTTGATCCTGAAGTTTCTAGAATGCCAGCAGCCTGCCTTTGAGCCTTCTGCAACTGACTGATGGGATTTGCTTCTTCTCCTTGTGTGCCTCTAGCCTCCCCGACCTGAAGACCTGTCCATTGTCTGCTTTACCAGCGGCACTACAGGTAAAAGAGGCATTTTATATTCTCTGATAGATGACCAAATGGATTCTCAGGCCCAACCCAATCCGTGCAGACTTTGTGCTGCTGTGGCAGTGATGTCTCTGTGCATCTTTAATACCTAAGAGTCTCTCTGCCTATGCAGTGGGAATCGAAAATACTGATGGGTTTCTTTTCCACCTGAGCTCCCTGACAAGCACTTTGGCAGGGTGATTTTTCCAAGTGGTTTGGAAATTTGCCCACCTGCCTGCTTCCCATTTTGCAGAATGGGTTTGGCATTCATCTTAGCAAGTGTTGCTCTGCAGCTTTCCACTTTGTGTCCTAACCACAGCAGTGCCCCCAGCCCCACCAGAGCCTTCAGCACCTGCCTGCTCTGCAGCATTGCCCCAGCTTGCTCTTGTCTTCCTCATCTCCTTGGGCTGGCTCTGGGACACCCTAGCTGCCAGTACTCGCATGTCTCTGTCCTCTTGAGCCTTGGAGAGGAGCAGCAGCACTTCCCTGACTGCTTCTAGCTTTCTCCTCTCTCCAGACCATGGCTTTCATACAGCTTGCAGGAATTCCCTACTCTGAGAACCTATCAAAAAGGTATTCTGGGCAGGATCATGTTCTGGGGACCATTGGAGCAGCTCTCCCAGCTTCAGCCATGCTCCCAGGATTGGCTAATGCTTGCTCCTGCCCCAAAGCATCCTCCCTGTGGCCTCCACTCATGTAGGCAAGGAGAAGATGCCCTCCAAGAAGGGATTTGCTTGTGCTGCTCAGCAAGGAGAGCACAAAGCCTGAAAGTTAGACTGAGCAAGAGGGGGACATCTACATCTTCCACCTCCTGGAGAAGACCTGCACTGCAGATTAGGTAAGCAACTGCTTTATCAGTTCCAAGTACAAGCTGTCAATGTTATTAATGGAATTATTAAATATTCATATACCATTATGTATTGTATATATTCATATACTATTATATATACTATAAATACCCCCCCCAAAAAACCCACCCCAGCAATATAAATAGAATATATTGGGGTTTTAACCTTCATGCATTGATGTTGGCTTGGAGATCCATGCCCTTCAGAGTGCCCAAGGCAGCGTGCTGTGGGAAAGGAGCCTGTGGCCTTACTCAGTCCAGTCCCATCAGTGGTGATTCCTAAAAAGGGAAAAGCCTGAAGGCAGTGCAGGACAGGAACATCAAAGCCATCCATGCTATGGGCACCTCTAACACCAGGGCAAAGCAACCAGATACAAGTAGGAACTGCAGGCAGGCAAAGGAGCTGTGCCTGCAGCTGCAGGGTTGAGGGGACACAGTTTGTGTGGAGATTCAAGTGCAGGGAATTGTTGTTTCCAAGTCACTTTTTTTCTTTTCTTGTTGAAATTCTGATTTCTGAATCCAAAAAAAAAAAAAAAAAACCAACTGTAGAAGGGAATTTTTATTTTCCTTTTTTTTTCATTTGCAAATGCCACCGTGGGCTGATTATCATAGAATCAGTCAGGGTTGGAAGGGACCACAAGGATCATCTAGTTCCAACCTCCCTGCCATGGGCAGGGATACCCTACCCTAGATCAGGCTGCCCACAGCCTCAGCCAGCCTGGCCTTAAACATAATGGACAAAATCATAGAATCAGTCAGGGTTGGAAGGGACCACAAGGATCATCTAGTTCCAACCTCCCTGCCATGGGCATGGACACCCTACCCTAGAGCAGGCTGCCCACAGCCTCATCCAACCTGGCCTTAAACATAATGGACAAAATCATAGAATCAGTCAGGGTTGGAAGGGACCACAAGGATCATCTAGTTCCAACCTCCCTGCCATGGACAGGGACACCCTACCCTAGGTCAGGCTGCCCACAGCCTGGTTTGCTAACTAAGTCAACATGTGATTGGGAACTGTGAGTGCTCAGGCATTGGAATAGGCTGCCCAGGGAGGTGGTGGAGCCCCCATCCCTGGAGGCATTCAAAAACGTGTGGCCATGGCACTTGGGCATGGTGGTGTTGGGCTGATGGTTGGACTTGATGATCTTGGAGGCCTTTTCCAAGCAAAACATTTCTATGGTTCTATTCTGTGGTTCCTGATCTCCTGCTTTTCTCAGGATCATGCCTGAAGTGACAGAATAGGTCAAGGAGGGAGCTCCCTGGCTTTAGCTGTCACCTGCAACTAAACCCTCCCAGAGCAATACCACATCAGGGCATTTCTAGTGACCCTTCAGAACTTCCTTCCAACAGATACATTCTGAAGGGCTCTAAACAGTTTTGGGTGGTGGGAAACTGACTCTGACTATGAAATTTGTAACCTGGAAACAATTTTAGATGTTGATTTAAAAAAAAAAAAAAAAATCAGATCCCAGAAGTGGACTTTGATGTGTGCTTTTCTTTGATAGGAGCAGATGGCCAAATGCCTCCTCGGGGAGAAGGGAGAGCCTGAGGTTGCTCAGCTCAGCTCACATAGACCAACTCCTATTGTCCCAAGGAACCATCAGCGCTCAGAAACAAGCCAGGAGCACACAGATGTCCCCAGACCATCAGGATACCATTAGTCCAGAGGACCAAACTGGCATTTCCTCAAGGATCCACCTGTATCCAGTTGGATAAAAATTGCTTCCCAGTGGTTCCATGTCCCTGGGTGCCAGAAGCTCCCACAGGGTGGGAAGAACTTGCATCCCAAGATGGATCACACCACTGAGCTAGTGCCGGAGATGCTGCTTGGAAGACCCAATTTAGTGACGTGGGAAATGTTCTTCTGTTGCTTATGGAAACCATCAAACCAGCCTGGCACAAGGATAGAATGAATCATAGAATGGTTTATGTTGGAAGGGAGCTCAAAGCTCAGTCAGTTCCAAACCCCCTGTGCCATAGGCAGGGACACCTCCCACTAGAACAGGTTGCTCAAAGCCTCATCCAGCCTGGCATTGAACACCTCCAGGGAGGCTGTGGAGCACAGAAGCACCCAATGTGGTCAAAGACCACATTGGGTGCTTCTGTGCTCCACAACCTCCCTGGGCAACCTGTGCCAGTGTCTCAGCACCCTCACTGCAAACAGCATCTTCCTAACATCCAGTTCCAATCTCCCCTCTGCCAGTTTAAACCCATTCCCCCTTATCCTGTCATTACAAGATCTTGTCAATAGTCCCTCCCCAGCCTTCCTGTAGCCTCCTCCAGATCCTGGAAGGCCACTCCAAGGTCTCCTGGAAGCCTTCTCTTCTCCAGGCTGGAAAACATGAACTCTCTCAGCCTGTCCTCACAGCAGAGCTGCTGCAGCCCTCTCACCATCTTGGTGGTCTCCTCTGCACTGGCTTCGACACTTGCATGTGCTGCTTGTGCTGGGGGCTGCAGAGCTGCAGACAGTGCTGCAGGTGGGGTGTGAGGAGAGCAGAGCCAAGGGGCACAATCCCCTCCCTTGCCCTGCTGCCCACAGCTGCTCTTGCTGCAGCCCAGCACACAGTTGCTGTCTGGGCTGCACTCACACTGCAGCCTCATCTTGAGCTTTGCATCAGCCCAGACCCCCAGGTCCTGTTCCTCAGGGCTGCTCTCAGCCATTCCCCACCCAGCCTGGAGTTGTGCTTGGGTTTGCACCCACCCAGGTGCAGGACCTTCTGCATAGGTACAGTAAATAGGACAATCTGCCCTAGCCAGGCTGTGAGCAGACTGGGACCACATTGCAGTCATGTCTCAAGATGTGTCTGTGTGAGGAAATTCTCAGAGGAGGGCTGTGGTATGCATCTGGCGTTATCTTTGGGTTTGTTTTAAAGAAGCAAGCATTGGCACTGACAGCCTGTCCAGTTCTGGGCTCCTCAGTTCAAGAGGGAACTTTTGGAGAGACTACACTGGAGGCTGTGAAGATGCTGAGGGGTCTGGAGCAGCTCTGTGAGGGGCAAAGGCTGAGAGTCCTGGGGCTGAGAGCACAGAGAAAAGCAGCCCCAGAGGGGATCTGATCAGTGCTCAGCAAGAGCTAAAGAGTGAGGTGCAAGAGAAGGCTCCCAGGGAGAAATTCTTGTGGCCTTCCAGTATCTGAAGTGGGCTACAAAAAAATTGGGGAGAGACTTTTTAGGCTATCAGGGAGTGACAGGACTAGGGGGAATGGAGCAAAGCTGGAGGTAGGGAGATTCAGAGTGGAGGTGAGGAGGAAGTTGTTGAGCATGAGAGTGGTGAGAGGCTGGAATGGGTTGCCCCTGCAGGGAGGTGTTTGGGGCCAGATCCCTGGAGGTGTTTTTGGCCAGGCTGGCAGAGGCTGTGGGCAGCCTGCTCTAGGGTAGGGTGTCCCTGGGCATGGCAGGGGGGTTGGGACTGGATGCTCCTTGTTTTCCCTTCCAACCCTGATTGATTCTAAGAGGCCAGACTCTTGTCAGTGGTGCCCAGTGACAGGGCAAGGGGCAGTGGTCACAGAACCCCAGGAGGTTCTATCTGAAGTAGAGAAACTTCTCTCTTGTGAGCTTGCTGGAGCCCTGGAGCAGGCTGCCCAGAGAGGTTGCAGAGTCCTCTTCTCCTTCCAAGTGGACCTTGTGATCCTGGGCAAGCTGCTGTGGGTGGGTTTGAGCTAGATGGTCTCTAGTGGTGCCTTCCAACCTGAACCATGCTGGGATCCTGTAACCTTTTTGTCTCAAAGTGGCAGTTCTGGGAAGGGGCTCCAAGCGAGTGGCACCTCAGTGGGTTTGCTGGGTTAACTCTTAAAACAGAAGAACTAAAAAAGGTGGAAATTTATTCCCCTAGCCCAAGAAGCTGCAGTTCTCCTGTGGGCAGTGTGGCTGGTGCTGGATTTCTGCTGATGAAGGCTCTCCTGGCTCTGACACTGCTACTCTACTTTAACCCCATTAGCAATGCAGCCTCTCAGGGGTGCTGGTGGGACACGGGGGAAGGAGCCAGGACAGTCCCTCTACTTCCAGGCACACCATGGCAATTTGAGCAGAGGCATAGAATATGCCTTAAAAGTCAGAGGTGTGGAGTTAGTAAACAAGCCTGAGGGCTCGAAGCGTCTTGAGAAATCATCCCAAAAAAAGAAATCTGTGCTAAGGTGCAGGAGGCAGATCTGCTGCTGGCATGGCAGGAGGGAGCAGTTTTGAATTTCCAAAGCAAGCAGGCATGTCCTCTCCTCTACCAGGGAGTGACCTGGGGGCTGCTGGCATGAAGAAACTTCTGCAAGGCTGCAGGAGCGCAGCCACTTGTTTGGACTCCAAGGGCTGAGCGCGGGGATTGGGCTGGACAGCTAAAATAGCACAGGCATTAGCTGGGTTTGCTCTTACACCTGAGGGTGGTTCATGAAGTTCTCTGGAGGTCTGGATCCTCTGGTGCACCCTGCTGTGAAAATAAGAACCCTGGAATAAAGCCTGCCTGGCTGAGCTGGTGCCTGCCAGCCTGGCTGTACTGCACAGCAGGACAGGAGCAGTTGTGGTTGGTGAAGCTGCCAGCTCCAGCTTCACCTCGGAGCTTCGGAAGAGGATGAGCATGAGAGCAAAACAACATCCTGTGCACTGTGTTCATCTGCAAGTGGTTGGGACTGAATCACCACAAGGCTTTTGGACCACTGAATTTAGGGACTGGATCACTGCAAAGGCTCTTGGAATACTGAATTTTGTGTCTGAATAACTGCAAAGGGGCTTGGAACACTAAATTTTGTGACTGAATCACTGCAAGGCTCTAGGAACACCAAATTTTGGGACTGAATCACAGCAAGGCTCTAAGAACATCAGATTTTGGGACTGAATCACTGCAAGGCTCTAGGAACATCAGCTTTTGGGACTGAGTCACAGCAAGGCTCTAAGAACATCAGATTTTGGGACTGAATCACTGCAAGGCTCTAGGAACATCAGCTTTTGGGACTGAGTCACAGCAAGGCTCTAAGAACATCAGATTTTGGGACTGAATCACTGCAATGTTCTTGGAACACTGAATTTTGGGACTGAATCACTGCAAGGCTCTTGGATCACCAGATTTTGGGACTGAGTCACTGCAAGGCTCTAGGAACATCAGATTTTGGGTCTGGATCACTGCAAGGCTCTTGGATCACCAGATTTTGGGACTGAATCACTGCAAGGCTCTTGGATCACCAAATTTTGTGACTGAATCACTGCAAGGCTCTTGGAACACCAAATTTTGGGTCTGGATCACTGCAAGGCTCTTGGATCACCAGATTTTGGGACTGAGTCACTGCAAGGCTCTTGGATCACCAGATTTTGGGACTGAGTCACTGCAAGGCTCTTGAAACACCAAATTTTGGGACTGAATCACTGCAAGGCTCTTGGAACACCAAATTTTGGGTCTGGATCACTGCAAGGCTCTTGGATCACCAGATTTTGTGATTGAATCACTGCAAGGCTCTTGGATCACCAGATTTTGGGACTAAACCACTGCAAGGCTCTTGGAACATCAAATATTCAGCACACTGCATTGTGTTTTGAATTGCTGTAGTGCAATAAACCCCTGCAATAATTACTGCTTTGGTCAAGAGTTTGTTTGATGATCTGAGAAGGCTGGGGGCAGAGCAGTGTGTCCAGAGAGGGGCCAACAAAGCTGGTGAAGGGTCTGGAGAACAGGTGTAGTGAGGAGCTGGGGACTGGGGTTGTTCAACTTGGAGCAAAGGAGGCTCAGAGGGGACCTCCTGGCTCTCTACAACTCCCTGAAAGGAAGCTGGAGATAGGTAGGGCTTGGTCTCTTTTCCCAGAGAACAAGTGACAGGACAAGAGGAAGAAGCCACAAGTTGGAGAAAAGGAGGCTGAGGTTGGACATGAGGAACAGTTTCTTGCCTGATGCAGGCTGCCCAAGGCAGTGGGAAGTGGTGAAAAGAGGCTCGGGGAAACTTTCTGGCTCTCTGCAACTCCCTGAAAGGAAGCTGGAGCTAGGTAGGGCTTGGTCTCTTCTCCCAGAGAACAACTGACAGGACAAGAGGAAGCAGCCACAGGTTGGAGAAAAGGAGGTTGAGGTTGGACATGAGGAACAGTTTCTTGCCTGATGCAGGCTGCCCAAGGCAGTGGGAAGTGGTGAAAAGAGGCTCGGGGAAACTTTCTGGCTCTCTGCAACTCCCTGAAAGGAAGCTGGAGCTAGGTAGGGCTTGGTCTCTTCTCCCAGAGAACAACTGACAGGACAAGAGGAAGCAGCCACAGGTTGGAGAAAAGGAGGTTGAGGTTGGACATGAGGAACAGTTTCTTGCCTGACACAGGCTGCCCAAGGCAGTGGTGCAGTCCCCACCCCTGGAGGGGTTTCAGAGCTATGTAAATGTGGTGCTGAGGGATGTGGGTTAGTGGCAGACTGAGCAGTGTTGGGTTAATGGTCAAACTTGATGATCTTAAAGGTCTCTTCCAACCCAAACCATTCTGTGAGTCTCTGCTTACCTGTAAGAGCATGGCAAAGCTCCTGGGGACATCCCTGTGCCTACGCAGGTTACCTGCAGGTAAAGCTCCTCTGATCTGCTTCCGCTCGGCGTAGCAGGAACTGCTCAGCACCACTAGCCTCGAATTAAACCAATCTGCTTAAAGACACTCTGGAGAGAGAGGCTGGCTCTGTAATCCTGATTGGAGCTGAGCTATGCCTTCTTTACAGAAATAAACCCTTTGAGGCTGATGCGAGGGGACAGTGCTGTGACAGGAGGACACGCAGAGTCCCGCGTGCCCGTGCCCAGCAGGGCTCTTGGCTCATGCATTCCACTTCTGCTCTTCCACAAACACCAAATGTTGCTGTGTGAGCAGATAGGAAATGCAGAAGATGTGTTATGGCGCGAAGGGAGATTCCCAGCTCAGAAAAGAGGGGGGAAGAAGCAAATATTGATGATGTGGAGCTGCCCAAGCGGGTGATGGAGGAAATGCTGCAGGTGCAGTGCCTGGCAGTAGGATGAGACATGACACAGGGACTTTGCCAGCTCCTTAATGGGTTTGGTGGTGCCTCCAGGACACTTCTGCTCTGCTGCTGCCAATATTAATGATTTCTCTTAATTGCATTCTCATAGTCTTCTGTGTAGCTGAATTTCTGCTATATATTGCTTGGTTTTTGCAGGGTTCAGGTTCTCCGGCACAGTGGCTGAGTAAAAGCTTGACAGCTTTTTATAGGGGGTTTGAATCCAAGACCAATTGTAGTCAAAATCTGTCTGAAACAGGTCCTACCTGGCTGGAAACAAGCTATAGTCAAAACAGATCCTATCTGGAGAGGCTGGGAATGAGCCATAGTCAAAACAGATCCTACCTAGAGTAGCTGGGAACAAGCTATAGTTGGAACAGATCCTACCTGGAGAGGCTGGGAACAAGCTATAGTCAAAACAGATCCTATCTGGAGAGGCTGGGAATGAGCCATAGTCAAAACAGATCCTACCTAGAGTAGCTGGGAACAAGCTATAGTTGGAACAGATCCTACCTGGAGAGGCTGGGAGCAAGCTATAGTCAAAACAGATCCTACCTAGAGTAGCTGGGAACAAGCTATAGTCAAAACAGATCCTACCTGGACAGGCTGGGAACAAGCTATAGTCAGAACAGATCCTACCTGGAGAGGCTGGGAACAAGCTATAGTCAAAACAGATCCTACCTAGAGTAGCTGGGAACAAGCTATAGTCAAAACAGATCCTGTCTGGAAAGGCTTGGAACAAGCTATAGTCAAAACAGATCCTGGCTGGGAACAACCAACCAGGTCTGAAGGTCCTGCTTACCAAGCTGCTTCCATCTGAGCATCCTCACAAATTGTAGTTGGGCTGCTTCTGGTGGAAGCTGTTGTTCAGAGCCTCCAGCAGAAGTGTTCATGTTTCCAGCATCGTTTTATTCCAAGCAGTGTGACGCACTAAGTGCTTTTGGTTCCTATTTCTGCACAGATATGACTCTGAAAACAGCCTAGGTTTGGAAAATCTCCCTGAAAGGAACTTACTATTTTCACCACTTCTTGGTTTGGGTGGTTGTTCAGCTTTCGGAAAGCCTACTTGGCTCATCATCTTCTAATGTGGCTCATCTTCTAACGTGACTCTTCTTCCTTGCAGGGAGCCCCAAAGGTGCCATGCTGACCCATGGGAACGTGGTGGCTGATTTTTCAGGCTTTCTGAAAGTGACAGAGGTGAATACCCTGGTGGAGAGAACATTGGCGTGTTGCAGAGTGTGTTTGGGTTAAGCCGTGTGTGCCTGCACGGGCTGGAAATGTGCTCTTGCAAGATGAGAGGGGAAATTTCTCTCCTTCAGAGGGTTTAAATCCACGGAAGTGGCAGCAAGGCTGAGCTTAGAGCATTAAATGCCCTTCCCAGTGCTGGCTCTCTGGCTCTGTAGGGCACAAAGCGCTCCTGAAGAGCAAAGTAGTCTCCTGTGAATCAGTTAATTGATGACTTGTGAGGAGAGGCTGCTGCTGGTCTCTTCTCACAGGTAACTGGAGACAGAACAAGGAGGAATGGTCTCAACCTGAGGCTAGGTAGGTTTAGATCGGACATTAGGAGAAAGTTTTTCACAGGGAGAGTGGTCGGGGACTGGACTCACAAATCCTGGATGTGGTCAAAAGTCATTTGGATGTGGTGCTTGGGAGTGTGGTTTAAGGTGAATCTTGTAGAGTAGGGTTTTAGGTTGGACTTGGTGATCCTGAGGGGCTTTGCCAACCTGGATCATCCTGTGATTCTGTGAATTAGGAGAGCAAATAAGCCCTGCACAGATGAAAAAGGTGCTTGGGGGGTTAAAAAAGAAGAGCAGAGGGTCCAGTGGTGCTCTTTGAGATCCACTGTGCCCACATCTTCATTTATTTGAAAGCTCTCTGCATTTCAAGAGTGTTCATATATATATATATATATATTTAATGTGTCTAAATATACATATGAACATATGAATATTTCACCAGAATGGTTCATTCAATGGATATTGTAATATATCTCACCTCCTCTTATATGCACTGGCCAAGCACCTGGGTAAGATGTTTGATGCAGTGTGGTTCTCACAAACTACACAGGAAGCAGAACTGCTTTAGCACTGCTTTATTGAGGATTTTGTGCAGCTTGTAGCTGACAGAGAATTAGTTCTTTTTCATCTGGAGCAAACAGGAATTTCCACCCAGTAGCAATGTGCACAGAAGGTGGACAGTTTCTTCCCTGAGACTCCTTACTGGTTTTATGGTCGGTGCTGGGAACACTGCAGTGTGTTTTTTATCCTAATCCTTCAACATTCTGAGGTTCCAAGACCACTGCTGGCCACATGCAGTGAGGAAGCCTGCTGAACTCCCCTGGCCAAGTGTCTGCAGAGTGGTGACTGTTGGCAGATGAAATGCTCATGGTAGGATGAAATGCTCATGGCAGGATCAACTGCAGGGAGGAAGGGCCACTGAACTCCCCTGACCAAGTGTCTGCAGGGTGGTGACTCTGTGCAGGATGAAATGCTCATGGCAGGATCAACTGCAGTGAGGAAGGGCCACTGAACTCCCCTGACCAAGTGTCTGCAGGGTGGTGACTCTCTGCAGGATGAACTGCTCATAGTAGGATGAACTGCAGGGAGGAAGCCCACTGAACTCCCCTGGCCAAGTGTCTGCAGGGTGGTGATTGCAGAGTGAAATGCTCATGGTGGGATGAAATACTCATGGTAGGATGAACAGCAGTGAGGAAGCCCACTGAACTCCCCTGGTCAAGTGTCTGCAGGGTGGTGACTGTTGGCAGGATGAAATGCTCATGGATATTGTAATATATCTCACTATGAAATATTCATGGTAGGATGAACAGCAGTGAGGAAGGCCACTGAAATCCCCTGGCCAAGCGTCTGCAGGGTGGTGACTCTCTGCAGGATGAACTTCTCATGGCAGAATGAACTGCAGGGAGGAAGCCCACTGAACTCCCCTGGCCAAGTGTCTGCAGGATGGTGACTGTTGGCAGGATGAACTGCTGGTGGCAGCGAGCCCCCAGGTTTTGCTGGGTCTGGGGCAGGGAGATGCACGGATGAAAGCTGATGCTTAGCTGGCCCTGAGCTTCAAAGGGCAGGAGCGGTTATTTTGGAAGAGAATTGATTTAGAGAGAGCTGAAGGGAACTTGGCATCTTCCAGGGCTGGCCCTCAGGAATGGGTTTAGTGTTCACTGATGGCCATGGGACTCTCTGATGGACCTCAAAGGTATCAAGTTGAGACCTAAGGCTGGTGTAAGTGGTGGTAAATCTGATAGCTCAGGCACCAGAGTGCTGTTGTGGGGAGAGTAAATGCCCTTAGCTGCTCCATATGGGTCAGGCAGCATCCAGCCACAGCGAGGAAACCAAGAAAACTGCAAAGTACTTCAAAGTAGTCTAAATTAACACCATAAAATTACCTAAAGCTGCCAAGTACAGTCAAGGTGCTGCTTACGGAGCCTTGTGCCAGCTTTGCCTGGCTCGGTGCTGTCTATAAGTGGACTCTTTTTAAAGTGAACCTAAAGGTTTGCTGCTATTTATTGTTCTCAAAGGCCAAGAAGCTGTTTGCCTTTTTGTATTTAACCGGGCAGCTGTGCCAAGCGTGAGGTAATATCCAAGGTCATCGTTTTGGGCTGATTTAAAAGGAAATTATTTGTTGTCTGGGCACTTAAGGAAAAGAAATAAATAAATAAAGGCAGCACAGTTAGTGATGCTGATGGTTTGACATTACTGTGCTTGCAGAAAATGAGGCCACTCTGAAATAATATCTAAAGAGATTTGCAGGCTCTAATGGCTTCATTCAGGCTGACAGAGAAAATAATCTGAAATGGGAGGCTCAAAATGCCTGCGTGGTCAGTCCTGCCTGATTTCAGTAGGTAATAATTGGGTGGGGATATCCAAACAGGACTTGCAGAGGTTAAAGTAAAAGTAAAAATAAAAGTAAAGTAAAGTAAATTAAAGTAAAATAAAATAAAGTAGGCTGAGACACAAAACAATCTGAAATGAGATGCTCAAAATGCCTGCGTGGTCAGTCCTGCCTTATTCCAGTAGGTAAAAATTGGGAGGGGATATCCAAACAGGACTTGAAGAGATTAAAATAAAATAAACTGAAATAATAAAATAAAATACAGTAAAATAAAATAGGCTGAGACACAAAGCAATCTGAAATGAGATGCTGAAAATGCCTGCGTGGTCAGTCCTGTCTGATTTCAGTAGGTAATAATCAGGAGGGGATATCCAAACAGGACTTGAAGAGATTAAAATAAAATAAACTGAAATAATAAAATAAAATACAGTAAAATAAAATAGGCTGAGACACAAAGCAATCTGAAATGAGATGCTGAAAATGCCTGCGTGGTCAGTCCTGTCTGATTTCAGTAGGTAATAATCAGGAGGGGATATCCAAACAGGACTTGAAGAGATTAAAATAAAATAAACTGAAATAATAAAATAAAATACAGTAAAATAAAATAGGCTGAGACACAAAGCAATCTGAAATGAGATGCTGAAAATGCCTGCGTGGTCAGTCCTGTCTGATTTCAGTAGGTAATAATCAGGAGGGGATATCCAAACAGGACTTGAAGAGATTAAAATAAAATAAACTGAAATAATAAAATAAAATACAGTAAAATAAAATAGGCTGAGACACAAAGCAATCTGAAATGAGATGCTGAAAATGCCTGCGTGGTCAGTCCTGTCTGATTTCAGTAGGTAATAATCAGGAGGGGATATCCAAACAGGACTTGAAGAGATTAAAATAAAATAAACTGAAATAATAAAATAAAATACAGTAAAATAAAATAGGCTGAGACACAAAGCAATCTGAAATGAGATGCTGAAAATGCCTGCGTGGTCAGTCCTGTCTGATTTCAGTAGGTAATAATCAGGAGGGGATATCCAAACAGGACTTGAAGAGATTAAAATAAAATAAACTGAAATAATAAAATAAAATAAAATACAATAAAATAAAATACAGTAAAATAAAATAGGCTGAGACACAAAGCAATCTGAAATGAGATGCTGAAAATGCCTGCATGGTCAGTCCTGTCTGATTTCAGTAGGTAATAAT
>VWZI01023118.1:83925-95959 GCA_013396835.1 Psilopogon haemacephalus | reverse complement strand
CCCTACACTATTCTACCCTACTCTACTCTACAGTATTCTACTCTATTCTACTATTCTACCCTACCCTGCACTATTCTACCCTACCCTGCAATATTCTACCCTACCCTACTCTATTCTACCCTACCCTACTCTATTCTACCCTACCCTGCACTATTCTACCCTACCCTACTCTATTCTACCCTACCCTACTCTATTCTACTCTATTCTTCTATTCTACCCTACTCTATTCTACCCTACTCTATTCTGCCCTACTCTATTCTGAGCTATTTTACTCTACTCTCTGTGGTGAAATAACTTCCGTGGGAACTCTCATTTCTCTCTCCTGACAGAATGGGACTCTCAAAATCATTGATCGGAAAAAGCATATATTTAAACTTGCTCAGGGAGAATACATTGCCCCAGAGAAGATAGAGAACATCTACATCCGCAGCGACCCCGTGGCCCAGATCTACGTCCATGGAGACAGCCTGCAGGTAAAATCTCAGTTTGCAGAAGATCTTCCTTCTTTGTGAGCAGGAAAGAGAGAGCTGGGTGTGAAGGAGGGGAAAGTGGGAGTGGGTCACACGTGGCTTTGCCCTGCTGCCTCCCTTCTGCTCTGGAGCTGGCTGCCAGCCACGCAGGAGCTGAGCTGCTGTGTGACCCTAAGCAGCTTGGAGGATGTTTTGGCTTTATATTTGCTTCAGTGTCACCTCTGGGTCTCTAAGGCTCTTCTGTGCCACACTGCCTGTGCTAAGCCATCTGAAGGTGAAGCCACTGGTGCTCCACAACCACTGCCTGTGGGTTTTGGCCAGTCTTGTCCTCCTTTTGCCTTGCCCCTCTCCACAAATTACAACCCTGTTTGCATGTGTGGTGAAGATGGTTAACCCCCACCTTGTGTGGTGCTTTGGCAGTTATCTGCCCCCCACACTTTGAAATAACCCAGGCTAAGGCTCAGTCGGCTGGAAGTTAAGGAATGAAGCTTTATATTTACAGCTCTGCACAATATACGAGCAGATGTTTACAATGTACAACAGATATTTACAGTGAAAAGGTAATACCACAGCCCTCCCAGAGATCAAAATCCCTAAGAGGGGTCTCTAACCACCCCTACCACCTTCCCCAGTCTTATCTCACCAGCTGTTTCATGCAGTGGATAGGCAGAGGTAGATGGGCCAAGGGGGATTAGCAGCAGGAAAGAAGTTAGTGGAATTATTCAGATCCAGCTAGGAAAGGCAGGAGGAAAGAGCCATGCAGGAGCTACCACAGCCCAAAGGGGTCTGAAGCAGTCTCACTTATCTGTGTTTGGGTTACAACTCTTAAAGCATTTATTTTCTTTCTCAGTAAAGCTATGAGTGAAGCAGCACCATCAGTGTTTGCCTTTCTCAGCCTATAGTCTAATTTCTAATTCAAATCCTCCAATTAGTTCAAACCAGCAAACATGTATGGCTCCTGAAGCTGGTCCAACTCATCCCTCTGCATCCACTGACCACAATTATGAGGCTTTCTTTGGCATCAGAGTTTTCCTGAGACTCAAAGGTCCATGAACTGCTTGTGTCAGGCACTGGAAGAAGCTGCCCACGGGAGGTGGTGGAGTAAGCATCCCTGGAGGTGTTCAAGAACCGTGTGGATATGGCACCTGGGGACATGGTTTCATGGCCATGGTGGTCTTAGGTTAACAGTTGGACTTGATGATCTCAGAGGTCTTTTCCAAACTGTTCTGCTCTAGTTTATGCCTGTGGGAAAAAAAAAAAAAAGAATCATAGAACCTCAGCAGTGTTGGGGTTGGGAGAGAGCTTTGATATCATCAAATCCCACTGCTTGCCTAGAGCTCAAAATCCCACCACTGCTGCTAAGCCACTACCACTAAACCATGTCCCTCAGCACCACATAAAAGTGAAGAAAGGAATCTAATTGCTGTCCAGAGCACAAACTTCAGCCAAAGGTGCTCAGATTGTTGGCAAATGCAGGAGCAGTCACAGACAACCATTTCATAGGAGAAAAAGGCATAGACATCAAAATACACCTCACTGAGTTGAGCAAATTGTTGACCTAATTAAACAAGGAGTGATTAAACACATGGCAAATGCAACCAGTTGATAGCTTCACTTCAGTGTAGGGTCTTGAATGCTGTTCAGCCTTTGCCTGCAACTCTCCTTCTCCTTCCTCTACAGGCTTTTCTGGTGGGAATTGTGGTGCCTGATTCTGAAGTTATGCCAGGCTGGGCAAAGAAAAGAGGCTTTGATGGAACATATGCAGAGCTCTGCAAAAATAAGGTTTGTCTTTCTGTCTGTCTACAAGGCAGATCATTCCTTCACATCACGCAACCTTGTTAGGAGCTGGTGTCTATGAGTCATGATCTTAGCAGCAGGAATTATTTGCCCACTGCAAAGGAAGCAGGGTTGATATGGGTCCAGTGATGTGTGCTGGGCTGGTATGGACCTCTGCAAACTCCTACAAGGGTCTGCCTGGCAGAGACCACCAACAGGGACACAGGAGGTGTTATGATGGGTTAGAGGTCTTAAATGAGATCCCAGCCTTATTTCCATGTGCTCTCTGAGCAGGGAGAAATTCAGTTAAGTTCAACAGGGACAAGTGTTGAGCACAATCTCTACCTGCTGCAGAGCAGTGAAGGGGAAAAGGATTAGTGGATGGGAGGTTGACCATGAACCAGCAATGTAGTCTTGTGGCAGGAAGGCCAATGGGCTCCTGGGGTGCATTTAGAAGACTGTATCCAGCAGGTCAGGGGAGGTTCTTTTCCCCCTCTGCTCTGCCCTAGTGAGGACAGACACATCAGGGGTCTTGTGTAGAGTTCTGGGCTCCCCAGTTCAAGAGAGACAGGGAGCTACTGGAAAGAGTGCAGTGAAGTCTACAAAGATGCTGAGGGGTCTGGAGGATCTCTGTGAGCAGGAAAGGCTGAGAGTCTGGAGAAGAGCAGCCCCAGAGGGGACCTGATCAATGCTCTCAGCAAGAGCTAAAGGATAGGGGGCAAGAGGATGGGGCCAGACTCCTTTCAGTGGTACACAGTGACAGGACAAGGCACACCCAAGCCCTCACCACTCTGGGATTGTGACTACGGAGCAGAACATTTGCTAATTATTAACGAAGTGCCAGTGAGACTTGAGCTTGACATGAGGAATCTGTGTTTGAACCCAGGAGCTGCAGCAAGCGATAATGGAAGACATGGTCCGGCTGGGTAAGGAGAGTGGACTCCATTCCTTTGAGCAGGTAAATTCTCCCAGGGCTCACCTAACTCAGCATGGCCAGGCAAGCAACCTGGCCAACAGGGATTTCACAGAATCATAGAATTAGCCAGGTTGGAAAAGAATTCTAAGATCAAGGTCTTGTAATGACAGGATGAGGGGGAATGGGTTCAAACTGGCAGAGGGGAGATTGAAACTGGATGTTAGGAGGAAGCTGTTTGCAGTGAGGGTGGTGAGACACTGGCACAGGTTGCCCAGGGAGGTTGTGGAGCACAGAAGCACCCAATGTGATCAAAGATCACATTGGGTGCTTCTGTGCTCCACAGCCTCCCTGGATGTGTTCAAGGCCAGGTTGGATGAGATCTTGAGCATCCTGATCAAGTGGGAGGTGTCCCTGCCTATGGCACAGGGGGGTTGGACCTGGCTGAGCTTTGAGGTCTCTTCCAACCTAAACCATTCTACGATTCTACTCCTGCACAATGCCCAGCCTAACAAAGTGCAAACCAGTCTGGCTCGGGGAATCACAAAAGCAGCAGATGGCTGGGGAATTTTGTCTTAAATGGGTGGCCTAGGACCAGTCAGGCAGCAGCTTTCTGCTTTCTCCCGCACCAGTACTCCCATGAAGGCACTGGAAGGAAAAGCTCTCTCCCATCTGTGCTGCCAGGCTCCCTGCTGAGCTCAGACACAGCACCACAAACCATGGCAGCCTTCAAAATCCTGTTTGCCTGGGCTCAATGCTTGGAGTTCGCTTTAATTAGCTGGCAAAACACCACCAGCCCTGGAGAGGTGATCATCAGGTGCACTCCTTGTGTCTGCAAAGCTTTGTGATAATTTTGCAAGACCAAATTAGTGCTGCTTACTTCAGCAGCTGGGTTAGGATGATGAGTTTTTAAGCCATGTCTCCCTGCCCCCCCTCCCTCCCTTCTGCAGCCTTCCAGCCTCATGGAACTGCAGTTGCGTTATCACATATGGTGACAGTGTCCCCTGTGCTGTCTTCTGGCCTTGGTTTCACGGGGAAAAGAGGTTTATGTGCTCATTCTGTCTGTGCTGGATGGCTGTCAGGTCAGCACAGGCACAGGAAAAGCAGCAACAGATGGGGAGGAGTGCTGGAGGCATTTAGTGGCACCTTGGGAAACTTGGGGAAGGTGACAAAAATCCTGGGGAAACAGCCTCAAGTTGCACCAGGGGAGGATTAGCTTCAACGCTAGGAAAAAAAATCTTCCCCAAAAGGGTTGTCAAACCCTGGCACAGGCTGCCCAGGGCAGTGGTGGGGTCCTCTTACGTGCCAGAGAAGCAAAGGTAGATCGGCCAGGGAGGGTTAGCAGCAGGAAAGTAATTGGTGAAGTTACTCAGATCCAGCTAAGAAGGCAGGGAGAGAGATGCAACAGTGAGCGGAGCTCAGACAGCTCTGTCTTACCTTATCATCAGCAACTTTGCTGATGACCCAAGCTGTGTGGTGCAGCAGCCAGGCTGGAGGGTAGGGATGGCATCCAGAGGGACCTGGACAGGCTGCAGAGGTGGGCACAAGCCAACCTCAGGAGGTTCAGCAAGGCCAAGGATAAGGTCCTGCAGCTGGGTCGAGGCAATGCCAAGCACAAATCCAGGCTGGGCAGTGAGTGGCTGGAGAGCAGCCCTGAGGAGAGGGACTTGGGGGTGCTGGTGGATGAGAAGCTGAAGATGAGGCAGCAGTGTGCACTTGCAGGGCAGAAAGGCAAGCAGAGGCTGGGCTGCAGCAGGAGCAGTGTGGGCAGTGTGAGGTGATTCTCCCCCTCTGCTGTGCTCTGCTGAGAGCCCACCTGGAGTAGTGCATCCAGTGCTGGAGCCCCTGGGACAAGAGGGATGTNCATCCAGTGCTGGAGCCCCTGGGACAAGAGGGATGTGGAGATGCTGGAGGTGTGCAGAGAAGGGCCCCGAGGATGCTCAGAGGGCTGCAGCACCTCTGCTGTGAGCACAGCCTGAAAGAGTTGGGGCTGTGCAGGCTGGAGAAGAGGAGGCTCCCAGGGGACCTTCTTGTGGCCTTCCACGATCTGAAGGGGGCTACAGAAAAGCTGGGGAGGGACTTTTGAAGCTATCAGGGAGTGATAGGACTAGGGGGAATGGAGCAAAGCTGGAGGTGGGGAGATTCAGATTGGAGGTGAGGAGGAAGTTGTTGAGCATGAGACTGGTGAGGCCCTGGGATGGGTTACCCAAAGGAGGGGTTGGGGCCACATCCCTGGAGGTGTTTTTGGCCAGGCTGGCAGAGGCTGTGGGCAGCCTGATCTAGGGTAGGGTGTCCCTGGGGATGGCAGGAGGGTTGGAACTAGATGATCCTTGTGGTCCCTTCCAACCCTGACTGGTTCAATGATCTTTGTTTTGATTCTAAGTTTATACTATTTCAGTAAACAAGTGAGTGAAGGAGGCACTGGAACGTTTCCCTTTCTCAGCCTACAGTCTAATTTCTCATTCAACCCCTCCAATTAGTTCAAACAAGCACCATTAGTTTCAAACCCAGAGGGGTTTCAAAGCCGTGTAGATGTGGTGCTGAGGGACACGGTACAGTGGCAGACTTGGCAGTGCTGGGTTAGTGGTTGGACTCAATAGTCTTAAAGGTCTTTTCCAACCTAAACCATTCTAAGGATCCCCTGAGCTCCAGACACAGCCAGAGGTGCCCTGCACCTTTAAGAGGTTATGCTTATTTGCTGCGCTGTGATATTTCCACTCAATACGTCCCTCTTCTGTTTCAGGTCAAAGCCATTTACATCCACTCTGATATGTTCTCAGTGCAAAACGGTCTGTTGACACCAACGTTAAAGGCCAAGAGACCAGAACTAAGAGCTTACTTCAAAAAACAAATACAAGAGCTATATTCAAGCATCTCCATCTGAAACCACGGGAAGAGTCGTGCGCTGAGCGACGGACTCCGTAGCAATATTAGAGTAACACTGCAAAAACACAGAGCCAGGATGACACAGCAGAAATGGAGAAACATCTGAAATGGACATTGGAGCCTTTCATTGTTCACCACTAACCATAATCTCCCTTTTTGGTTTTTTCCTCTTCTCTTCTTTTTTTTTTTTTTCCTCCCCATCAGTCGTGGTAGAATTTCTCACTCTCTGCACACGATATGCTACTGCTACTACTACTACTACTACTGAAACTGATGCTCAGTTGCAACCAAACTACACAGAAGTGTCAACCTGTGACCGAGTAAATTATGGAAGCATAGCTCATTAAGAGCTCCAAGCATTTTTCTAACTGAGACAATTAGGGGACAATTTTGGGTGTGTCTGTGGATAATTTGATTGTACAGAACCTGATCCATGAGGAACTACAATTATGGATAATTCAGTAATGTGGTCTACCTCAAGCAATCAGTGACTGATGGTGAAAGTCTCTTTTCCCTGATCTGGAACTTCAAGCTGGATATTGGTTTATATATTAAAGTGCTAGAGTTTTTTTCTATATATTTTTTTTTTTTTCTCCTGGGGCATAAATGTCATTGATTTAATTTAATCATTAACGACCTAACAACTTGATGATCTTAAAGGTCCTTCCCAGCTGAAACAATTCTAGGATTCTACAACTTGGGATAGGAGTAGGGACAGATCTCCCACTACTTCTGCTTAATGGATTCTATTAGGATATTACACCTAATGGATTAGTATCACCTTGAAATGACAAGAACAGGCTAGGAAGCAATAGGATAGAATTCCCTCTATTCCCTCTCCATCCCAACACGGCATGCTGGTTTTACATTAGGGCTTCCCTCAGCACTCACGGATGTCTGAACTACTCAAACTGAGGTGTTGGCAGGAGCACTGCTGGCTCTGTGGTGGCTTTGTGTGGGAGTTTCCATTAACCCACAGGCTCCCAGCCCCTAATTTGTTACTTCACATGCTGCTAATACTGCGTAGCCCAGGTGGACTAACTCCCTTTCAGAAACAGTGCTGAAGGAATGGAGCACAAGGGACGAGCTGCGATGGTGAACGGGGCTCGGAAAAGCAGCTTGCTTTGGGAGGAAGGCCAGCTGGAGCTGCAGCAGCAGAGGACATCCTCTGCTGGAAGAGGGTGAAGTACTGCTCCAAAAAGTGCACAGAGGTGGGCAAAAGGCTGTGTTAGCCAGGCCCTTGTCAAGTGTCATGGTGTGGTAAGACGTTGGACGTGCTGCCTGTGTTTGGATGTGTGGAAGCTTCAGTTCCCTGTCATCGCTTCCAGTGGCTGCTTTGGGATAAACGAGTTGGACTGAAGGAAACCTGAGATTTCACAGCCAGCTGCAGCCACAGGAAAGGGGATAAATCCCACGTGGAACAGGAACAGACTTACGAGCTCTCTTCGGATACAAAGCAGAAAACTGAGTCACTTGGATACTTGGACTGCTGGTGGCTTCCTTCTGCTGAACAGGTCCTACGTATTTGTGTGTGTTTGAATAACTGCTGTTTGTTGCACAGTGCATACTAGCATGGAGCTGTGCCTGCTAGATCTTTGCTAGGACAGTGAAAGCACACTGATTTTCCTCTCTTAAGCTGGAGCCCACCGTAGCCTTTGAAGCTAAAAGATGAGATTTTTCATCACGGCGATCCCTCCTTCGCCCTCTGAAACTCCCTTGCATGCTTCGAGCTGAGATCAGCTGAACCAGTCAGCTGGTGCTACACCACGACTGATTTATTGCAGTGACTTCAGAGCAAAATGATACAAAGGAAACTGCATCAGCTAATGTAATCCCTCAAGAACATGACGATTTGATTTATCAAGTGCGCAAAGTCTGAAGCCCTCTTGGCGCCGCATTCCTCATGCGATTCCACCGCGGTGACTCACAGCAGCCCCAGGAAAGGAGAAATACCACCACTGTCATCTCCACGTTCATGCACAGCAACGGCATCCCTTGGGAAGTGGCCTCTGCAGGATCTGGCTCTTTAGGACAAGTCATCAAGGGTTGTTATCTCTGCGGGCTCTAGTCCATCTCCTTTGCGGATCAGCCAAGAGACAGTCACTGCACACGCATGTGTCAGCGCTAGGAGGAGTTGGGGCAATTTCCTGATTTAATGTGAAATGCCTGAAATAAAATGGACTACTCATCTAAATCAGTACAGAAAAGCTATTTTCCACGCAGCTTTTGCTATCAGGTGAATTGAATTTACGTCTCTCTGACGACGATTTCGGTTTCCCAGTCATTTCTAGGTACCATAACTCCAACCTCGTGGAGGGAAGTATAAAAGGTCCCAGGAGGAGTTGGTTTATGATTTAGATGGCTGCTGGGTTTGCTTAGATAAAATGGCTGCTGGGTTTACCAGTTGTTTCTAGGTACCATAACTCCAACCTTGTGTATGACAGTATATAAGATCCCAGGATGAGTTGGTTTATGATTTGGATGGCTGCTGGGTTTATCAGTTGTTTCTATGTACCATAACTCCAACCCTTTGTAGGAAATATAAAAGATCCCTGGATGGGTTTATTTATGATTTAGATGGCTTCTGGGTTTGCTTAGATAAGATGGCTGCTGGGTTTATCAGTTGTTTCTCGGTACCATAACTCCAACCTTGTGTATGACAGTATAAAAGATCCCAGGATGAGTTGGTTTATGATTTAGATGACTGCTGGGTTTACCAGTTGTTTCTAGGTACCATAACTCCAACCCTGTGTATGAAAGTATAAAAGATCCCAGGATAAGTTGGTTTATGATTTATATGGCTGCTGGGTTTACCAGTTGTTTCTAGGTACCGTAACTCCAACCCTGAGTATGAAAGTATAAAAGATCCCAGGATGAGATGGTTTATGATTTGGATGGCTCCTGGGTTAGCTTAGATAAGATGGCTGCTGGGTTTACCAGTCATTCCTAGGTAACATATCTCCAACCCTGTGTAGGAAAGTATAAAAGATCCCAGGATGATTTGGTTTATGATTTAGATGGCTGCTGGGTTTGCTTAGATAAGTTGGAGTAATCACAGGATGTCAGGGGTTGGAAAAGACCCAAAAGGCACATCGAGTCCAATCCCCCTGCCACAGCAGGACCAGACAATCTAGCACAAATCACACAGGAACGCATCCAGACAGGCCTTGAAAGGCTCCACAGAAGGAGACTCCACAACCCCTCTGGGCAGCCTGTGCCAGTGCTCTGGGACCTTTACAATAAAGAAGTTCCCCCATGTGTTGAGGTGGAACCTCAACCTCAACCTACCTGTATTCTTCTATTCTTCTCCTATGTGACCTGCCCTAGGTGATACTGCTTTGTTAGGGGGGTTGGACCTCTTTGGATGTCCCTTCCAAGCCCTAACATTCTAAGACTTTAGTATTCTTTTGCTATTTGATGCAATATGTCAGATGCACTAAAGACAAAGAGATGAACACCAACAAATCAGAAGGAGGAAATCCAGACATGGACAATGCCAAAGGGGGCTGTGCCGTCACAGCAAGAGGGTGAATATCTTTAGACCCTGTGAAAAGCTGTAAGGGGAAACTAAAAGCTCTCTTTAATCCTTTCTTGTGTAATCAGATTTGCCTCCGCAGGTCACTCTCACAACAATCATAACAATGCTGGGAGAGATTAAAACTGGAGAGGAGCACAGGCGTGAGCCTGGCACGCACACAGCTTCGAATTCCAGGAATGCTGCTTCTGCACTGAGCTGTCTTAAACTGAAATGCTTCTTGTGACCACCATGCAAAGATCCCCAGGGCTGTTCCCTAAAGCAGCTGAGGGTTGTTTTTTGTTTGTTGGTTTTTTTTTTTCCCCTCAAGAGAACTAATTACAACACTAATTTCTGGTGTTTCTCTTATGGAAAGAGCCTGAGGCTCAACTGCTGTCACACATAGAGCAATGCACTTCTCGGAGAGGCCTGCTCATGGTGGCTCCAGGAGGGCTGGTTTTAACTCATCAGTGTCATCCAGGGCAGGGATGCCAGCCAGAGGGATCTGGACAGGCTGCAGAGGTGTGACCAGGCCAAACTCATGGCATTCAACAAGGCCAAGTGTAAGGTCCTGCACCTGGGTGGGTGCAATCCCAAGCACAACTCCAGGCTGGGTGGGGAATGGCTGAGAGCAGCCCTGAGGAACAGGACCTGGGGGTCTGGGGTGAAGCAAAGCTCAAGATGAGGCTGCAGTGTGAGTGCAGCCCAGACAGCAACTGTGTGCTGGGCTGCAGCAAGAGCAGCTGTGGGCAGCAGGGCAAGGGAGGGGATTGTGCCCCTTGGCTCTGCTCTCCTCACACCCCACCTGCAGCACTGTCTGCAGCTCTGCAGCCCCCAGCACAAGCAGCACATGCAAGTGTTGGAACTAGTCTAGAAGAGGCCACAAAGATGCTGAGAGGGCTGCAGCAGCTCTGCTGTGAGGACAGGCTGAGAGAGTTGGGGCTCTGCAGCCTGGAGAAGAGAAGGCTTCCAGAAGACCTTGGAGTTGCCTTCCAGTATCTGAAGGGGGCTACAAGAAGGCTGGGGAGGGACTATTGACAAGGTCTTGTTATGACAAGATGAGGAAGGATGGGTTTAAAGTGGTCAGAGAGGAGATGGAAACTGGATGTTAGGAGGAAGTTCTTTGGAGTGAGAGTGGTGAGACACTGGCACAGGTTGCCCAGGGAGGTTGTGGAGCACAGAAGCACCCAATGTGGTCAAGATGGGTGCTTCTGTGCTCTACAACCTCCCTGTAGTGTTCAAGGCCAGGTTGGATGAGGCCTTGAGCAACCTGTTCTAGTGAGAGGTGTCCCTGCCTATGGCACAGGGCGATTGGAACTGGCTGAGCTTTGAGGTCCCTTCCAACCCAAACCATTCTATCATTCTATGATCCAAGGGCTCAGTCCACAATTGTGAATGAAAATAAAACCTCAGCAAAGCTCCTGCTGAGCACAGCCCCAGCCTGCCAAGGCTGACGGAGTGGGTGCTGGTCAGAGTTGGGCTCCCATGATGAGGCTGTTACTCAATGGTGATGTAGAAGCACCACCACCCTGAGCAGCCAAGTGAGAGCAGGCAATTCTGCATCCCAGGGCTCGCACTGTGGTCACGACCTGTGGGCTGAGACGCTGTGTTCTCACACATTAACTACCAGAAGTTCTTCCTGGGCCTGGTGCTATGCATGTGGCATCACTGGAAGACTCTCCAGTGGTCATATTAAAAAAACCCCAAACAAACAAGAATAAAATGTGTTGCTGGTTTGTTTTTTTGGAGTTTTTTTTCCAGGAAGAGAATCTTGCTTAGTTCTCTCTTTTGAATGTTTTCTTTGCTCTGCATATTGCACAGAGAAAATGCTGTTCTGCCACGGAAACAGCAGTCCAAGACGCACACAAGCGTGAGCAGAAGCCACAGCAGAGAGTCCAAACCCCTGTGTTGGTAGGAAATCCACAGTGTTCATCTGTCCTGAAAGGCACTTTTGCAGGGTAAAACGCTCGAGGCACACGAGGAGAGAGACAGAGATGCTGAGTTGTTTATCAATAAAGCACTATTTCACAACCTGTCCTTGCTGGAAGTGAGTCTAGATCATCACCAGTAAAGTCCAGTGGCATTTGGGGTTTTTTTGGGCCATGATTATGAAATCCTTGCACATAACATAAAAAAAAAGAAACAAATAACCTGAGTTAATACCTTCTGGAATGAATCAAACTAACTATAGATTTTTTAATTTTTTTTTAATTGTTGTAATGTTGTTTCCATGTGTTTAAAAAAAAAAAAAAAAGCACAAACTGGTGATCTGTCTGTAAATAAACTGCTACAAGATGAATGTAAACTGGGAAAGAATATCCTATTTTTGCATGGCAACAGATTTTACTTAAAGACCTCTTGATGCCTTACAGAGAATATGGAGGAGCATTTTATTTAGAGGCAATTCTACCCGCACGCTTTTTGTATCTTTGGCTCACTTTGGGTTGGTCTGTTGGGGAGGAAAAAAAAAAAAAA
>VWZI01023118.1:65302-80299 GCA_013396835.1 Psilopogon haemacephalus | reverse complement strand
CGCCGGCGGCTCTTCGGCAGCGCGGGGCCCCGCAGAGCAGCGGAGCGCGGCCGTAAGGGCTTCTCCTCCCGCGCTGCTTTGGGGAGGCGCCGCGGGGCACGGGCAGGGCCCAGAGGCCGAGCGGCAGCGGCGGGAGGGCGGCAGGGGGAGGGCGGGATGAGGGAGGGTGGCAGGGAGGGCAGGGCCCTGCCTGTGCTGTTTGCCGTGCTGTGTTTTCAGGGTGCCTTGCGGAGCGGGTGCGGATGCAGGCCAGCTTAAATCGCCCTCCGGGGGTGATTCTTCCAGTATCTGAAGGGGGCCTACAGGAAGGCTGGGGAGGGACTGTTCACAAGGTCTTGTAATGACAGGATGAGGGGGAATGGGTTCAAACTGGCAGAGGGGAGATTTGAACGCGGTATTAGGAGGAAGTTCTTTACAGTGAGGGTGGTGAGACGCTGGCACAGGTTGCCCAGGGAGGTTGTGGAGCACAGAATCACCCAATGTGATCTTTGATCACATTGGGTGCTTCTGTGCTCCACAACCTCCCTGGAGGTGGATTCTGTGCTCCACAGTTCTTCACAGTGAGGGTGGTGAGACACTGGAACAGGTTGCCGAGGGAAGTTGTGGCTGCTCCCTCCCTGGATCTGTTTAAGGCTTTGAGCAACCTGCTCTAGTGGGAGGTGTCCCTGCACAGGGGGGTTGGAACTGGCTGAACTTTGAGGTCTCTTCCAACCTAAACCGTTCTATGATTCTTCTCAGTAATAATGTGCTAAATCACTCAGCCATGGCCGTGGGCTTCTCAGCCCCTGCAGCCAGCCTGTGTGGTTGGAAAGTTGTTGTTAGCAGTGTGCCTTGGCTTGGAGAAAGCAGTCAGCTGATGTGGGGTCAGGAGTGTTTCCTCTGGTTTAGCTGCTAGTTTGGAATTACAAGGGGTTTTTGGTAAATTACCCTTTTTATCCTCTCACCTGTATCTAATAATTTCCTTTAGAAATGTTAACACGAAAGCCTTGGCTCACCTGTGAAGGGATGCTCTAGAAGTTACTTAAACATGTCCCTCAAAAGGAGCAGCCTTGTCCTTGAACTTAGCTGATCACCAGTTAGGAGTTGGAGACCTTAAAGAAATGAGGTGGCCGAGATGAAAGGCTGAAATTTGCTGACTTTGGGGTTATACGGAGTGAGGACCAGTTTATGCAGAAATTCTTAACGTACCCCTAATAAATTCCATTTTAGACTGATGTAGATTCAAACTGCTTTGAGCCCAGATGGAGTAAGGTGATTTCTGAAGTGGTTTAGTTGTCTTGTTTGGGTGTTGGTTGGTTTTTGGTTTTTTTTAAAATCAGGTTTAGGAAAACATCTGAAGTCTCTCTTGAAGTCTAATCCTTTTGTCTTGATATAGAGCTGGGGAAAAAAAAACCTCAAAACCTAGACCTTGGGCAAAAACAAAGCAGAGTCAGGCTTGATAGTGTTGGTGACAATAGGATCCAGAATGATGGAGATGGAAGAGGGAGAGCAGCTAAAGGTACTCTGTTAGAGGTAATTGCTTACGTTCAGACACTAACATTACTGAACTACATATCTATTCTTTCCTAGGCCTGAAGAGGAAGTCCAATGTGAAAGCCCTACCAAAAATAAAGGAAAACAGTGAAATCACCCAAGTGATGCAGGCATGCAGCCAAAGGTCTGTTAGAACTCGCTGAAATACATCATTGTTATCATTTCTGTTGCTTTGACTGCGTGAGATACCTCTTGGAGATGTGCAGACTGTATTCTTGGTGAGCTGTTGCTTGTCAGACTGTTGGCACCTCATAAACACATTCTGTAGTTCTTGTTGCCTTCCTCCAGAGTGCTGTGGGTGTATGTACTGAGCTTAGCTCTGTTCTTCAACTGCAGCGATCAAGTGCATGTCCAAAGAGAAACAGATCTGGAAATAAAAGAAGATAAAGTAGAAGAAAGTACTGTTCAGATAAAGGTGAGAGTGTTGTCTTGCACTTACCTACTAGTTTATGGAGGATAAATCAAAGCAATGTGACATGTCACATTCTTTTTCAAACTAAATAGACTTTCCTCTCAGTTGTGTGCATGTTTTTCAGGCTGAACTTGGCCCTGTATTTTGGAGCAGGCTGTCTAGAGAGATTGTGAAGTGTCCTCTGGGGAGCTTCCAAACCCCCTCTGGCCATTGTGATCCTGGGCAAGGTGCTGTGGGTGCCCCTGCTTTAGCAGAGGGGTTAGACTGGATGAGATCCAGAGTTCCCTTCCAGCCCCTGCCATGTTTGGGTGCTGTGAAAATGTCTAGGATTCTGAAAGTGAGCAGCATGAGTTTGGCCTCTAAAATAAATACATAAATAAACGACAGGGAAATTGATTACTCCACAGTGATCTCATGCATAACTTCAGGTGATGTCAGCCTGCTGGAGGTCTCATCCAGCAGATGTTTGGCATTTGTTAGGGATTGCAGAACTGCAAGTCATATCTGTTAACAATGCATGAAAAGCCTTAGTACAAATTACACTGTGAATAGCAAATTTAAGTGGGGAGGTACCAGACAATAGGTTCCTGGAGTATCTACCAAGGCAGGAATACATTTAATGGCATTTCTTTGTTTCCATCCAGCTTTCTGAGATTGTTTGTATTGGTCCTTTAATTTTAGAGATCCCTGTTAATCAGCTTTGAACGTAAAGACAGCTTGAAAAGTACTGAAGTGACTTCAAGTGAGTAGAATGCCAATCCATCCTAGCATTGCATACATTTTTTTTTACACCCCTGGCAAACTAAATGTAAAACAAATTCTGCAATTTGAATTCTATTTCAGGAGAAGCACTGATGTGCTTTACTTGTGCTGGTCATGACTATGATGTTAGAAAGCAAAGACAGGGAGAGCACTGGCTGGATTTCTGCCTCCTATTCCAGCATGGGGCTTGGTTCACACAGATGGATTGTAGGCAGCATGAAGAGAAGGCCTGCAAGATCTGAGAGTCTTGAGCCCGATGGGAACCAAATGACCTTGGTTTTATCAGGAGCAACAAGTAGTTGTTGAAATGAGTTCTTCAGTTTACTCAAACCTGGGTTTTTAAAAACTTTTGGCTAAGTAGTTTGTCCTTCTAAAAATAAATCTGCCTCAGAATTGCCTTATTAGAGGCTCAATTTTTCAGCTCGAGCCTTGGGCAAGGATGGTGTTTCCTGCCAGCTTATGGGAGTGGGGATTTGGCTTCAGGATGCCCTTTGGGTTTTGTTTGTTTAATTGCACGCCTTTGTTTTTTTTTGTTTAATTGCATGATGAATCAGCATAAGCTACTGACTAGACAGTATCAAGCTCTTCAAGGAATGGAACTTGGATAAGGAATTCCTGATGGTTTGTACAAGATGACACTTTGGGCTTTTGGTAGACACCTTTTTTTTTTTTTTGTCTCTTTCTCTAGGTACTGGAACAACTCTTCCCACAGGTGTTTCCACTTTTCTCCTAGAGTGTTTAGATACAGACTCAACTCAAGAGTATAACACAGGTCCTAGTACCAGCCTGAGAAGTTTGCCATCCCCTGAAACATTCAGAGATGATTGTTCAGGTAACACTTGTGCTTTTCTTAAGCTTTATTTGATGTAGAAGTGGGAGGAGTACCTGCAATAGAAAGGCTGTTGGCTGCTCTTAGGCTCACTAGGTCAGATCTTTGCTTTTAACATGGGATCCAGTCCACTGTGAATCAGGTCCTGGTGCAATTTGAATCATACTGGGAACTTAAAATATTCACTGTTGACAGGAGCTGTTTTGGGGGATGACCAACAAATCTGCTTTGAGTCAGAATTCCTCCCAAACTTCTCTGCAGCTGGTTGAGCCAAGACAATGCTGCCTTGCAGATGTGGTTTCTCTCAGCTTGGTTACAAATTTAGTGACTCGATGAATTTCAGCACAAGAAGCTTACATTTACTTTTATGTCCAGAAGGAAGTCTTTTTTCCCCTGTGGACTCTGGCAAGTGCAAGAATTCCACTCTTCTGGACTCCAGCAAAGCGTTGGCCATAGATAAGATTCCCCACATCTCAAATCTTTCAACAATATTAGGTAATTTTTGGTTTGTTTTTTTTTTTTTTCCCCTACAATAATTCAGAATATGTACATAAAATCCACTGCACCTGTGTAAGATGCAGAATAGTCATTTCATTTAAGGCGTGGCTGTGTGATGTGGAACAGTTCCTTGTGTTTCCTTCTGATGTTTTGTTTGTAACTTGACACGCACCTAAACAATCTCTGGTCTGTGGAGCTTTTTCCTTCACTGAAATTTAGCTTTTGTGTTTTCTAGAACCTGTAGCAGAAGATTTTCCAGACCAATACAGGAGGTAATCTGCAAAGCAGGCTTTTTGCACCTAAATCTTCAAGTTTTTTTGGGGTTTTTTTTTCCTCTTTTGAATGGTACTTGAAAGAAAGGCTGATGAGAATAAACCTCTGGTGCTGCAGATGCTCCTGTTGAGTTTCAGCTGCCTGTGTCCCCACTAATAGTAGAAATCTAATCTTACTGGCTTCAGCCTTTGTAAATCTGAGGAACTCAAGGGTTTTTTTTCTTTTTCCTAGCAAGACTATAATTTCTGTTAACCCTTGTGCTGCTGCTTCCAGCTTTCTCTGCAGACATTTCCAGGCATAGCTCACTCATACCAATCTTACAGTTGGCTTCTGCGTTTCTTATCAACCTGATTTTCTCCTCTATCCTCTTCAAATATGTTCTGTCCTAGTGTGCTTCAGAACTGAGGACTTGTGGGAATGTTTTTTTGTGGGTCTTAAATTACAAATATCTTCAGAAAATACGTGATTTGATGGTAAACTATCAAAGAATGAAGTCCCTCAGTAACTATCTTTTAAATTTAATCTCATTTTCACTCTGTCTCTATTTCCCTATGATTTATTTAAACATTGATTTTTTTGTTGATGTTGTTTATTTGATTGTTACCATTTACTCAGAGTGGTAGTTCACTTTTTTTTTTCCTCTTCTAGAAAGAAACTTTCACATTGCAGTTACACTTCTTCATCATTAACTGTTTCAACTACTGTGGCAGGTAAAACATGACCTGAAGCAGCTGTACTGCTTATGAGGCATCAGAATATTCTATCCAGGCATGAATGATGTCAGAATATCAGAGCCAAGCTTCTGCTGGGTCATTTGTTCCCTCTGGCACAGGCTAAGCTCAGATGGATCTTGAAGGAAGAGTGTGACCTGAAAATCTTCCCCTTAAGTAAGACTTGGTTCTAATGAATGTGTTAGGGGAAGAATAAAAAAAAAAATTAAGCATTTCTTATTAAACTTATCCAGGAACAGAACTGTTCATATCATACTCCTTATCTCAACTTATTTCCTATCACCTATTAAGAGTTCCTCATGTAACTACAGTTCTGGACTGATGCAATTCTGGCTGTGGCCCAGGTACTGCATAATTCCCCACCTTGCTTACAGCCCTGCTTAACGTGGGCTGTAATTGCAGCTGAAGTTGCCACTGGCAAAGGCTGCTATGATTATGCAGTTCCTCTGCTCCTCCAGTATGTGTGTGTAGCAGTAAATAGGCAAGAAAACTTAAGATTAATAAGCAGCCTCATTTCCTCAAGGAAAGGGAGATGAGTAAAGCAACTGTGTTGGTAGGGAGAGGATTCTATGGAAGGGAGGAATTGTGCTTACGTGGGTAGCTTTGGAATGGTCCTTCTTTGCAAAGCATCCTGTAAGGCATGGGTTGGAGAGTAGCTGTGGTTCTTTGTCTCAAAGTTAATTAATTTGTTGGAAATTTATCACAGGAAAAAAAGTCTGTAAAATTACAGCTGCAAGAGAGAGAACTCCCAACCTAAAAACTGGTATGCGCCGTTCCTCACCCTTAGGACCGGAAAGAAAGGTGAAAAGATCCTTAAGAAATGAGCCAGTTTGTAACACAGATGACCTATCCCTTCCTTGTGTAGGTGGAAGACTCCAGCTGGAAGTGCAGCACTTCCTATGAAAGGGGTCCCTGCAGAAAGTGAAGCTGTAGCTTGCCTCTCCCTCGGGCTAACAGCAATAGTCAGGGACGTCCCCTAAGCTCAGTGCCTCTCACACTGGCTCTGTCAGTGGTACTGAGTTAGATGTGTAGAGCTGGAGTGTGACACTGGGACTCTGTTAGGGCTCACCACGTTGTAGAGATTCAGTTCATGACAATGTGTTGTTTTCACCCTTTAGCCTGATAGTCAAACTGCTAAACCTAAAAGGCTGATATCTAAGGTAAAAAGAAAACAATCTAAGACCTCAGAAGGAGAACCATCATCACTACAACTGTGTGGTGCCCCGGGAAGCACTTCAGCCGGAGCTGTGGGGTTGGCAGCAGCAGAAGTGCCACATAAACAGACAGGTGCTGTGGGGGTAAGTGGTCCTCTTGTGCTCATTTGCAAAGGAAATGAACTGAAAGTGACAATGGGCACTCAAGAGCCAAGCAGCCAACTTTTACCTGGGCTGTGGGCATCAGGGGCAGGGAGGGGATTCTGCCTCTCTGCTGTGCTCTGCTGAGACCCCACCTGCAGTGCTGGGGCCAGCTCTGGAGTGCTCAGCACAGGAGACAGGAACCTGTTGGAGCAAGGCCAGAGGAGGCCACAGCAATGCTGGAAGGGCTCTGCTTTGAGGCTAGGCTAAGAGAGTTGGGCTTGTTCAGCCTGGACTGAACGAGCCTTTTGGTGCTTAAAGGGGCTGATCAGAAAGATGGGGACAGACATTTTAGAAGGTCTACTGTTACAGGACAAGGGGTAATGAAGGAGATATAGACTGGAGAGAAAGAAGAAATATTTTCTGCTGTGGGTGCTGAGACTCTGACCCACGTAGCTCAGAGAGGTGGTAGATGTCCCATCTCTGGAACCCTTGCAGGTTATGTTTTCTAGGACTCTGAGCAACCTGCTTTAGTTGCAGATGTTCCTGCTGACTGCAGGGATCAGATGACCTTTAAAGGTCCCTTCCAACCTAAAGCTTTCAGTGCTTCTGGTCTATGAGTTAATCCTGAAAAGTGGTAGGCAGTGCTTTATCCCCCTACTTGTGAAGGGCACCTGAAACGTCTTGTGCTCTGTGCTGCAGTAAAAGGTTTCTTTATCTTAGTTTTGGTAAGACCAAAAATAATTGAATGGCAGGAAATCAGTACTTAAACTCCCAGCAATTGTTATAAAAAGCACTGTGTACTGGGCAAATACTGCAGGGCTAAGAATAAACAGCAAAGAGTTTGAAACTGATACTGAATTCTTCTCTGGTTTTGTTTAGCAAACGAGTTCCACCATGCTGGGGAAAGGAAGCTCTCAAAAAATCTTGGTTGTGCTCAGTCTGCAGGGCTAAAAGTGTCTGTCCTGAGACTTGACTTAATGATTAAAACCAAACAAACCATTCTTCATGGCTCAGGCCAATTCTGGCTGTGCTAACACTGCAAACTGCACAACAAAATCCATGTAAAATTCTGTTAGCTGGGCAGTTAAACACACCAAAAATCTGTGGGTGTCTGTTTTGTGGTTTTACAGCATCTACAAGAACATCTTTACAACAGCACCTCCTTGCCCTACCTCCATTACTCCTTTGACACCAACCAGCTTGCTTTTTAAATGCCAGTTTGAAGTCTTTGTCAGTGAAAGCAGAGTAATTCTGCCGCTTCTCTCTGCAGGAGTGGAAGTTCTCTGCTTGGGCTTTCATGCCACAACTCCCAAATAAATCAGCAAACTGAAAGTACTTAGAAAAAGGGAAGATGTTAAAATAGGAAAAGAGAAGCTGTTAAATTAGAAAAACTGCTTCATATTGGAGCAGGTTACTTGGCAGGGAAAGATACTGGTGTTCATGGATGCTGGATTAACAAATAGAGCATCAGGATCTTGTTGGAGGGTTAAAACGGGACTGACTGGAGTCCTAAGCCAGGTTTTTGAGGCAGCAGAACATCTGTAGAATGAAGCAGTATGAGCTGGCTGTTGTTTAATAGGGCTGCTGTTCCTCTGTGGGTAGCGTTCTGATGGAGCTGTGGCTTAGCTTGTTACCAGTGTGCAAAGCCTCACCTGGGGACAACCTGTTCCTGAATGCCACAGGTATTTCTTCTTCAGGAGAGGTTGTTCCTGCGTCTCTGAGCTCAGAAAAAGGAATTACTCCTCAAAGGCTAGAAGAAAGGCATAGTTTGAAGGCTCTAATTTCATCAGTCTTTCATTTTGACACGCTGCCTTGTAGTGGACTATATATATACATATTTAAGCTTCACAGCATCACAGCTGAAGGGAAGGCTTCAAAGCTTTCTGTCACCCTTTCCAATAGCATATAAAGTGTCCACAAGCAGTTCTAAATGTTTTCTGATGACACCCCTGGAAATCTGCATGTCATCTCCAGTTTCTCTAGAAGAAAGCTAGCAGGGTGTTTCTTCAGTGGCAACAGTCCTGTCAATGAAGTGTCATTTATCTTTACAGCCTCCGTGTGGCAGAGAAGAAATCTGCTCCATTGTCAGACTGTCGCCACCCCGGAGGCTCTGCGGGCTTGACCAAATTCTAGCTGACACCAAAGCATTCAGCTTCCCCAAGAGGCTGCCTGAAGGTAATGGGTTCATTCTGCAGACCTCAGTGGCCCTTTGAGTGTTTAAAAGGCTTGGGGTGGGCTGTTTAAAGTGGGGAAACTCACAAAGCTAGAGAGGAAAAGACAGTGAAAACTTTGAATTTGTGACTTAACAGCATTCTCCTGCAATAGTAGTGCACTAGCAGGCTACACAGACCCCAAGGATCTTTATCTCCAAGGATCTTTAACAGGAATTAACACCATTTCCTAAGGTGCCAAAAGACATTACTGTCTAGCTGGGAATATTTGCACCTTTTCAAGTTCCTCCTAAACGCAGTATTGAACTTCACTGGTGTGGAGACTCCCTGGAAATTATACCAGCTTATTGAGTAATTTAACATCCTCTGCCTTATTTCTAGGGTGAATACACCTGGGTTCAGCTTCCAGCATTGCTGTGTTTTATGTCTTGCTCTGATAAACTGAGCTCTTTAGCATCCAGGGTTTTTTGGGGGGTTGTTTTTTGTTTCTTTTTTTCCCTTGACAGTGATTCACACAAGCCCAGCATGGTGGGCTTGGAAGTGACCTCTGGAGATCATCCAGTCCAACCTCCCTGCTAAAGCAAGGTCACCCACAGTAGTTTGCCTGGGATCACAATGTCCACGTGGGTTTGGAAACTCTTCAGAGAAGACTCCACAAGCTCTCTGGGCAACCTCCTGCGTTGTAGCCTGTGCCCATTGTCCTTTGTTCTGTCACTAGGCACCACTGTGAAAACTCTGGCCTCATCCCCTTGCCCCCCTTGCTGAGCATTGATCGGATGCCCTTTCAGGCTGTTCTTCTCCAGGCTAAACAGCTCCAGGGCTCTCAGCCTTTCCTCCTCAGAATCTTAGTGGCCTCTGCAGAATTCTCTCCAGTAGTTCTCTGTCTCTCTTGAACTGGACCCAGTACTGAAGATACGGCTTCACTTGGACAGAGGAGAGGGGAAGGAGAACTTCCCTCAACCTTGTGGTCACACTCAGTGCACCCAAGCTGAAGGAATGGGGTGTGTTTAAAGATGACCAATTTCCCTGTCAAGGTTTCTGTTTTCTCCTGAGCCCTTGAAGAGAGGGAAGCTCCTTTCTTCACTTCCTAGATTTTTTTGCTAGGCAGAAAGGAGAACCATGTGCAAACGTTAGCACTACTCGGAGGTGAAATCCCCTCTTCCTTCATGTCTCTCTTGTAGTTCCTCAGTGTGCCACCGGGTGGCAGATGTCTGCTGAGGTTTAAAGTTAGAGTTTGACAGTGCCTGCAAGTCTTCTGCAAGTCGCCTCTGTATTTTGTGCTGGTTTAATGTAACGCAGCTATACTGCATAAGTGTAACAGTGTTCAGAATTCCTGACCGTACACAATTTTCCAGTGGAATTGCAGTCTCTTAGCTGCACCGAGTTAAATGCGGCATGTAGAATGCAGGGGAGTGCTTTTGGGTGTGGGTGTGTGTATTCATTAATGATTAATTAATTAATGGAGATCAAAGAACAGGGATGTTATGTCATGTGCCCAAGAGAACTGTGGTGATATAGGACAAAGGTTGCGGTAGGCAAATGGATCTCAGAAATTCCTAAGATTCATAGAGTGGTTTGGGTTGGAAGGGACGCTGAAGATCATCCAGTTCCAATGCCCCTGCCATGGGCAGGGACACCTCACACTAGCCTGGGTTGCTCAAGGCCTTATCCAGCCTGGCTTTGAATATCTGCAGGGAAGGGGTATCCACAGCCTCCCTGGGCAACCTCTTCCAGTGTCATCACTGGAATGGTGAAAATGATGGAAGTTGGCAAGGGCTGCCACAACAAAAGTTTGGGTTGGTTACTGCTTTTCTAGAGGACTGGGAATCAGGAATTAAGCTCTCTAAAAATGGTGGTGATGTTTGGTTTGTTTTTTGGGTTTTTTTCTCCTGGATGTTCTCATCTCTACTGAAGGAATCATTCAGCTGATGCTGCTTTGCACTGGGAATGTACACACACTCAGCGCTCTTGTTCTCTGCTCCTTGGCAATTGATCTAGAGGATTCAGATCCCTCCAAATAAATGATGGTGTAGATATTTTCTGAACATCTTAGCAGCTTGTCAAACCAAGGAGCTTTCTCTTACACTTGAGAGTGTGCCTCTACTGATAGTATTTAACTTCTCCCTTTTTTCCCTCCAGATAACATTACAAGTGCTGAAAACTGGAGCTATATATGACTTTCAGGAGGAGTCAAGAGAAGAAATTACCATCTTGCTGCTGTTGCAGGGAGGTGAAACAGACCTACCAACCAGTAATTAATGGCTGGACAGGTTTTTTGGCATGTACACTGTTTGAAATTTAGTCTGATGCTTGTCAATACTCATTAAATTGTTTTGTTGATGCAACTAAATCTCACTCTGGCCATTGTTCTGTGAGGGCACCATAAAGATGGTTCTTCAGTAGACAGGAAGTTTATCAGTGTTTAAAATGGTACCATGAATTACCAAACCCCCTGGAATTTGAGTTTTTCTCAGTATTATCAGCCAGGATGTTCATCACCTGACAGATGGTTCTGGATTCCCAAAAAGAGCATGTCAAGAAGACACAGAAAATCCACCACTTTAATTAGTTTAACTACACTTGGAAATACCTGAACCCTGAACCTCTTCCCTGTTGCTCAGGGGTAGAAGAAAGTGCAAATAAATGCTGCTAGATTAGTCTGTGAAGAAGTGTTGTATAAACACACTGGATAGCTCAGGGTGAAAAATTACACCATTAAGTTATTTCTTCCTTGAAGCATGAGTAGCACAAGCTCTGCCAACAGCTCCTTGGAGTCCTCTTGGGTGTGCTTCTAATTATCAATATCCCTGTTCTTGCAAACTCCAAGCCACTGCTATTATGCAAGAATCCAGAGCCCCTAGGAGATGGAGGTGAGCTCCTTGGCGTAGATCTATCTGTAGTAAGTTGTGATTGTGATGGTTGCTCAGGGTAAAGATAGTCCAGAATAAACGAGGTGTTTATCACAGAATCAGTGAGAGTTGGGAGGGACCACGAGGCTCATCTAGTTCCAACCCCCCTGCCATGGGCAGGGACACCCTACCCTACATCAGGCTGCCCACAGCCTCTGCCAGCCTGGCCAAAAACACCTCCAGGGATCTGGCCCCAAACACCTCCCTGCAGGGGCAACCCATTCCAGCCTCTCACCACTCTCATGCTCAACAACTTCCTCCTCATGTCCAGGCTGAATCTCCCCACCTCCAGCTTTGCTCCATTTCCCCTAGTCCTATCACTCCCTGATAGCCTAAAAAGTCCCTCCCCAGCTTTTTTGTAGGCCCCTTTCAGATCCTGGAAGGCCACAAGAAGGTCCCCTGGGAGCCTCCTCTTCTCCAGCCTGCACAGCCCCAACTCTTTCAGTCTGTGCTCACAGCAGAGGTACTGCAGCCCTCAGAGCATCCTCGTGGCCCTTCTCTGCATACCTCCAGCATCTCCACATCCCTCTTGTCCCAGGGGCTCCAGAACTGGATGCAGTAGTCCAGGTGGGGTCTCACCAGAGCAGAGTAGAGGGGGAGAATCATAAGGACATTTCAAGAGTCCTAGTAGAGAAACACTTGGAATCATTCTGTCCTTTCTCTGCAATAAAACAGACTGGTACTACTAAACTAATTGGAGAGTCCAGGAGAAGGAAGATAGAGTGTTTAACTGTGGAGTTGGCTGTGGCAGCCTGAATATTGCAGAGTTCTGCTTTTCTTGTTGGTTCTACAGGAGAGAAAAACCATGACCCACAATCTCATCCTTCCCTTGAGTTATGAAAGCTCTGCTCCTTATTTTCATCTTTTCTCTGACTCTTGGAGAAAGTGTAATTAATTACTAGGCTAGCTGTCTGCCCCGGGGAAGGAAATGGTATTCATTTGGAGGCCACAACAATATCTACTCTTGTTCTGCTTTTCTCAAAGGGAAGGCTTTTTCCTCGTGATTTGGGTTTGAACCCAAGAATGAATGACTACATGAGATTTCATTCAGAGTGGGAACTGGCTCCTCCATCCCAGTGCCTAAAGGTTATGGGTCACAGCCAGTTCCTGGGTGCTGCAGAAGAGCCTGTTTGTGCAGTGATTTGGGAGAGGAGTCTGGTCAGTGTCAGCAGGGCTGCTCTGTCACATCCCAGCCACGATGACGAAGCCTTAATGGCGCGAGTGGCATTGCTTCCAGCGAGCTGCTTGGCTTTATGGCCAGGGCCTGTGCCTGCACTGAGCCTATTGTATGTGCATCTGAAAGAGGTTCTTCATTAATGCTGCCCACTTATTTTTGTTATCTGAAGTGTGCTGCTAGGAGACTTTGACCTAAAGTGCTTGGAGACGGTGGAAGATGTTTTGCTGCCTGTGCTCACTGGCAGAGGGAACGACCTTGCATGCTGCTGGTTCTGGTGTGGTTCATCACCTCCGAACACCAGGAGGAGAGGTTGGAGGCTGAATGGACACAGAAGTTGAAATGTGGGTTCTGTAGGTACAAAAATCTGCCTATGGGGGGGAGGGTGGGGGGGTAGTGTTAGAGGAAAATGGGTGATTAAACTTGTATTTATCCCCTTTTACTGTCCACTCTCTGCCCCTTCAATTAAGCCTGTTTAAGTCAATCAGGCATGTCAGAGTCCCTTGCTATTAATTTAGATTTGGGACAGGTTAATACTTACTTTTAAAGGTACTCTATCAGCTTGAATCCTAGTGCAGTTGAGATTGGCTAAGTCTTTGTTGCTATAACTTGTGAAAGTGCTGAAAGCCAAGTCATGTATCCCAGCCAAAGCTCTTCACTCTTTTGTGGTGTCCCCTAAGGAATTTTTGTGTTTCAGGCTGCATTTACATGCCCATCTTAAAGCTTACCCATGGTGAAGATTGCTCACCTGTACATCTGTGGCAGGCAGATACATCTTCCATACAGAACTAGGGGGAAAAGGTGCACCTAAGTATTGGTTCTGGGAGATGAAACCCAAAGTTCCTCCATCTAGCTGGTTGTGAGGAATCATTATATAGATATCTCACACCTGCACTAAATTGTGCCTTTTTTTTTAAAAAAAAAAATCTGCTTAATTTAATCTTACATCATAGACTGCCTTAATTTAATTCCATTTTCTAGGGAAGGCAGATTCAGTGAGTCAGTGTTGTCAGCCTTTAATTAAACTCGCTGGCAGTATTTATCTGAGCAAGTGAAACAGTAGAGACTTAGCTGTGCCCTGTGTTGCCTTTTCATTTAAGCATTTTATAAAGTGCTTTGCCAAGGTCCACAGATCATTTTCGTTTTGCAACACCCATCGCACATTTCTTTCTTTTGTTTTTCCTTCCTCTGTTCTGGATTCACCAGCTGGGTGTTACATATTAACACGATCTTGGTGTGAATGTTGCTTCCTCCGAAGGCGAATCCCGTACAGGTCTTGAGCTGAGCCCCTCTGAGCTGCGCTGTTAATGTAGGGGGGGAATCATTTCATACACTTGGGAGGACAAAGGGGCAGGAAGTGGATTTTCTAGGGAAAGGAAATCATTTCTCCCTGCTGGAGCCTTGCACGGAAAGCCCCTTCGGCACCGGCTACAGCATAAAGACGGATTTGTAGGCCAGGCTTCTCCATCGCTTTCTTGCTGCTCCTGTCTTCAGCAGGAGGAAAACAAAGCGCCGCGATGGCATCGCTGCCCCTGGCTGCCCAGCTCCCGTTCCCTACCGAGAGCCACGGCGCTCGGGGAACCGAAGCCTTCCCTCGTAGCACCGGCGAGGCGAGCGGGGCTGGAGCGTAAGGGGTAGCCGGTGAGGAGTCCCGGGGAGCTGCGGGGCTCCCCCATCGTGAGACCGCCGCCAGTCAGCGGCGCTCGGCTCGGCCCGCCCTGGCCCGCCCCTCCTCGGCCCGCCCCGGCCCTCCTTCCCTTCCCTTCCCTTCCCTCCCCGCTGGCAGCGCCGGGTGACTAATGTCTGTCATATGACTGTGACACCGAATGGAGTCGGGCGGGCGGAACTAGCCGCGGCGAGGGGACGGCGCTGCGCGGAGCCCAGCGCCTCGGCGGCGGGGGCCAGCGGCGGCTCCCCCAGATGCCGCCCACCCTCTTCCAGAAGCTCTTCAACAAGAAGCATGGGCTCATCTCCCCGGCCAGGGACCCCCGCGACGACTGCGTCTTCAGGTAACCGGGACGGGGCCGCCCTCCTCCTCCTCCTCCTCCTCCCCTCAGCCCAACTTGTGCGCCGAGTTCTCCGCCGCCTGCCGAGCCCCGGGGAGGAGCGGCCGTAGCCCCCTTCTCCCTCAGCGGCCGCCTGAGCTGCTTGCCGCGGCTCCGCGGCTCCCCTCGGCCGCGCTCCTACAGCTGGCCCCGGGTGCTCCGAGGTGCCCCAGCCCGGGCCCCCCAGGCGGGCGCTGGGTGGGAGCCCCCCGGGGCCGCCACGTCGGGGTTTCCGCGCTGCCTCCTCTCGGGGGTCGTCTCGGGCTGCCGCCCCCCGGGGGCTCAGCCCCGTGACTGCTCGTCGCTGCTTTCCTGTGGGTTTCACCCGACCCCGACCAGCGGCGGCCCCCCCCCCGGCGCCG
>VWZI01023118.1:39345-62926 GCA_013396835.1 Psilopogon haemacephalus | reverse complement strand
TAAATATATATATATAAGCAGTTTATTTTACAGAAGAAGCCTTAGGAAATCACAACAGATCCACTACTTAGCACTACTTTAGCCCTTGGGTTGAACCAGGGGGGTGGTTGGCAGGCTTGGCCCTTAGACTCCAAATCTATACAGCTGTGACAGTTGGCGTGGCAAAAGAGAATCCTCAGCGTTCTGGTGATTAAAATCTGTTAACAAGAAACAGAGAAACACCTGCAGGTATTCTAGGGAGCCAGGCAGACCCTGGAGTTCCAAGCTGTCTGCTGCAAATAATCCTCACGTGAGTGGATTTTCCCTGAAGGCAACTTCTGCTATAAATAGGAGCTCCTGACCATGCTGTAGCATCTGGCACCGGGGCTGCTGGTGACCCTAGAGCTCAGCCCAGGCTGTTACAGTTATTAGGAAGGTGACAGTTCAGATATGCTGTTTCCTGGAGCTTCAGAGCTGAAGTATCCCTCTTGTGAAAATGCCTGAAGCTGTTCACATAGGTTTTGTGTGTAAAATGTATCTGCGCTTTCAAACAGCCTAGAATCAGTCAGGGTTGGTAGGGACCACAAGGATCAGCCAGTTCCAGCCCCCCTGCCATGCCCAGGGACACCCTACCCACAGCCTTAGCCAGCCTGGCTGCAAACACCTCCAGGGATCTGGCCCCAAACACCTCCCTGCAGGGGCAACCCATTCCAGCCTCTCACCACTCTCATGCTCAACACCTTCCTCCTCACCTCCAGTCTCAATCTCCCCACCTCCAGCTTTGCTCCATTCCCCCTAGTCCTGTCACTCCCTGATAGCCTCAAAAGTCCCTCCCCAGCTTTCTTATAGGACCCCTTCAGATACTGGAAGGCCACAAGAAGATCACCTTAGAGCCTCCTCTTCTCCAGCCTGCACAGCCCCAGTTCTTTCAGTCTGTCTTCATAGGAATTTAAATGAATCCTGTTCTGGAATTTTCTGATCCATTTCCCCAGTAAACTGGAAACAGCCTTACAAAAACTCCCTCAAACTGAGCCACCCATTTCTGCTAAGCGTGAGAGCACACAAAGAATTCTACTCCACCTTTCAGTTACTGACTGCCACAGATAGCAGCTTGGAGCTGCTGTTTCTTTTCTGGCTCTCTAGGGGTCTGCCTCAGTGCTTTGGAGAAGAGGGAGCTGCTCCACGCTTCACTTAAGCAGCTTTTTTGTTCAAACAACGGCAAGAACAATCACTTAAGCAGCATTTTTGTTCAAAAAGCCTTCAGCAGAAGGAGCCCGAAGCTGAGAAAACTACCTGAGAGGTGTCAGGCTTTAGATCTTTGTTGTTGAAGCTGGGTGGGCAGGAGTGCCAATGGTAAATACAGCTGGGAGGACTGCAGCAGACTGTGTCTGTGCAGGGAGGATTGGGCTTGGAGGACATTTAACTGTTGCAGAGGGAGAGGCATGATCCCATGATGCTGAATTATGGGGTTGGGACATTTTGGGCTTGTATGTAGGAGGGGAACTCGGTGTTTCTTTCCATCTTGGGCATAAAGTTCAAGTGCTTCCTCCCTCCTATCTCTAGACATCCTTGCCACCTGGCTGGGGGTTAGAGGCTTTGTTAGTTAGGAGTTTCTCTTCCACTACAGCTCTGTAAAAGTCTCAGTGTCTCTGTTCAATCTTAAGGAGCTGTAAAGAAGCATCTCACCCCCAGGGGCATTCCACCCATGTTTGCAGACTGTTTGCTCTGTTAAAAACACCTGTTGTAGAGGGTACAGCTGGGTGGTAATTGCTCAAGCTTGAAAACCCCTTCCAGTTTCGAGCCTTACCCGACGCCGTGGAGGATCTTTGGGCACATTCTTCCTCCAGGGCTTTGCTTTGGTTGCTTGGGTGTTTCTGAGGACGAACACAGAGTGCCAGGTGGGAAGGCAGAGGAATAAATAAAGGTAAACGTTCTTTCCTTTATGGAGAAGACTATTTTTGGTCATCCTGTAAATGTGGGGAGGTTTTAAGGTCTTTCTCTAATATGTGCTGCTCCTTTATTCAGAGAGTAGTTTGCCGGGGTCCTGAGATACAAAAGCCTTAAGGATGGAGGCAAAGTAATATTATCTGCAGTCTGCCTAGGCAAGTGTCCCTCATCAGCCCAGGCTCTTTCTGTTGTTCTCCATGGCAGTGACTTGAACTGGTGTCCTGAGATGTGTTTCTTTTCACGTGGGTTTTGGCAGAGGGATTCACCGAGGGAGCTGCAATACACTGAGAGCTGGTTAGTGTGGCAGAAAGATGCTTCATGGGGCACTGGTCCTTGTGCTGTACAAATGCTGTGTGCTACCTTAGAAAGGCATCACTGCTTCTTAAACTGGCAACTGATGTCTTCAGATAGACTGAGAGACATCAGTGATGTGTTGCTGGGGACTTGTGAAAGCAGAGGCTGGAGCGAAGTGAAGGAGGAACGTGAAAGTTGGCTTCATATTGAGACTTCTTGGTTAGTCCTCATGTTATTTCTGAAGGTGGCCAGCCCTGGTGCTGTGAATGATGAGCTGATGTTAGCTGCTTGGTGTTTGTTCCTCCTGGGTTCAGAACAGGGAGAGCCACCACAGGCTGCTATGTTGCTTTCCATGTGAAGCTCTGACTTGGTGATGTGCCAAAGCAGTTCAGAAACAGAGGTGACTGGACACTAGCAGCACCAGGGCTTGGGTTTGAGAGAGAGCTTAAACAATGATGTGACAAAGCCACTGCCAAAATTCTCACTGAATTAACCTTCTACAGCAAACAAGGTAGCCCAGTCAGGCTTTGCAGGTAGCTTTGTGTACAGCCCAGCCAAACCCCAGAGAGGAAGTCCCTTACCAAGCTGTGTCAGGCCTTGTGAGCAATGCAGTGAGCAGGTTCCTTATCCTCAGAGCACTGTGCAAGGCTCTGGAGAATGACAGAACCACTGAATCATTTTGGCTGGAAGAGACCTCTAAGATCATGGAGTCCAACCATCAACCCAACACCACCACAGCCATAAACCATGTCCTCTCCTGCCATATCCATGTGTTTCTTGAATACCTCCAGGACTGGGGACTCCACCACCTCCCTGGGCAGCCTGTTCCACTCTTGCAGGAAAGAAATTGTTCCTCGTGTCCAACCTAAAGCTCCCCTGGTGCAACTTGAAGCCGTTTCCTCTCGTCCTATCTTTTGTTGCTTAGAAGAAAAGACAGACCCCAACCTCATTCCAGCCTCCTTTCAGGGAGCTGTGGAGAGCAATGAGGTCTCCCCTCAGCCTCCTCCAGACTACACAGCCCCAGTTCCCTCAGCTGCTCCTCACCATCCCCCCTTTTCAGACCTTTTACCAGCTTTGGTGACCTTCTCTGGAGCCGCTCCAGCCCTTCAATCTTTCCTGTAGTGAGGGACCCAAAACTGACCCCAGTATTTGAGGTGTTGCTCTGCAGTGCTCTCAGAGCATCAAGCCAGCCTGAGCAAAACCTGCTATTAACAGTTGGGCTTCTTGTTCTTCTTTATCTGTCTTCACTTCTGGCATCCTGCAAGTGTTTCTCCCAACAGTTGTAGAAATTCCTGGAATTTCACCACCTCAGAGTCTATCTTCAGAAAGAGCTTTAGCTGGACTTTGCTTTGTAGCAGCTCCAGCTTTTCATCTTTTCCAGTTATCTGATGAATGAAGAAACCTTTTGGGCCGTTGTGTGCACATGCAGCCCAGACAGCAACTGTGTGCTGGGCTGCAGCAAGAGAAGTGCTGCCAGCAGGGCAAGGGAGGGGATTGTGCCCCTTTGCTCTGCTCTCCTCACACCCCACCTGCAGCACTGTCTGCAGCTTTGCAGCCCCCAGCACAAAGTAGAATATGGAACTGTTGGAGAGAGTCCAGGGGAGGCCACTAAGATGCTGAGAGGGCTGCAGCAGCTCTGCTATGAGGACAGGCTAAGAGAGTTGGGGCTCTGCAGCCTGGAGAAGAGAAGGCTTCAAGGAGACCTTAGGGTAGCCTTCCAGTATCTGAAGGAGGCTACAGGAAGGCTGTGGAGAGACTATTGACAAGGACTTGTAATGCCAGGACGAGGAGGAATGGGTTTAAACTGGCAGAGAGAAGATTTAGCTGGGATGTTAGGAGGAAGTTGTTTGCAGTGAGGGTGGTGAGACACTGGCACAGGTTGCCCAGGGAGGTTTGTGGGGCACAGAAGCACCCAATGTNAAGTTCGTTCCAGTGAGGGTGGTGAGACATTGGCACAGGTTGCCCAGGGAGGCTGTGGCTGCTCCCTCCCTGCAGGTGTTGAAGGCCAGGCTGGATGAGTCCTTGAGCAACCTGCTCTAGTGGGAGGTGTCCCTGCCTATGGCACAGGGGGTTTGGAACTGGCTGAGCTTTGAGGTCTCTTCCAGCCCAAACCATTCTATGGTGATTTTTTTCAAGACTATTTGAATTCTTAAACACCCAAAACGACCTGGGGTTTTTATTAAGCTCATTTCTGCCTTTTTTTTTTTTTTTTTTTTTATTCCCTTTAGTACTGGGGGTTTTTTAAAAGAAGGANTTCTGGGGTTTATTAAAAGCAGTCCATCTCTCCTGCAAGCTGTTGGCTTTTTTGGTTGGGTTTGTTAGCTGGAGCGCAGTGAGGGTTTAAGAACTCCTTCACTTTGATTTATGTGCAGGCTGTGATGACTTTGGCCTGCATTTTGACATCCATGGCTGTTTTCTACAGTGCCTCTTTCTGCGAAATTCTGCTCTGCATTTCCTGTCGTCTGAGCTTTTGTCTACCTTCCAGTGCTTTAAGTCAGCTTTCATCTTGGAAGTGGAGACATGCAAATTGGTAGGTCCCAGTAAGCACCCCTGGAACATCAAGAAGCTTTTGACAGTTTCTGCTGAAGGGGCCACTCCAAGCACTCCTTGGTACTGTTCTCTAGGTCTCCCAAGTGTTTCTCCAGGTAGGCTTGTGTGGCTGCAAAGAAAGTCCAGCATGTCCTTCAAAATGATCCCCTAGCTCTGAAGAAGGCCACACTGCAATCCTGGAGAGTGCCTGAAGGAGCTGCAGTGCAGAGGGTCAAGCACCAGACAGTTCTTGCTTTTCCTCACTATCATCAGATCCAAAGGGATCACCTGGGATCAGTATCCCTGACATGCCAGGTGCATGTGAATGACCACAGAACTTCAAAGCTGTGGTTGAGAGGCTTGTGCCTACCTCACTGTGCCTTGGAAAATTTTTCTCTGCCCTGATGGGAACAGCTTGACCCTCTCCTCACTTCAGCTTCTTCCTATCACCTGAACCACAGGGACCATGGACTGCAAAAGCCTTCTGTTCCTGTTTCCTCTCTGCTTTTGTAGAGGGAGCACAGTTGAAGGTTCACCTCTGTTGCCTTTCTTGCTGGGATCTTGCAGTGGCTGGAGGACTTAGTGTCAGGAGATCACACTGCTGTTAGTGGACATCACGAGGTTGGTGCTGTCAATGTGTGCTCAGCTTCCTCCCAGCCTGCAATGTCACTTCCTCTCTTGGGATGGCACGGGATGTCTGAGGATGGCTTGTGGTCTTTACCTCACTGAACTGCTCTGGGAAGTCACTTTCTTGGTTCCCCTTCCAGCTTTTCAAACCTTCCTCTAAGTTAGAAATTTCTTTGAGATTCCTGCTCTGGGAAGTCACTTTCTTGGTTCCTCTTCCAGCTTTTCAAACCTTCCTCTAAGTTAGAAATCTCTTTGAGTGCCTGTAGAGTCTTTTAACCACTGGGATCTCTGCTGGTCAGACCTTTGGGTCATGGTACTAGGTTGGATCTTGCCAAATGAAGTGAATCCTTTGATTTCACTTTTGAGTTCTCCTTGGATTGCCAATGGTGTGTGCCACACAAGCAAGCATAGTAGTTTTTCCTCTGGGAGGCACAGATGTCTGCTGTCCACTTCCCCATGGGTTTGAGGGCTAAGGTGAACCTTTCTCCCATGCTTGTTCTGTGGAGAAAGGGTAAGCTGGGCTGTTGTCTCCACCGTGTGAGGAAGAATAGGTTGGCTTCTTGCCATGGCTTCTGTGTGTCTGAAAATGTATGTGTAGGTATGCTGGAGTAAAAGAAGGTGTGTCTGTCAGCTTAGGGGTGCCTCATTCTCCAGACGAGATCATAAGGGCATGAAGACATGCCAAGAGCATGGGATGTTTGTGCTTATTTGTCTGTTGTGAGCTCTTCTCTTCTGATGTAGAATCATAGCATGGTTTAGGTTGGAAGTGACTTCAAAGATCATCCAGTTCCAACATCCCTGTGCCATAGGCAGGGACACCTCCCACTAGAACAGGTCACTCAAGGACGCATTCAGCCTGGGCTTGAACACTTCCAGGGAGGGAGCAACCACAACCTCCCTGGGCAACCTCTGCCAATGTCTCACTGTAAAGAACTTCCTCCTAACATCCTGCCTAAATCTCCCCTCTGCCAGTTTAAATCTATTCCTCCTCATCGTGGCATTACAAGACCTTGTCAATAGTCCCTCCCCAGCCCTCCTGTAGCCCTCTTCAGATATTGGAAGGCCACTCTAAGGTCTCCTGGAAGCCTTCTCTTCTCCAGGCTGCAGAGTCCCAACTCTCTCAGCCTGTCCTCATAGCAGAGCTGCTGCAGCCCTCTGAGCATCTTGGTGGCCTCCTCTGGACTGGCTCCAACACTTCCACGTCCTTCTCTATGATTCCACCACTTGTTTTTTAGTGTTTGAAGATGCATTGACGTGTCTCATGCTGTAACCCTTGCCCTCTCAGGGTGACCATCTCCTCTGGTTGACCTAGGAATTATCCCCACACTTTAAAATAACCCATGCTAAAACTCAGTTGGCTGGAAGTTAAGGAATGAAGCTTTATATTTGCAGCTCTGCACAATATCCAAGCAGATATTTACAGATAGATACAGTGAAAAGGTAATACAGAAACACCACAGCCCTCCCAGAGATCAGAGTCCCCAAGAGGGGTTTCTAACCACCCCTACCACCTTCCCTCCTTCCCCAATCTTATCTCACCATCTGTTTATGCAGCAGATAGGCAAAGGTAGATCAGCCAGGGTGGGTTAGCAGCAGGAAAGAGGTTAGTGAAATTATTCAGATGCAGCTAGGAAAAGCAGGGAGAAAAGAGCCATGCAGGAGCAGCCACAGCCCAAAGCAGTCTGACTTATCTATGTTTGTGTTATAACTCTTAAACAACTTTTTTCTTTCTTGGTAAAGCTATGATTAAAGTAGCATTATCAGTGTTTGCCTTTTTCAGCCTTCAGTCTAATTTCTCATTCAAATCCTCCAATTAGTTCAAACCAGCACATGAAGTTACACAGATCCAGCTAAGAAGGCAGGGAGAGAGATGCAGCAGCAGCCATGGCTCAAAGCAGTCTGAGTTATCTTTGTTTAGGTTGTACCATTTATACCATTTCAGTAACCAAAGGAGTGAAGGAGACACTGGAGTGTTTCCTGTTCTCAGCTTGTAGTCTAATTTCTCATTCAGATCCTCCAATTAGTTCAAACCAATACATGAAGTTACATGGATCTAGCTAAGAAGGCAGGGAGAGAGATGCAGCAGCAGCCACAGCTCAAGGAGATCCAAGTTATGTTTGATTTGGATATAACATTTATACCATTTCGGTAAACAAATGTGTGGAGACTCTGGAATGTTTTCCTCTCTCAGCCTACAGTCTAATTTCTCATTCAGATCCTTCAGCTAGTTCAAACCAGCACATGAAGTAACACAGATCCAGCTAAGAAGGCAGGGAGAGAGATGCAGCAGCAGCCATGGCTCAAAGCAGTCTGAGTTATTTGATTTGGTTATAACATTTATACCATTTCAGTAAACAAGTGTGTGAAGGAGGCTCTGGAATGTTTTCCTCTCTCAGCCTGTAGTCTAATTTCTCATTCAAACCCTCCAAGTAGTTCAAAGCAGCAGTGTGTCTTATCCAAGGGCTTTATCCTTTGCTCTGTGTGTACGCTCATGGTGACAGCTTGGATGCTTTCAGGCTTCTCTTCAGGAGTAAACTGGTCCAGTGTGACTGGGAGCCTGAAACGTGCGTTGTATTTTTGGCTGGCTGCTGGAGGTGACCACTTCAGAAGGGCTTTTTACGAGTGGAAAGTAGCGCACGTGGTGGTTTCGTGCTCAGAGGCTGCCTTCCCTCCTGTTGCTACATCTGGAGCAGAATGTCTGCGAGATCACATGCTGGTGAGTAAGGGTAGGAAAAATGCAGAGCTCAGGCTCAGCAGCAGATCCGCAGCATGTTCTGTGCTGGGCTTCAAGAGCACAGCTTGGCTCGGAGGGCTGGGGATGCCTTTGGCGTTTGTGATGTGGGCAGAGAACCTTCCTCCGTAAAATACCTGCTGGAGGAGGAAGGAAAGCTGGGGAGTCGTTTTATTCTCCCGGAGGTGACTTGCTGCTGCCTCAGCTCCTCCAGCTTACACCGAGTAGTAACAGGATTCACCCTGGGAACCAATCCCTTGCACCAGGCGCATCTGCAGCGCTGCGGTGCCCGAGGAACACCACCGTGGGGATCCTGCTCCAAAGGGGCAGTTCTCTCTGCAGGACAAACCACCTGCTTCTGAAAATACCTGCCCGTGTAAATGTGTTCTGCTTTGGAGAAGGGTTGTGGTGGAGCCTTTGTGTCCAGAAGGAGCAGTTTATTTTTCCAGCAACGCCTCGGTGCTGTTGCTTGGTGCTTTTGATTGAGGTAATTCTTAGGCAGAGCCGCAGGAGTTTGACCTTTTTCTTCTTCTCTGCACCTGATAGCTTCTGGAGATAGCATTATTCAGAGTACAATGCACGGTGGGGAGACTTGTTCAAACATGTGAGCCGCAGCACAAAATACTACAGGGGCTGCACACAGAGTGGTAGCTCCTGAGGACTGGGAGTCCTGGTGGGTAAGAACTTATCCATGGCACAGCAATGTGCCCTGGGGGCCAAGAAGGCCAAGGGGATCCTGGAGTGCATTAAGAAGAGTGTGTCCAGCAGATCAAGGGAGCTTTCCTTCCCCTCTACTCTGCCCTGCTAAGACCTCATCTTGAGTACTACCTTCTGTTTTGGGCTCCCCAGTTGAAGAGGGGCAGGGATCTGCTGGAGAAGGTCCAGCGGAGGGCTGAGGATGCTGAGGGGACTGCCTGGTGAGAAGAGGCTGAGAGACCTTGGGCTGCTTAGTCTGGAGAAGCTGCACTCAATAATCTTTGAGGCCTACAAGAAAGCTGGGGAGGGACTTTTGAGGCTCTCAGGTAGTGACAAGACTGGAGGGAATAGAGCAAAGCTGGAGGTGGGGAGATTCAGATTGGAGGTGAGGAGGAAGTTGTTGAGCATGAGAGTGGTGAGAGGCTGGAATGGGTTGCCCCTGCAGGGAGGTGTTTGGGGCCAGATCCCTGGAGGTGTTTTTGGCCAGGCTGGCAGAGGCTGTGGGCAGCCTGCTCTAGGGTAGGGCCCCCCTGGGCATGGCAGGGGGGTTGGAACTGGCTGATCCTTGTGGTCCCTTCCAACCTTGGCTGATTCTAGGATTCTCTGATTCTTTTCCAACCAAAGCAATTCTGTGTTGCCACGATGCCAGTGTTTGAGTAGCAACAAGCTTGGCTGTGGACACCTCATGCCCACTGCAGCCTCCAGAAGGAGCAGCCCAACGAGCCCCTGTGATCCCTTGTGGCCGGAGTGCAGGTTGGGGAGGGGTGACCTTTGCTGGAAGCCTGGAAATGATCCCTCACACACCACCCAGCCTTCTCTCTTGCTCCAGGATGTTTCCCCAGCATCATGAGCGGGGTTTTTGGCCCTGCAATGAGTCAAGCCCAGGACAGAAGCAGTTGTATTTCCTTTAGCATAGGTCTGGTTGGTGCCCTGCGCATCCCTGGTATTTGATACTCCTCCAGGTCTGCCTGTGCCTCGTTAGCAGGGTCTTCAAATGTCCAGCCAAACTGTCAGCAAAACATAAAGCTTCTGCTGGTCCCACAAACCCTCTCCCCTTTCAGTTTGTGTGATCTATAAGTGGAAAGAAACAGGAGCCAAATTGCAGTTCTCTGCCATCTGTTTTAGTTGATAAATGAAGAAACTTGGAGCTGGCTTCAGCCCTGACTCGAGGTCCTGGCATTGTGCCTGTTGGAGGCAGAGCAGTGTCTTCACCCCAGTTCCTCTGGCATTTTGCACTGGAGGAGACAGGAGGGATATTGTTGGTTGGTTTGTCTGAGCGTGGCCCACAGGAGCAGTTGCTTTGCTGTGTGTTTGCTTGCTTCATTTTTTTATTTTAGCCTTGGTGCCTGTGGGATGATGGTTTGGGGAGTTCTGTGCTTGGTCTCTGCTACCCTCAGTAGTAATTTCTAAACCTTCTGATCCACTTCTGTTGTGTGTGGTGGAGAACATGAGAAGTCCACTGTGTGCTGGAGTTTCTGCAGCTTCAGTGAAGATATTTTATGTGCTGTTGGATGCCTCCTGCCCCTTAGTACCTGTGAAGGTCTGAGCAGACTGCACCTCATTGTGTTTCTAGTGAACATGTCAGAACAGACGTGAGGACAACCAGGGTATGGGGGCACTGTAGATGATACCAATATCTGAAGGGTAGGGCTACAAGAGGATGGGGCCAGACTCTTCTCAGTCTGGTGCCTAGTGACAGCACAAGGGGCAGCAAGCACAAACTGGAACCCAGGAGGTTCTCTCTGAACAGGAGGAGAAATTTCCTGGCTGTGAACTCTGGAGCAAGTTGTTCCAAGTGGCTGCAGAGTCTCCTCTAGAGAGATTCCAAATCCACCTGGCCATAGTGATCCTGGGCAAGCTGCTGTGGGTGTCCCTGCTTTAACAGGGGGATTGGACTCCAGAGGCCCTTTCTACCTGTCATCTTGTCAGTAGTCCCTCCCCAGCCCTCTTGTAGGCCCCTTCAGATACTGGAAGGTCCCCTAGAAGCATTCTCCAGGCTGCAGAGCCCCAACTCTCTCAGCCTGTACTCACAGCAGAGCTGCTGCAGCCCTCTCAGCATCTTGGTGGCCTCCTCTGCACTGGCTCCACCACTTGCATGTGCTGCTTGTGCTGGGGGCTGCAGAGCTGCAGACAGTGCTGCAGGTGGGGTGTGAGGAGAGCAGAGCCAAGGGGCACAATCCCCTCCCTTGCCCTGCTGCCCACAGCTGCTCTTGCTGCAGCCCAGCACACAGTTGCTGTCTGGGCTGCACTCACACTGCAGCCTCATCTTGAGCTTTTCATCACCCCAGACCCCCAGGTCCTGTTCCTCAGGGCTGCTCTCAGCCATTCCCCACCCAGCCTGGAGTTGTGCTTGGGATTGCACCCACCCAGCTGCAGGACCTTACACTTGGCCTTGTTGCATATCATGAGGTTGGGCTGGGCACAGCTCTGCAGCCTGTGCAGGTCCCTCTGGATGGATCCCTGCCCTCTAGCAAGTCGACTCTGCCAGACAGCTTGATAGCAGCAACTGGTAGGAAGCTGATGTTGGTTCAGGTGTGGATGAAAAGCAGGCACATTGAGTGAGCTGTGTGTGGGGAAGAGAGGCTGCCAGACCTGGGGCGAGCAGGCTTTCCTTCTCAGAAGCTTGTTCTAGTTGAATGACGCTATCTGAACATCTGAGAAGCTGTTAAAAGGACAGAGTCTGCCAGGACTTTCTTGTTCTTACAGGAAAAAAAAAAAGAAAAGAACAGCGTTACCCCTTAAGTCAGAGTTAAAGAAGCACCTCAGAACGTTAGGGCAGTGAGTTGGCTTCCAGTGGCTTTCTATTTAGAGGCAGCCCAAACTCTGACATCGACCTTAACTAGACAGAAGGAGGTGGTTGGTTGCTTGGTTGGTTGGTTTTCTTTTTTTTTTTTTCTTTCAGTACTTAAACATTTTTCAGCTGCTGTGAGTTACTGGAAATTGCTTTCTTAGTAGAGGAGGAAATTGTTCCACTGGCAGCAGGGAGGGCTAAGCAGCTGTGGAAATGAGCCTGTTGGTTTCTTAACTAGGTGAAGCTTCTGGTCATGAAAGAGATGCTAATTGTGAACTCGTCACCCCCCCTCTTTTTCCAAAGCAGACATAACTAAAAAGCATAGAAGAAAAAAAGAAAAAAAAAAAAAGAAAAAAGAAGAAGGTACAAAATCAAAGCAAAGTAAAATAGATTCATATGGAACAGTAATGGAATTATCATTTTATGCAACAAGCAGAAATGTTTAGCAAACTTTTGTTTTCAGATAAGCCAGAGTGGTCCCTTTAGGGCCACGAGGATGCTCAGAGGGCTGCAGCAGCTCCCCTCAGAGGACAGACTGAAAGAGTTGGGGCTGTGCAGGCTGGAGAAGGGGAGGCTCCCAGATGACCTTCTTGTGGACTTCCAGGATCTGAAGAGGCCTACAAAAAAGCTGGAGAGGGACTTTTGAGCCTATCTGGGAGTGAGAGGACTAGGGGGAATAGAGCAAAGGTGGGGAGATTCAGGTTGGAGGTGAGGAGGAAGTTGTTGAGCATGGGAGTGGTGAGAGGCTGGAATGGGTTGCCCAGGGAGGTGTTTGGGGCCACATCCTTGGAGGTGTTTGCAGCCAGACTGGCTGAGGCTGTGGGCAGCCTGCTCTAGGGTAGGGTGTCCCTGGGCTTGGCAGGGGATTGGAACTAGATGATCCTTGTGGTCCTTTCCAACCCTGACTGATTCTATGGTTCTAGTACTTGCTTTAAATTCTGGTGATTCATTGCTGGGACCCCCAACACAAGAAGGATGTAGAACTGTTGGAGCAAGTTCAGAGGAGTTCACAACAGATAATCAAAGGGCTGGAGCCTCTCTGCTGTGAGGACAGGATCATAGAATCATCCAGGTTGGAAGAGACCTCCAAGCTTATCCAGTCCAACCTATCACCCAACCCTATCCAATCAACTAGAGCATAGCGTTCAGTGCCCCATCCAGTTGGGGTTGTTCAACCTGGAGAAGAGAAGGCTCCAAGGAGACCTTAGAGCAGCCTTTCAGTATTTGAAGTGAGCTACAGAAGAGCTGGGGACATTGGTTTTTTGTTTTTTTTTTTTAACAAGGGCTTGAAGTGGCAGAATGAGGGGCAAAGGCTTCAGACTGGAGAAGTTCAGTTTAGATTAGCCATTGGGAGAAAATTCATCCCCACAAGGGATGGGCAAGCACTGCAACAGGATGTCCAAAGAAGTTGTGGAGGAAGCCTGGAAGTGTTCAAAGCCAGGTTGGATGGGGACCTTGAGCAACCTGGTCTAGGAGGAGGTGTCCACAGCAGGGGGGGGTTAGAACTAAATGATCTTTTAAGGTCCCTTCCAACCTAAACCATTCTGTGGTCTTCAAGTGAGTTCTTTTGGTTGGTCTGAAAGTTTACCCATCTTAAGATAGGTCATCAGATCACCTTTTCAATTGAAGAATGCTCACAGAACAGCTAGAGAGCTTGTGACATCTTTTCACATCAGGGTCAGAAGATGAAGCACCAGGTGGTAAGGGTTCTGTTTGTTGGGGCTTGGGTTGGTGTTCATTTGGCCTCTTTGTTTCAGTATATATTCAGAGTGGTCTTTCTTTTATTAGTGGCTAGCAGGACAAATAAGCTGTAGCACACTCAGGGAATGACCTTACCCACACTGGAGAGAAAACCATGCAAGGAAGAGTCACTGATGACAATGGTTCTCCTCTGTATGGATAGGAAAAGGAAAAACAGAAAAAACAACAGGGGAAAATAAACTGTACAGGGAACAGGGAGCTTGACAAGAAATTGTTCCAATATAAAATGGAAGAGAAACGTAGAATAGAAGGGAAATACAAACTGGCCCAGTCCTGTGAAGTCCTGGGTGTGACTTGATGGGGTTTGAGCTGGAAACTGAAGGGATGCAGAGACTTTGAAAAGCTGTCATGGTTGTGTTGCTTGGCTTGCCTTGTGGAGGAGGAAAGGATCTTCCCCTGCCTTTATCACTGCGGTGCAGGCAGCTGGAGAGCAGCACTGATGCATCTGCCCATGGAGAGACAGGACCAGGGCTGGGAGGTGGTCTGGCTGCACCTCCTGCGTGGTGGCACTAAAGCAGAGAGGGGTGCAGTGAGGGAGCTCTGCTTTGGGAGGTATGACCTGAGTGATGAGAGCTGCTGAGGGCAGCAGCAGCAGGCTGGGAACGCTGGGTGCAAAGTGAGTGCCAGCAGCATTTTGGAGTTGCCCTGTGCTCAGAAAGATACAAAGATGTGTGCAAGTGCAGCTGGAGGCAGCTGCCTGCTGCTGCTGTCATTTAATTAGTGTACTTTACGGAATTCTTTCTGCTTGGGGTTCCCTGAACCTCTCAATGTTCATGACATGAGGACAGACTGAGGGAGCTGGGACTTTTCAGCCTGGAGAAGAGAAGGCTTCAAGGAGACCTTATAGCAACCTTCCAGTATCTGAGGGGGGCTACAGGAAGGCTGGGGAGGGACTGTTCACAAGGTCTTGTAATGACAGGACGAGGGGGAATGGGTTCAAACTGGTAGAGGGGAGATTGAAACTGGATGTTAGGAGAAAGTTCTTCACAGTGAGGGTGGTGAGGCACTGGAACAGGTTGCCCAGGGAGGTTGTGGCTGCTCCCTCCCTGGAGGTGTTCAAGGCCAGGCTGGATGAGTTCTTGAGTGACCTGATCTAGTGGGAGGTGTCCCTGCCTATGGCACAGGGGGGTTGGACCTGGATGACCTTTGAGGTCTCTTCCAGCCCAAACCATTCTATGATTCTCTGACTGTCCCTTGCTGTTTGGTGCTTAGAGAGCAGTATTCACACCCATAGCATCATAGAATCGTGCTGGGTGGAACAGCTCTCAGAGATCACCAAGTCAAATCATCACTCAGCCCCAGGTGCCATGGCCACACCTTTCTTGAACACCTGCAGGGATGGGGACTCCACCACCTCCCTGGGCAGCCTGTGCCAATCTCCGACCACTCTTGCAGCAAAGAACTTGTTCCTAACCTCCAACCTAAGCCTCCCCTGGCACAATTTCAGGCCATTTCCTCTCATTCTATTATCTGATACTAGGAAGAAGAGACCAACCCCCACCTCACTCCAACCTCCTTTTAGGTAGTTGTGGAGAGCACAAGAGAGGAAGAAGAGAGCTCAAGCCCAGCTCACTTTCCCTTCCATTTTTCTGTTCTTAGTTCTGTGCTGTGGAGGACCTCGGCACTGCCTCTCCTCTCTGCAGGGTTCCTCTGGGTGCTGCACCATCCCCTCCTCCTCCTGCCACAAGCAGTAGGGTGCATCCTGTTTGGGGTTGCTGCTGTGTCACCTCAGATGACATGCACTAGCTTGAGGAGGGGAAAGGGAAAGGAGGAGCCAAGTGAGAGATGGCTCTGCCAGCAGCTCCTTTCCAAAAAAGAGCTGAAATCCAACCAAACAACCCAGCCCCAAGTGTCCTGGTGGCATTGACAGCTCTTGCTGCCCAGCACGTGAGCCCTTCTTTCCCTTTGATGCATCAGGATAAATGGCTTCATGTGGTGCTCTTCTGGCTTGCAGCAGGGTACCTGCAGCTCTAGGCTGCTTTGAGTGTCCACAACTTAGAGGTGCTCCTGTGGATGGGCTGAATGGGGAGGAAAAAGGAGGCGTAGCCAGCAGATGGAGAGAGGTGATTCTGACACTCTGCTCTGGTGAGACCACACCTGGAGTGCTGTGTCCAGCTGTGGGCCCTCCAGCACAAGGTGGATGTGGACCTGATGGAGCAGATCCGGAGGAGACCACAGAGAGGATCAGAGGGTTGGAGCACCTCTGCTATGGGGACAGGCTGGGAGGCTTGGGGCTGTTCATTCTAGAGAATAGAAGGCTCCAGGGAGACTTCAGAGCAATATTTGAGTATCTGAAGGGGATGTACAGGAAGGGTGGGGAGAGGCTGTTCAGAAGGGCTTGCAGTGGTAAGTTTTTAAACTGGAGCAGGTTAGATCTAGGTTGGACACGGGGAGAAAGTTTTTCACAATGAGGGTGGTGAGATACTGGAACAGTAAGATGAGACTTGATATGGCCTTGGGGAGCCTGATCTAGCTGGAGATGTCCCTGCTGACTGTGGGTGGGATTGGACAAGATAACCTTTGAGGGTCCCTTCCAACCTGATGCAATCTGTGAATCTGTAGAAAGAGCTGGGGCAAGAAAATGCTTTTGAGAAAGCAAAGCTGAGTCTGCTGCTCCATAGGAAAGAGAGGAAACAATGCATGTTCCTTTGGTTCATGGGGGACTGTGCTGTGTGAACTACAGAAAATGCAGGAGGTGCTGTGGAGCTGATCAGAGCTGGTCAGAAGTGGTTGTTCTGCTGCAGCCCCAGGAGAGAATCGTAGAATCATAGGATGGTTTAGGTTGGAAGAGACCTCAAAGATCATCCAGTTCCAACCCCCCTGTGCCATAGGCAGGGACACCTCCCACTAGATCAGGTCGCTCAAGATCTCATCCAGCCTGGCCTTGAACACATCCAGGGATGGAGCAGCCACAACCTCCCTGGGCAACCTGTTCCAGTGTCTCACCACCCTCACTGTGAAGAATTTCTTCCTAACATCCCATTCAAATCTCCCCTCCACCAACTTGAACCCATTCCCCCTCGTCCTGTCATTACAAGACCTTGTGAACAGTCCCTCCCCAGCCTTCCTGTAGGTCCCCCTCAGATACTGGTAGGCTGCTATAAGGTCTCCCCGAAGCCTTCTCTTCTCCAGGCTGAAAAGCCCCAACTCTCTCAGCCTGTCCTCATAGCAGAGCTGCTGCAGCCCTCTGATCATTTTTGTGGCCCTCCTCTGGACTCTTTCCAGCAGTTCCATGTCCTTCCTGTGCTGGGTCTCCAGAACTGCTCACAGTACTCCAGGTGGGGTCTGAGGAGATCAGAGTAAAGGGGCAGAATCCCCTCCCTTGCCCTGCTGCCCACAGCTTCTCTTGCTGCAGCCCAGCACACAGTTGCTGTCTGGGCTGTGTGTGCACACTGTTGGCTCATGTTGAGCTTCTCATCCACCCAGACCCCCAGGTCCTGTTCCTCAGGGCTGCTTTCAGCCACTCACCGCCCAGCCTGGATTTGTGCTTGGGATTGCACCCACCCAGGTGCAGGACCTTACACTTGGCCTTGTTAAGTGAGCCCCTTTAGAAGACAGTTAGAAGTTGTCCCTGCCACATCTGCCGGCAGTGTCTGGAGCTGCCTTCTGCTCCAGGCCATTGCCACCAGCAGCAAGGGGTTCATGGAACATCCACTGCATGTCCCTTGATGAAGTACAGCCTCTCCCAGGGCAACAATGCAGGGTTTATCAAGGGCTTCTGCTGGCTCTGCTGCAGGAGGCAGAGCTGCTGTGGGCTGCGTGTTCCAGCTCAGTCCCACGGTAAGGAAGGTGTGTGTGTGTTTGTGCTGATACCCAGGCAGGGCACACCGAGCTGGTCCTGCTCTCTCTTTGTCACAGACCAAGATTTTAGCAGTAGATGGAGACACAGGAGCTGCTCTCAGCTCATGCTCACAGTTTGCAGGTATCTGTCTCGTAAGATGTGACCAGGAGGAAATGCCTCTTAGATGGATTGAAAAGCTTCTTTATGGTTCTATGAAGAGTGGTTTGAGTTGGAAAGGACCTTAAAGATCATCCAGTTCCCACCCCCTGTCATGGTAGACCTTCCACTAGACTGGGTTGTTCAAGGCCACATTCTACCTGGCCTTGAACATCTCCAGGGAGGGGGCATCCACAACCTCCCTGGGTGGCTGTTGAGTCATGACAGGGCAATGGCCAGCCCTAGCCTGTATTTTCCATTCCTACCCAGGACTGTGAGCACAGACTGAGAAAATCAGAGGGGACAGCAGAAAGCCTGAGAGTAGAGAGGTCACCATGGCAGTGAGCAAAGCACTCTATTGCAAACCTAGTACAGCACTTTGCCCAGATTGGTTTAAAGACTGAGCAACTCCTTCAAAATCAGAGGGACCACTGCCTGGCTAACACCTAAAGCTATTAAGTGCTCTTCTTAAGCTTGAGTGGTCTTCTGCTTTGGAGAACCAAAGCACTCAGGAGCAACCAGTGTGAATGTACTGGTTTGGTAGGGGCCAGGCTGTTCCACTGTTCCAGCAGCCTGAATTTCTTGGAGACGTTACATGAAGTTCCATGGCCATGTGGCTTGCCCAAGCATCTGCTTTTTTTTAATTTGCCCTCATGTCCTTACAAGTTGCATAAAAGTGAAGTGGAGCAGTGTCTTTAGTGCCTGCTCTAGATAGATCTACCTGAAATAGTTTCAGGTCACCTTTGCATGCTTAATTTGGAAAAACAATTGAGCAGCGTGACTCTGTTGCCTTGGAGAATTGAGCAGCCTGGGCTCCTCTCACTAGTCTTGGGGCTCCTGCAATAGCTGTGCAAATCAAGATCTCATCTCTTCCACAAATTAAGTAGGGGCCTGTTCAACTTGCAGAGCCAGTAAGGGAGGCATGTTCAGCCCGCTGGGCTGGAGCCAAGTTAGAGAAGTCTCAGCTCCTGAAAAGCAGTTGGAGGACAGATCCCATCCACCCAGGCATTCATTGATGTGGTTTGGCAGATGTATGGAGGTGTCCCTAATTGTTTCTGGTTCAGAGCCTGGCAGTAGACTGGAAGTGCAGTGAACTTCTTAGTAGTTTTGAGGGTTAACTGAGGAGATTGGTTGGGCTGCCAAGTGCAGAGCTGCCACAGGTGCAAGTAAAGCCACCTGAAAGGAGACTGGAGCTAGGTGGGTGTCAGTCTCTTTTCCCTACTAACAAGTGGTAGGATTTAAACCAAATGGCCTCCGGTTGCAGTGTGGGAGGTTTAGTTGGACGTTAGAAGAAGCTCCTTCACTGAAAGGGTTCTCAAATAGTGCACAGGCTCCTGGGGGAGCTGATTGAATCTCCATCCCTGGAGGTGTTTAAAATAGGCAGAGATGTGGTGCTGAGGGACATGGCTTAGCCCCAGACTTTAGGGTAGAATTAGAGGATAGTTTGAATGGGGATGCCAGGGGTTGGAAGGGACCCAAAGAGATCATCGACTCCAACCCCCCTGCCAGAGCAGGACCAGACAATCTAGCTCAGGGCACACAGGAACACATTCAGACAGGCCTTGAAAGTCTCCAGAGAAGGTCTGAATCATCTTAAAGGTCTCTTCCAAACAAAATGTCTCTAAGTAACTGCTCTGTGCATAGAAAGGTTGTAGAATTGGGGCAGGCATCACCTTGCGTAGTGGTTTAGCAGTTACCTGCCCCCCCCTCCCACCTTTTTGTAAACCCCAGCTAGGACTCAGAAAACACTGGAAGTTAATAAATGAAGCTTTATATTTACAGCAATGCGCAGTATACAAGCAAATATTCACAAGGTTTTACAGATATATACAATGAAAAGGTAATACAGAAACACCACAGCCCTCCCAGAGACCCAAATCCCCAAGAGAGGGTAACCAACCACCCCCTACCACCTTTCCCCCCTTCCCCAGTATTATCTCACCACCTGTTGATGGTAGATCAGCCAGGGGGGTTGGCACTAGAAGATCTTGAAGGTGCCTTCCAACCCAACCCATTCCATGAATGTGCTCCTTTGGTGTTGCCTGCCTTGATGAGTGTACCTGGTTAAGCCAGCAAGCTCAAGTCCCCTGCGGTCCTCTGCAGGGGCAGGTGGCAGACTGGAAGCAGCGCTCCTGGGCTTTGCCCCTGCTGTCCAACCTCGCTCCAACCTCACACACGTAAATAATTGTCCGCCAGCTTCTTCCTGTTACAAACACGGAGGGTTTGTGAGATTGCTTTGCCGTGTGCTGGAAATGGCTTTGATATTTTTAACAGCCTGTCGCCATGGCAACCGCGCCCCATAACAGAGAGGGCTTCTTTGGCACTCAGGCGGCTGAGAAATTCGGTTCACGACCCAGGAGTAGAGCCACAGCCCGGCAGCTTGTAGTCCTTTTCTCCCAGGCAATGGCAGGAGGAAGCAGAGGGGGATCCTGGAGCAGCCTGGGCTCTGCATTACCAGCTGGGAGGGCACACCCTGCTTGGGCAGCAGCTCTGCGCTGTGCCCAGGCTCAAGCTGCGCTCGGCTCTTACAGCGGTGAATAATCCTTGGGAGTTCACAAGCATCTCCCCCTCCCGAGATAATTCATCTGTTTGTTGTTTTCTTATGGAAGGGGTTTGATGGTTTGGCTCATGGGCAAGGAAACACGAGGTTTTTTTTTTTTTTGCTTCTCAGAACTGGATGTCCCCTTTGTGCTTTGCTAATACAGAAACTGGCAGAACAGGCATTACTTTTTTCTTTGACGTTAGGGCTCGCAGCCCTGTTTCCTTGTGTCTCATGACTGAGTGAATCAACACCTAATTAAACAGTCACATGAGGGACAGAGTAAAATGCTGCTCGGGCTCGGAGCCTTGTGAATCTGTGCAGAGTAACTACTTACATCTGTCTTCCTCCTTCTCCAAGGAACCCTGAACAGCTGCGGTTTTGCTGCTTGGGTTTTTTCCAGGGGTAAAAATGATCACGTAGAGCTCAGCTGAAGCAGTGCTGTCTGTGCAGATAAATGGGACCTGGGGTAGGGGGGTGCTGGGAGGGGGAAGAGAAGGCTTGGAAATCATGGAATCAGTCAGGGTTGGAAGGGACCACAAGGATCATTTAGTTCCAACCCCCCTGCCATGGGCAGGGACACCCTACCCTAGATCAGGCTGCCCAGAGCCTTGTCCAGCCTGGCTGCAAACATAATGGACAAAGTCATAGAATCAGTGAGGGTTGGAAGGCACCACAAGGATCATCTAGTTCCAACCCCCCTGCCATGCCCAGGGACACCCTACCCTAGAGCAGGCTGCCCACAGCCTCAGCCAGCCTGGCTGCAAACGTAATGGACAAAGTCTTGGGAAATTGGAATGATTTGACTTTGTGCTGAGGATGACATAGCTGAAAAGGGCTATGAGGATGATTAAGGGAATAGAACATCTCTGTGAGAAGGAAAGGCTGAGAGCCTGGAGAAGAGCAGCCCCAGAGGGGATCTGAGCAATGCTCAGCAAGAGCTAAAGGGTGAGGGGAAGAGGATAGGGACAGACTCTCATCAGTGGTGCTCAGTGACAGGAGAAGGAGCAACAGGCACAAACTGGAACATGAGAAGTTCCGTCTAAACATGAGAAACTTCCTTAAATGAAGGGTGCTGCAGCATGCTGCCCAGAGAGGTTGTGGAGTCTCCTCCTCTGGAGAGATTCCAAACCCAGCCACACATTGTGATCCTGGGCGAGCTGCAGTGGGTGCCTCTGCTTTAGCAGGGGAGTTGGACTTGGATGATCTCCTGACATCCTTTCCTCCCATTCTGTGAAAGCCTGAAGTTGTAGCCCTTGAGCCTCTGGCACTGTTGGTAATTTTGCTGAAAACTTGAACGTGGAGCAGGGAAGTTGTGAGCGACCTAGGGGGGATTCTTGGTGTTTTTAGTGTTCATTGTAATACTAAACTCACAGCACGTTGCAAGGGATCCCTAACAGCTGCTTTCCATCTCCAAGTGGCAGATACTTGTGTGGAGATTTATTGGGCTCCCATTTATCCCTCAGTCACGAGCAGAGCCACCTTAATCAATTAGATGGAGGTGGCCTGCAGCCAAGGAATGCTCCAGTCCCCATGCTGCCCGCTCACGCTCGGTGACTTTCACCACCAAGGCAATAGTTGTTGGGTTTTTTTTTTTTTCCCCCTTTATGAAACTCACAAAACAAGTACTACAAGATGTTTTAATCAGCAGGAGCAGATGGCCACCTCCACCCTGACACGCTGGTGGACTCCCAGGCAGCAAGTGGGATTTGCTGGGCTGCGCAGCAGATGCTTGGGTCTGCAGCAGATGCTGGCACCAGACGTGATGGTGGTGGTGGTTTGGGTGCTCCGTGCTGCAGTGTTCCTAGGGTGAAGATACCACCAGAGGTCATCCTGGCCTGCCTGCTCCCAGGCTTAGGGGGCTGGGGGTGGGGTTTGTGGAGCTGTGCTCAGGCCAGGAGAAAGGCAGAGAGCTGCTGCCCGCTGGTACCTTAACCCTAGCATTGCCCACCCTGACACAGCTCCCATGTTGAAAAGCATGACATGAAAAAAAATGCAGCTGTTGATATTCTGGTGTGTGAGCCTTTAAAAAGTTAGCTGTTTTCTTGATGGATCTTGGGCAGTGACTGGCTGGAGAGCAGCACTGAGAGAGACTTGGGAGTGCTGGTGGAGGAGAAGCTGAAGATGAGGCAGCAGTGTGCACTTGCAGGGCAGAAAGGCAAGCAGAGGCTGGGCTGCAGCAGGAGCAGTGTGGGCAGCAGGGCCAGGGAGGGGATTCTGCCCCTCTGCTGTGCTCTGCTGAGAGCCCACCTGGAGTAGTGCATCCAGTGCTGGAGCCCCTGGGACAAGAGGGATGTGGAGATGCTGGAGGTGTGCAGAGAAGGGCCCCGAGGATGCTGAGAGGGCTGCAGCACCTCTGCTGTGAGCACAGCCTGAAAGAGTTGGGGCTGTGCAGGCTGGAGAAGAGGAGGCTCCCAGGGGACCTTCTGGTGGCCTTCCAGGATCTGAAAGGGGCTACAAAAAACCTGGGGAGGGACTTTTGAGGCTCTCGGGTAGTGATAGGACTGGGGGGAATGGAGCAAAGCTGGAGGTGAGGAGATTCATGTTGGATGTGAGGAGGAAGTTGTTGAGCATGAGAGTGGTGAGAGGCTGGAATGGGTTGCCCCTGCAGGGAGGTGTTTGGGGCCAGATCCCTGGAGGTGTTTTTGGCCAGGCTGGCAGAGGCTGTGGGCAGCCTGCTCTAGGGTAGAGTGTCCCTGGGCATGGCAGGGGGGTTGGAACTGGCTGATCCTTGTGGATCCTCCTTCCAACCCTGACTGATTGCGTGATCCTTAAATCCACACAATCCTTATGTTTTCCATACCCTCTCCAAAGCATGAACGACACCACAACACTGTGACATGCAGCATCCACCTCTGCCTAGAAATGGAATCATGGAATTGTTTCAGTTGGGAAAGACCTCTAGGATCACTGAGTCCAACTATCAACCCAACCACACCATGGCCACAAAACCATGTCCCCAAGTGCCATGGCCACACCTTTCTTGAACACCTGCAGGAATGGAGACTCCACCACCTCCCTGGGCAGCCTGTGCCCATCCCTGACCACTCCTGAAGCAAGGAAATTGTTCCTAAACTCCAACCTAAATCCTCCCTGGCCCAATTTCAGGCCATTTGCTTTCATTGATGAGGGGTTCCAGCCCATAGTTAAGCTCATGTCACCCATGAAAAGTAGCACCTATGTCACATCTGAGCTACCACTGCTGGCAATGACTAATATGATGCAAAAGTGACTGCCTCACAGTGCCAGAGAGAATAAACTCAAACTCAGGAGGATGCATTCAGCTGCAAAGTTTGCAGAGGTAACTCAGCAGGCTTTTTATTTTGGAGAATGTGGATATTAACAGCTTACAGAATGAAAAGAGAGTAAGATAGAAGGCAAAAAACTCTGCTGCCAGGAAAAAGAAGACATCAGTGGGATCTCTCTATGCCCATTACTGATATCAGCTCTGAAATTAATAATAGGAATATCCCCTTGAATGACTCCTGATGTAACAAAGAGTATTTTGGTCAAGAAGGGGAGATGCAGACAAGGCATTAGAAAGGAATCCTCTACAGTGAGGGTGGTGAGACACTGGCACAGGCTGCCCAGGGAGGTTGTGGCTGCTCCCTCCCTGGAGGTGTTCAAGGCCAGGTTGGATGAGCAACCTCATTTAGTGCCCTGTAGCAGTGGGGTTGGAACTAAGTGATTTTTAAGGTTCCTTCTTCCAACCCAAACCATTCTATGAATCCTAACTTTTTTTTTTTTTTT
>VWZI01023118.1:7253-29394 GCA_013396835.1 Psilopogon haemacephalus | reverse complement strand
TCTCCTAAAAGGCCCAAACGTACGTGTGTGGGGTTTTTTTTTTTTTTAATCCTGAAGGGGCTTTATCTGTTGCAATTTTGCACCAGGCAGTGAAATCTGTTTGAATCCTGTAAAATGTCTGTGCTGGGTGCTGGTGAATTTAACTGAGAGGAGCTGTGTTTTGTTTTTTTTTTTCCCTAGAGCAGGTATTTCAGAGCAGCACAGAGCTTGTGTGCGTGCATATGACAGAATATGTGCACGTGTTTGGATGCGTATATATGTATATATGTGCTGAAAACTGAACAGGTACTTTTGGAAGTGGCGTAGCTGAAATAGTCCCCAAAAATACTCTCTGAAATTCCTAATTCTGAAGCTGGGGAAATTGCAAAGTTGCTCCAACGTGCTTTAGACAAAACCTTCCAACCTGCTTATTTGAAAGGATCACCCTCCAGACTGTGATTAATGTGTTGACTAGGCTGCACCTAACCTTCAGATATTACAGGGGTGGTTTTTTTGCTGGTGCAATTTTTGCAGTTGCATCTGGCTCATGTATTAGCCTTTGGAGTATAAACTAGGGATCTTAATGAGAGCCAAGTGACTTGGTAGAAGGGAGGGGGGGAAAAAGGCAAACAAACTCAAGGCAGCTTCATATACAGTTAAAGAACTGGACGGAGCCAAGGGCTTTGGAAGCCAGTTGAAGTTTAGGTCCAAGTTTGTTATACTGAATGTGAACTATCTGGCTGCCTGTGTGCCTGGTGTACGAGGTGTGCTTAGTGTCAGCAGGAGAAGTTTCCTGGAGCTCAAGCAGGGCAGCTATTCAAGGTGAGGATTGCTAAGCTGGTAAATGAACGAGGCAGATTTATAGAAGTAGCATGGAGTTGACCTCTGCGGTGCTGCAGAGCCTGTGGTGGCCGTGCCACCCTTCTCCAAGAATTGAAAGGGGGATGGCTTGGATTTCTTGTTGTTTTGACAGAGACTTGCTTTCCTGGGGCTAAACCTGGGAAAGGGAACCGCTGGAAGCAGTCGCCCCTGGTGGGGAGGCTGTTGGAGGTGAACCACCAGCTCTTAGTTCTTCCAGGCTCCCCAGAGTGCAGCTCCTCTGGGCTTTGCGAAAACCCAGCTGAGGTCGGGGAGGAGAGGGCAGCGTTGCCCAGAGCACTGGGGTAAGCTGCTTCGCAATCCATCATCACAGGCTCCCTCCCTGGCTTTGGCCAAGTCTCCAGCTCCAGCTTGCTCTGCAGAATCAGCAGCGATCACCACAGCGCTCGCACAACCCTGGCCTGACCTCAGCTCCTCTACAGACAATTATCTTGCAAAAATTTGTCTAAGTATAGACCTCGTGGTTTTCTCGGGTTTGGGGACCTTCTTCTCCTCGCAGCCTGATGCTCACATGATGTCACCAGCCCTTCAGTGGGACCTCTCACTGAAAATGCCAACTGTGCACGTTGGCAGTGCAGCCTGCCTTGTCCTCGTCCTGGGAATCCTGGCAAAGTGCTTTTGTGCTTCAGGTGTTAACATTAAAAAGACAAATAACCTGCCCCATGCCTCTGTGACAAAAGCCAGTGGGTGGCTGGAAGCATCGTTACTGTGAAACGTTGCTGGTTTCATTGCTTCCAAATCAGTTGTGCTCTTTCAGAGGATCACAGGATGTTAGGGCTTGGAAGGGACCTCCATAGATCATTGAGTCCAACCTCCCCTGCCAGAGCAGGACCAGACAATCTAGCACAGATTACGGAGGAACATATCCAGACAGGACTTGAAAGGCTCCAGAGAAGGAGACTCCACAACCTCTCTGGGCAGCCTGTGCCAGTGAGCTGGGAAGCTTACAGGAAAGAAGTTGCCTCTTGTGTTGAGCTGCAACCTCCTGTGCTGCAACTTCCACCCATTGCTCCTTGTCCTATACAGGGAGCAAGTGAGCAGAGCCTGTCCTCCCCCTCCTGACCAGCTCTCAGATGTTTATAAACATTGATTAAATCCCCTCTCAGTCTTCTCTTCTGCAGACTAAGCAGCCCCAGATCCCTCAGCCTCTGCTCATAAGGCATGCCCTCCTCTCCCCTAATCATCCTCACAGCCCTCTGCTGGACCCTCTCCAGCAGATCCCTGTCCCTCTTAAAGTGGGGAGCCCAAAACTTTCAGAACGTTCTACACAGCTGCCTGTCTCCAGCAATGGTCAAGGGATGAGCAAATTATTGAACTGCAGTCCAAAGGTGTTAAAATATGTATAATATCCTCTCCATGTGTCCTAGATTCTCAACTTCTCTTCTGTCTTCTCCGAGCCAAAAGCAGAAAGTATCCATTAGCAGATAATAGAAGCATGCAGAGGAATTTGGGCAGGAGAAAGAAATCCCTTGTTGGAAAAGGCATCCCAGTCGGGGCTGAGAGGTGTGTGATGTGATGACTGGGTTAGGCAAGGACCCATTTTCCTTCTGCTTCTCATCACCCTTTCTAAAGGCTTCACAGGATTCTAAGTGTTGCTGGGCTGTATGCGTGCAGGTGAGTGGAGAAGAGGCTCTGCAGCTCCATGGATCATGGAGATAATCTGCTTCAGAAATATCCCAGTGGAACAGTCTCATATCTACAACGTAAGCTCTCCGGGACAGTGACAGTCTCTGTAGAAGCTGACTGGCCCAAAGCACCACCACAACAGTGACACCTGTGAAGCATCACCTGCAGGAGCTGGAGTGAAGCCTCTGTTCTGAGGCTGGTCTCGCAGGAGTGGAAGGAGATGTTTCCTTCCAGGTGAAGCCTCATGAGGAGGACATGGGCCAGGTGGACCTGCCGCCTGCTCTGCCCTGGCTGTTGTCAGGCTTTAAAAAGGTGCTAACATGAAAACCATGCAGAACAGATAAGCCAGCACAAACTATAAATATCATTTGCGTAGATGTGGTTAAAAATAGTCGGGAGTGATTCATCAGCAGGCAGTTTTTATAACTCTGGGTAACATGATGTAGGAAAACAATAGTTTGGACTGATAGCTTCAACTTAACTTTTCCAGTGGTTAGTCATCTTCTGGTTTTGAGCCGCTTTACTCCTCAGCAAGCTCTCTTTGCACTTCCTACCTGCTGCAGGTCCAGAAGGGTTGTGGCGTCTCCTTCTCTAGAGACTTTGAAGAGCCACCTGGATGCCTTCCTCTGTGACCCACCCTAGGTGATCCTGCTGTGGCAGTGGGGTAGGACTCAGCCTCCAGAGGTCCCTTCCAGCTCCTACCCTTCCAAGATCCTGTGATCAGTTGCTTCCCTGGCTTTTCTTTGAGGCCTCTTAGATATCTGTGTTAATTATTAACACATCATCAGATGCTATCTAAGACGTGTTAATGTGGAATGGTTTTAAAAGTAGAGTCTGAGGCAGGAGGAAACACAGTGTTAAACTTTAATGTCATGAAGTGCTGCTCGTGTTGTAGTGGAAATGAGGAGGAACTGGGAAACAGACTTGAGGCTTTTTAGCAGGCTGAGGTGGGATCTCCTCAATGCTGATCAACACTTAAAGGGTGGGTGTCAGGAGAGCGGGGCCAGGCTTTTATCAGTGGTGACAGGGCAAGGGGTGAGGGGCAGAAGCTTGAACATAAGAAGTTCCATCTAAACATGAGGAGGAACTTCCTTAGTTTAAGGGTGCTGGAGCACTGGAACAGGCTCCCCAGAGAGGTAGTGGAGTCTCTATCTCTGGAGACATTCAGAACCCACCTGGACATGTTCCTGTGCAGCCTGCTGTAGCTGAACCTCCTCTGGCGGGGGAGGTTGGACTCGGTGGTCTCCAGAGGTGCTTTCCATCCCCTACTGTTCTGTCAGTCTGTGAATGTACTTGGTTCCAATTCCAGGAGAAAAGCTTGTGTTTTAATTAGTTGAGTGCTAATGAAGGATCTCTGTTTCTCCTTTTGTCTGTGAACACTTGCAGAGTCTAAAATGCTGCTTTGAAGTTGTCTCTTGCTGAGGGAAGTCTCTAGCAGCACTAAGCTTCAGCTACATGAGAAAATCCATCCTTGGAGAGCATCTGGAGTTCTGGGTTGCTCTGCAGCTTTCAGTGTAGGTGTCTGGAAGCATTTAATAGATGTGGAAATGTGAACTAGAAATAAGGTACAAAAGGCAGGAAAATGGAACAGGTGGAAGAAGGGAAGAACTGAACAAGAGTGGATGTACATTAAAAAATCCTTTTCCAGGACTTGATTTCATTGTTTTTAGTTTCTATTAATGTCGTCGTTATTCATGTGGAAGTTTTGCCTTTCTACCTCTAAAATTCCTTTCCTTTGTGTTGGAATCCATGCAGGGAGTGTTGGACCAGATGACTTCCAGCGGTCCCTTCCAGCCCCAACCAGGCTGTGACTGTGTGAGGTCTGGTTTTGTGTGCTTTGCTTCTGAAATAACACCCCCACCCCAGCCTTTATATATCAGCAATTTCTGCCCCATCCTATCCATGCAGGTGTTTCTGAACAGCTCAATCTAGAGGATTTCCTCAGAAATCATTTCTTTATCACTGTATTTTTGCCCTGTGAATTCACAGCACCAATTATGTCGCAAAGGCACAAAGCACATCCACTGGTGACAAGGTGTTGGGCTTCTCCTGTTGGTGGCTTTGGCCTTTGTTTGTTTTATTTCATTTTGTATTTGTTTGGGGTTTTAAAAAAATATTATTACCATTTTCTTCAGCTTCAAGGAATGATCAAAGGGTGGTAGATAGGTCAGGCAGGAGAAAGTCCTCATTAAGAGACCTGTCATTTCCAGGGAGATGCTTGGACCACCTGATGCTACCTTTCCTGGTTTTCCTCCAGAAAACATCAGTTAAATGTCAAAGTTAGCTTCCATTTATAAACAGAACTAATTATATTCAGGAGATGTAGGTCAGTTTTCACCCAGCTGAAGAGCTGAGCTGCAGCACTGCTCTGCTCCGCTTGCGCTGGGAACGTGCCCTGTGTGTTTCACGCAGGAATTGGTACACTGGGGAGGGGGGAGGAGGGAATCATCTGTCCAGATACCAGGCTTAATGGTATTTTAAAGCTCCTTGGTGTCCTGCTCCCCTCTCCCCCAGAGAAATGTGCCTGGCAGGGTTGGGGGAGTGAGTTGGAGGTGCCAGTCTGCCTCCTCTGTTTACTGTCTATCTCAATGAACTTTCCCCCAGCTCTCTTCAAGTTTCTTCTGCTTTGGGAAGTGGCCTTGCTACTGCCAGGGAATGCTTTGGGGAGGCTGAAATGCACTTTGAGGACTCTATTATGTAAGAGAGATAAGGCTTCTTTGGAATTGTCGCCGATTGTGATGGATAATATCTTCCAAAGAAAGGCTGGTCTAGGGAAAGGGAAAATGTCATGTGAAGAAGCCCAGAAGTAAACAAGCTCTTGTTACCTTGATCAAATACGCTTCCGAACGCAGCAGGTTTTATATTTAGCTTTTCTCTCCTCTTAGTGTGTAATCTGCTCTTGGGAGCTTTTTATAAGTAGACTTTTCTGAGATCTGGAACAGCTCCTGCCCTTCTTTGCCAGTAATTTCAAAGTCAAATATCCGAAGCACTAGGTAATGGAAGGCAAGCTTCGGGCTGAGCGTGTGTGCAGGAAATTCAGATGGGTGCTGAGGGTGGAACAAGCAGCAGCAGCAGTTCGTTGCTGTTGTCACATACTGTGTCTTTATAGGAACCACAGTGGCCAGGCAAAAGGAGTTGGAAAACTTCTGTTGATTTCCCTTAAATATAAGGAGCTGGTTCCTGCAGGAAGCCAGTTTGTCCAGCAGTCTCACTTCTATTGATTTCCCTCAAATATAAGGAGCTGGTTCCTGCAGGACACCAGTTTGTCCAGCAGTCTCACTTCTATTGGTTTCCCTTAACTATAAGGAGCTGGTTCCTGCAGGAAGCCAGTTTGTCCAGCAGTCTCACTTCTGTTGGTTTCCCTTAACTATAAGGAGCTGGTTCCTGCAGGACACCAGTTTGTCCAGCAGTCTCACTTCTATTGATTTCCCTCAAATATAAGGAGCTGGTTCCTGCAGGAAGCCACTTTGTCCAGCAGTCTCACTTCTATTGGTTTCCCTCAAATATAAGGAGCTGGTTCCTGCAGGACACCAGTTTGTCCAGCAGTCTCACTTCTATTGGTTTCCCTTAACTATAAGGAGCTGGTTCCTGCAGGACACCAGTTTGTCCAGCACTCTCACTTGCCTCCTCCCCTCTAGCCATAGTCAGGCTCTTATGAGTAGCAGTCCCCAGCTCAAATGCCTTTGAGCCTCCTGGTTGCCAACACTGCACATAGGCATCAAACAGCATGGATTTTGATTTCCTGCTTTGCTAGATGGGGGTCATCAGCAGAGCCCCTGAGAAATGCCTGTGGCTGTGCTTGGCTTTTGCTAGAGAACTTCCTGGGTTAGCTCTTGGTGTGGGCAGAGAATCACAGAATCGTTTGGGCTGGAAAAGACCTTTTAAGAACATTGAGTCCAGCTGTTAACCCAGCACTGCCAGGTCACCACTAAGCCGTGTCCCTCAGCACCACATCCATGTGGCTTTGAAACCCCTCCAGGGATGGGGACTCCACCACTGCCCGGGGCAGCCTGGGCCAGGCACACTCCTCTGTGGACAGTGCTTGGCTTTCTGGTGCCCGAATGCAGAAGGTGTGCAGCTCTTTCCCCCCCCCCCCCCCCCAAGATCAAGGCATGAAGTTATTTCAGTTTCATGTTGCTCAAGGTGCTTTGTTGTAATAAGTTCCTTTTGACATTTGTTGCACAGGCGTTTCTCTGCAGCTTCTGGTTTTCTCTCCTGTTGCTAAATGGTGGGGGCTGAGTGGATTAGGAAATGGATTTCCTCTCTCAAGAGACCAAGTCAACTGGGTGTTTTGTTGCTTAGTTCCACCTTGCTGGGGCTTACGCTGGTTGTATTGCCTGTGAATCTGTATTGGATGGTCTTAAAAGGGACAGGTACCTGTGGCTTTGGTGATCAGGGAGGGAGTACCCACAACCTCCCTGGGACAGGTTGTGGCTGCTCCCTCCCTAGAGGTGTTCAAGGCCAGTTTGGATGAGGCCTTGAGTGACCTGTTCTAGTAGGAGGTGTCCCTGCCTATGGCACAGGGGGGTTGGAACTGGCTGAGCTTTGAGGTCCCTTCCAACCTAAACCATTCTATGATTCTCTGCTGTTACAGAAGCTGTTGCGTTACAAACCACCATCAGGCTACTGATGGCATAAAGTGTGGGCACACAGAAGGAAGCCTTTTGGTTGGTGAATTAGAGGGACAGAGAAGAGGGAAAGTTACCATAGTCTTGGAGCCTAGCATGTCAGCTTTACTTTGATCCATATGATCAGAGAATCATAGACTGGTTTGGGTTGGAAGGGCTCTTCAAGACCATCTAGTTCCACTGTCCTGCAGTGAGTGGGGACATCTTCAACTAGATCAGCTCAAAGCCCTGTCCAGCCTGGCTTTGTTGCTTCTGGGTGCCTGTTTGCTGAAACAAATAAAGAGCTCCTTCTTGTAAACTGCGAGTTTCTGTCCTTTGTTAATGGCTGGAAAGTTCCAGGACCTTTTTTTCCTCACTTCTTGGGAGTTTCATGCTAATGCTGCTTGCTTAGAAGCCAGGGATAAGGAAGATAGAATGTCACTTGATCTAGGAAATGGCTTGTAACTAGCTGAAAGATGATTCCTCTTGGTTTCATGGATGGAGCAGGCATCTTGTTTCTGATCTTCCAAGAGGGTGTGGGTGAAAATAGATTCCCAAGCCCAGGGGCAGCAGTGCTTGCTGGGCTTTAAAGTGATGGCTGCTTTTTTTTCAAATGGAAACTTAAGAGCATGGCTACAAAGCACTCCCAAAAACAAGACGGTGCCATGAGATTCAGCCCTGAGCTCTGCAAGTGCTGCCTTGGCAGAGCTCCTCAGGAAGGCTCAGGAAAGCTTCTTTCCTTGTTCTTGACTGCAAAAAGAAAATACAGTTGGGCATGTCGAAAGAGAACTGCTTTGTGTGTTTTGCTGCCCTGTGCAGCAGCCTGGCCTGGAATCACACTGGCTTACACTGGAGATTGTATCTAAGTCTGAGCAGAGCAAGGACTTGGGCTTAGGATCAGGCCCAAGCTGCACATGGTTCTCTCTTCCCCATCACCAAATGCTGTGTTTTAGTAGGGATGTTGTAGCGGCTGCTGGAGTTGATGGTGCTGATCTTTTCCCACCAAAATAATTCTGTGATTCTATATGGCCTGAAATTGTACCAAGGCAGGTTTAGGTTGGACACAAGGAACTGTTTCTTTGCTGTGAGAGCGGTCAGGCACTGAAACAGGCTGCCCAGGGAGGTGGTGGAGTCACTGTCCCTGGAGGTAGTGAAGAAAAGGATGGATATGGCACTTGGGAACGTGGTTTAATGGCCATGCTGGTGTTTGGTCAATGGTTGGACTCAATGATGATCTTAGAGGTCTTTTTGACCCAAAACAATTCTGTGATGCTATAATTCTCCACGTGTGTTACTGCAGTGTTTGTGAAAGCAAGAAGGGTACAAAAAGTACTTTGTGTTCTTTTCAGCTGTGGGGTGGAAATCTTGAAGCTGAACCCACACCCCCACCATGAGTGCAAAGGCAGAGATTCCCCCATGAGGGGAGGCTGAGGGAACTGGCACTTTTAGGTCTGGTAAAGAGAAGACTTAGAGGGAATCAATGTTTATAAATATCAATGTTTATAAATATCTGAGGGCTGGAGGTCAAGAGGGAGGGGACAAACTCTTCTCAGTTGCACCCTGTGACATCACAAGGGTTAATGGGTATAAACTCCAGTGCTGGAAGTTCCACCTCAGCATGATGAAGAACTTCTTTACTGTAAGGGTCCCAGAGCACTGGCACAGGCTGCCCAGAGAGGTTGTGGAGTCTCCTTCTGTGGAGCCTTTCAAGGCCTGTCTGGATTTGTTTTGCTGTGACCTGAGCTAGACTTTCTGGTCCTGCTCTGGGAGGGGGGTGGACTTGATGATCTATAGAGGTCCCTTCCAACCCCTAACATCCTGTGACCATCACTGAAGGGAGACACCAGTGTGAATTTATACCTTTTTTTTGTTTTGTTTTGTTTTTATCCCTCTTCTTCTGAACTGTGGAATTTCTAAGTCATGCCTTTAAACATGAAAGCTGAGTCACAGGATGTCAGGGGTTGGAAGGGACCCAAGGAGATCATCAAGTCCAACCCCTCTGCCAGAGCAGGACCAGACAATCTAGCACAGATCACATCCAGACAGGACTTGAAAGGCTCCAGAGAAGGAGACTCCACAACCTCTCTGGGCAGCCTGTGCCAGTGCTCTGGGACCCACACAGGCAAGAAGTTGCCTCTTGTGTTGAGCTGCAACCTCCTGTGCTGCAGCTTCCACCCATTGCTCCTTGTCCTATCCAGGGAGCAGTCAGCAGAGCCTGTCCCCCACTCCTGGCCAGCCCTCAGATGTTTATAAACATTGATTAAATCCCATCTCAGTCTTCTCTTCTGCAGACTAAGCAGCCCCAGATCCCTCAGCCTCTGCTGATAAGCCATGCCCTCCAGCCCCCTGATCATCCTCACAGCCTTCTGCTGGACCCTCTCCAGCAGATCCCTGTCCCTCTGAAACTGGGGAGCCCAAAACATTCAGAGCATTCTACACAGCTGCCTGTCTCCAGCGATGGTCAAGGCATGAGCGAATTACTGAATTGCAGTCCAAAGGTGTTAAAATAAGTATAATATCCTCCAGACTAATCAGCCCCAGGTCCCTCAGTCTCTGCTGATAAGGTGTGCCCTCCTGTCCCCTAATCATCCTCACAGCCCTCTGCTGGACCCTGTCTCTCTGAAACTGGGGAGCCCAAAATTTTCATAGCNTGATCCCCTCCAGGCTAAGCAGTCTCAAGTCTCTCAGCCTCTGCTGATAAGGTGTGCCCTCCTGTCCCCTAATCATCCTCATAGCCCTCTGCTGGACCCTCTCCAGCAGATCCCTGTCCCTCTGAAACTGGGGAGCCCAAACTTTCATAGCATTCTACACAGCTGCCTGTCTCTGGCAATGGTCAAGGCATGAGCGAATTACTGAATTGCAGTGCAAAGGTGTTAAAATATGTATGATACCCTCCAGGCTAAGCAGCCCCAGAGTCCTGTGACTTTGCTTTCCAAAAGCTGGGTGAAAGCAGGAGCTGTCACAAGACAGAGGGCAGGAGCTTGCAGCGCTGCGCACGTCGTCGGATGTGGCCGTCATGGATCGCTGCCGCTCCTGCCACTGGAGTTTGCCAAGTGGAGGGGAAAGAGGGAAACAAAAGGCAGGGCTCTGGCTGCAGGATCAAAGGGTGGGAGGCAGTGGCACTGCCCCTGCGCTCCCCTTCCCTACAGTTGTGTACATAGATGTGACGGAGAAAGAAGAGTGCCGCCAGGGCTCGCGCCCGCTGATCCTCCTGCTCTCTCCTCTTCTCGTTGCAGCTGGCCTCTGCCAGAGTTTGACCCCAGCCAGATCCGACTGATTGTGTACCAGGACTGCGAGAGGAGAGGACGGAATGTCCTGTTTGACTCCAGTGCCAAGAGGAGGATCGAGGACGCTTCGGTGTCGGTGAGCATCCTCCCGGCGGGTGCTGGCTGTAGCCTGTGTGCCGGGGAAACGGCAAGGCTGGGGCAGCCCAGGCCTCCTGGGTTATTCACAGTGGTGCTGGAGTGTGTTGGCTATGTGCAGAGCTATGGAATTCAGTGGCTGAGGGAGCTGGGGTTGTTCAGCCTGGAGAAAAGGAGGCCGAGGGGAGACCTTCTGGCCCTCTGCAACCCTCTGGAAGGAGATAGGAGTGAGGTGAGGGCTGGTCTCTTGAGAGTAACAAGTAACAGGACAAGAAGAAATGGCCTCAGGTTGCACCAGGGAAGGTTTAAGTTGAATGTCAGAAGAAACTTATTCACTCAAAGGGTTCTCAAAGACTAGAAGAGACTCCCCAGGGAGGTGGTTGACTCTCCATCCCTGAAGGTGTTTCAGAGAGGCAGAGATGTGGTGCTGAGGGACAAGGTTAAGTCTGAAACTGGGTAGAGTTAGAGAATGGTTGGGACTAGATGATCTTAAAGGTCTTTTCAAACAAAACAGTTGTGTGATTCCATATTTAAATGCCTGTTAAGTTGCAAATTACTCAGGCTTCAGTGCTTTTACTCATGAGAGCTTTAAATGCTGCAGTGGTCTCTTTAGTCCTGGGCTGATCTACTTTCTGCTCTTTGAAAGAGAAGGATTCCTTCCTGGGGCTGCATCAGGCAGTGCTGGTGGAGTTAAGGCAAGGATGTAAATGGGTATTTGGGGATGTGCTTCGATCTACATTCTCAATCAGAAGTTCCTCCCAGCCCTGTGCCTTCCTGTGTCCGGTTTGGTTAGCTCCTGCCAGTCATTTCTGTAGTGTGCTGACAGTGTTTTCACAGCAGGTGTCTTGAAAACTCTATTTTCCCTTTTGCCATGGACTGTGTGGTAATCTGTTAATTGAAACTCTAATGGATGCAGTCAGGGGAGGATACTTCCTTCTCAAGGCTCTGAGCAGGGGATTAATTTCAGGCCACAGTGCTATTGTAAGTGGTTGTGTGAGGGTAGACAACTTACTTCACTGCCTTGAGCTTCCTGTTCACCATCCCTGAATGTTCACCATCCCTGAAGACATTTGCACACCAGCTCCAGTTCTGCAAGCAGAAAGCACTGTGAGAACAGACATTTAGGATCCCAGCTGCTATTTTACCCATAGGACCTACTGAGTTCTGTAAGCAGGAATACACAAACCAGCATTGCCCCTAAAGCCTGGTGTTCATGTTGGGTGTTGGAGCACAGCCAGAAGAGTCTTCATCCAGCACTGTAGACTCTGAGTGCTGCCAGCCTCATGCCTCTCATCATGGAGAAGGACCAGGAAGTCCTGGTAGACAAGTTCACCATGAGCCAGCAATGTGCTCTTGTGCCAAGAAGGCAAATGGTCTCCTGGGGTGCATTAGAAGAGTGTGGCCTGCAGGTCCAGGAAGGTTCTCTTGTCCCTCTACTCTGCCCTAGTGAGGCCACAGCTGCTCAGGCTGAGGCCACAGATGGAGGAGAACTGTTCCTAGGGTGTATGAAATGGTCAGGACTCAGCTTCAGTAACTTGATACAGCTCCTCTGTTTCTGGTGGTACTCATAGGATCATGGAATGGTTTAGGACTGGAAGGGACTTTTAAAAGTCACCTAGTCAACCCCTCCCGCAGTCAGCAGGGACATCTGCAACTGGAACAGGTTGCTCAGAGCTCCAAATAACCTGACCTGCGATGGCTCCAGAGGTCTCTTGAGCAACCTGGACCAGGGTCTCAGCATCCTCAGTGTTTAAAGTATTTCCTCCTCTCCAGTTTGAATCTCCCTCTTTTAGTCTGTCACAACACACCCTATTAAAAACTCTGACCCCAGCCTTCTTAAAGTACTGAAAGGCCACCATAAGGTCTCCCTGGAACCTTCCCTGGGCTGCACAGCCCCAACTCTCTCAGCCTATCCTTGTAGCATTGCTGCAGCACTCTGATCCTTGTTGTGCCTCTCTGTTAGCAGAGAGACAGCACATTGAAGCATCCCCTTGCCATGCTGTCTGCCTTCTGCAGCACTCAGCTCATAGAATCACAGAATGCTTCATCTTAGAAGGGACCTCAAAGCTCATCCAGTTCCAACTCCCCTGTGCCATAGGCAGGGACACCTCCCACTAGAACAGATCGCTCGAGGCCTCATCCAGCCTGGCCTTGAACACCTGCAGGGAGGTTTTGGAGCACAGAACCCACCTGCAGGGTGGTTGTGGAGCACAGAAGCACCCAATGTGATCAAAAATCACATTCTGGAGACATTCAAGATCAGACTTGATGTGGCCATGGGCAGCCTGCTCTAGTTGGAGGTGCCCCTGCTGCCTGCAGAGGGGTTGACCAAAATGACCTTTGAGGGTCCCTTCCAACCCAACATGATCTGTGAATAAAACGACCTTGGACAACCTCACAGACTCGTTAGCTTGGCCTGCAAAAAGCTCATTCCTCCCTCTGAGACCTCCACAAGCACTCCCCTTGCTAAACTGTGCTCCAGGAGTGCTCAGAATGAGGTGTGCCTAACTCCTGTGTGTTTCTAGTGGGAAGCAGAGCCACGTCCCCCAGCTGCTCCTGGCTTCTGCGGGGTGCTGAACAGCTACCCTTTGAGAAGGGAGAGTGCCCAGCCCACACAGGGCTTGCTGCAAAAGGGCAAGGGTGCCCTGGAATGTGCTTAGAGCCAAGATCTGGCTTTGTACAGGGCAGGGTGTGTCTGTGCTAATGAAAATGGCGATAAAGAGCAAGAAAACTAAACAATGCCTTGGACATGGCCAGCGAGTGCTGTTGGCTGCTCAAACCTGCTCCCAGCCCCCAGCAAGCTGAGCCCAGGGCCCTCCTGCACCTTGTTACCTGCACCAGCATCCTGCACAGCTTTGTTCTGCTTGCAGAACTTCTGTGAGGGAAGTTCTGCTTGATGTGAGGCTACCAGAGTTGGGGCTCTGCAGCCCGGAGAAGAGAAGGCTTCCAGGAGACCTTAGAGTAGACTTTCGTATCTGAAAGGCTGGGGAGGGACTACTGACAAAGTCTTGTAAGGACAGGATGAGGAGGAATGGGTTTAAACTGGCAGAGGGGAGATTGAAACTGGATGTTAGGAGGAAGTTCTTTACAGTGAGGGTGGTGAGACACTGGCACAGGTTGCCTAGGGAGGTTGTGGAGCACAGAAGCACCCAATGTGATCTTGGATCACATCGGGTGTTTCTGTGCTCCACAACCTCCCTGGAGGTGTTCAAGGCCAGGTTGGATGAGGCTTTGAGCGACCTGTTCTAGTGAGAGGTGTCCCTGCCTGTGGCACAGGGGAGTTGGAACTGGCTGAGCTTTGAAGTCCCTTCCAACCTAAAGTACTCTGTGATTCTATTCTATGAAATGTTGCTCTAAGGTCTCCCTGGAGCCTTGTCTTCTCCAAGCTGAACAGTCCCAAGTCTCCCAGCCCATGCCCATAGCAGAGGTGTTCCAGCTCTGTGATCATCTTTGTGGCCTCCTCTGGACCCACCTGAGCAGGTCCCTGTCTCTCTGGTGTTGGTGGCCCCAGAGCTGTACACAGCACTCTCCAGGTGAGGTCTTGCCAGAGAAGAGTGGCAGAATCACCTCTCTCAACCTGCTGGCCATGTTTATTTATTATGTTAGATAAATGAAGTATAAAGCATTATTGAAAGTGATTATGAGGAGAGGATTGCACTGATCAGGAGAAAAATGGCAGGAGCTGATAGCCTACAGAAATGACAACCACTTCCCATGTACTTTATGTATAGTTCTGTAAGCTCCCAAAGAACATTGCCATGGTTCATTCCTGGTTCTTAGCCTACATGGACTGATGAAGACTGATTCTTAAGAATTAGAACCATAGAATCATTCAGGGTTGGAAGGGACCACAAGAATCATGCCATGGGCAGGGACACCCTACCCTAGATCAGGCTGCCCACAGCCTCTGCCAGCCTGGCTGCAAACACCTCCAGGGATATGGCTCCAAACACCTCCCTGCGGGGGCAACCCATTCCAGGCCCTCACCACTCTCATGCTCAACAACTTCCTACTCACCTCCAATCTGAATCTCTCCACCTCCAGCTTTGCTCCATTCCCCCTAGTCCTGTCACTCCCTGATAGCCTCAAAAGTCCCTCCCCAGCTTTTCTGTAGGCTCCCTTCAGATCCTGGAAGTCCACAAGAAGGTCACCTGGGAGCCTCCTCTTCTCCAAACTGAATTATGGGTTGGGCATCCTGATAGATCGAGAAGCAGCCTGAGTGGTGCCTCTCAAGGAGGCTGCAGTTGGAGCAAATGATGGGAACAGTCTTCTTAGCAGGGCCTGTGCCAGCAGAAGGGCTGATGGTTTGAAAGTACAGGAGGGAGATTTACATCAGACAGAAGGGAGAAGTTCTTCATTGTGGTGATGGTGAAACACTGTCCCAGGTTGCCCAGAGAAGCAGTAGATGCCCCATCCCTGGAACCACTGCAGGTCAGGTTGTTTGGAGCTCTGAGCAACCTGCTCTAGTTGCAGATGTCCCTGCTGGCTGCAGGATGGGTGGAGCAGGTGGCCTTGGAAAGTCCATTCCAACTCAGACCATTCCATGATTCCATGACTAAGCAGTGAGAAGGCTGTAGAAACTTCTGCTCTATTTGGCTGCTTGATACACCACAGAACCTGACCATGTATTAACTGGTGCCTTGCTGCTTCTTCCAGTTTCTGCATCTCCCTTCCCCTCCCCACCCTGTTTCCTACCAGGATTTATACCTCTGGGTTTGCAAATGACACGGGGGGGGAGGTTTGCAGGGGGGCCCTAGCAGAGGCCAGACTGTTCTGGTGGAAGTCTGAGCAGCCTAATGCAGAGAGGGTTTCAGTTTGCTTCGTGTTGCTGTGCTCTTCAGTTCCCATTTTCTGTTGCTTGTGAGATGTGAGAGCAATTATCAGTTACGAGCTGGATGCCTGCAGCAAGGTGAGCTCCACATTGCTCCGCCTTTTACAGCTCACCTCTACAGGTGTCAAGAGTTGTGTGTGATGGGCCAAGGCTGAGCATGGCTCAGTCACTGGAGTTACACAGAAGGTAGGCTTCTCCTTCTCTGGAGGCTTTCAAGGCCTGTCTGGATGTGTTCCTCTGTGACCTGAGCTAGATTGGATGGTCCTGCTCTGGCAGGAGCTCCTTGGGTCCCTTCCAACCCCTGACATCCTGTGAGCCTGTTGGAAGTGACCTCTGGAGATCACCCAGTCCAACCTCCCTGGCCAAGGCAGGTTCACCTCAAGAAAGCCACACAGGAACATGTCTCAGGTGGGTTTTGAGTGACTCCACCACCCGGGCAGCCTGCTCAAGTGCTCCATCACCCTGAAAGAAGTTCCTCCTCATGTTTAGATGGAATTCTCTAAGGGAAGATGTGCTTATAAAATTCAAGGAGCATCCAAGCAAACTTTTCCAGACACAGATGTTTCAGGACATAAAACAGTAGGCTCCAACTTTCTGCTGAGTGCACACTGCGGAGTTAATGCTCACACCAAGCTGGGTTCTAATTATTAAAGCATTACCAGGGTCATATTATCCACGAGGACAATGTGACTACAACACAAATGAGGCTTGTGTGTTTCCACTGGATATTAAATCAGCCTCTTTGTGCCTTCAGTGAAGCTCAGTATCATCTGAACAAGAACTTGGGGAGGCAGAGGCAGACAGAAGGCAGCTGAGAGTTTGCAGCGTGGCCACTAAAGACATTTCAGCTATGCAGGGGTTGTGATGTTTTCCCTGGGTCTTGCTAGGGTTAAAGTTGGTGGTGAGCAGAGCCAAGAGGCAGCAGCCTGGTGGCTGGGAGGGCTGGCAGCTGCTCCAGCGGGAATGTTGGCCAAGGGCTGTGCCAGGAGCTTCCACCAAGGCCGGCAGCAGATCTGCCTTAGGCAGCTGTGGGCACTTGGTGTGGGGGGAGGCAGAGAGGTCCCCTCTGTGAGTCCTATACCTTTTTTGGTGCTAAGCAAGAGGTTCTTCCCTGGCTGTCCAGGGGATGGGCTATTGATCAGCCAGGCTCTGGGAGCAGAGCTGGAAGGCTGCTGCCTCTTGAGCGTCAGAAAAGTGGGGAGCTTCCCAGGCTGAGCTGTGCCAGGGTGTCCCAGCAGAGCAGAGGGTGGCTGCCCTTTCCAGCCCTGCTACAGCTCATGGGCAAACGTCTCAGAAGAGGCATCTGCATGTTGAGTCTACCATGACAGCTTGTGATATGAGAGGTAGACATTACTGTTGCCTTGGTCCACACCCAAGGATTTTTGAGTATCAGAGTGCTTCTGAGGGCAAGCTTGTGGGATTGATGCACTCTCTCCTCTGCAGAGTTATTTCAGAGTATGTCCCTTATGCAAAGAAAGAATGCTCAGGGGAGACCTTACCACCATATTGCAGTAGTTAACAGGTTGGCTGCAAAGCTAGAGGCTCCCTTTTTACAAGGAGGTACATGGATTAGTGACTCCTCATCTTCTCCAAGTTACTCCTGAGGAGGTTCTGATTCAACAGTTCTTCCCAAGAACAGTCAGCCACTGGAACCTTCTCCTCAGGAAAGTGGTGAAGTCCCCAACTTTGGGCACTTCTAAGATTCAGCCGAACAGAGTGCTGGGCCATCTTGTCTCTGTGGTGCTCTTCCCAGGAAAGGCTGGACCAGAGGATGCTTGAGGTCCCTTCCAGCAGGGCAGTCTATGATTAGCAAGTGTCTCATTGCTGGTGAGACTCTGTTACTTGGTCTGCAGGTGAAAGTGTCTTCTGACTGATTTCTACCAGCAGACTCATTTCTCTGCTTGTCTGCTCCTTGTTCCTCTAACACCTCCTTGTCTGCTTTCTACTTGTGTGTCCTACCAACCCTGCTTACCTCCTTGTGTGGTGTCTCGTGGCTGTGTCAGGTCCCACATATCCATCTCGTTGGCTTGTACTGAGTGTCCAAGCCAGGATCTGTTCCTCCAAAAGCTGTGATAGCTGGGCCTGGTTTGAATTTCAAGTCAAGCACAAGCAGCAGCATCTTTCCAAGCTGCAGATGGCTCAGCCAGTGCTGAGCTTTCAGCCTTGGCTCTGCCTCTCCTGAGCATGGTGTGCTTGGCTTCTCAACCTTGACTCTGCAGTCAGGCTGGCCTAACGTGCAGGCTGTGCTGCTGCTCTTGTGAGTCATGAGTTGTATCTCCAGAAATGCCAATGTGCAAGGCCAGCTGAAGTACGAGGGGCAATTGACTGGGATCAGGACTCCCACAGGACCGGGGCCATGAGGCAGAAGTGAGGAGGAAACCAAAGAAGAAGCTGGGAAGGGGAACCTTGTGTTATCAAGGCTTTCCTTAGAGCAAGCTGAAGGAGCTCAGGGCTGGGGGCTGGCTGGCTCCTTCAGCTGCTCATTTCCCTTTTTACGTTGTCTGCTGGTGACTTAAGCCAGCAGCTCCCATTCAGGATTTGACTGGAGAGAAGTGCTGATGGGCATGGAAGGAACCAAAAGATTTCCTAAGTCTAAAGATCAGCCTCTGAAGGAAGGCATGGAGTCCAGAATCCCAGCAAGGCAGGGGTTGGAAGGCACCTCTGGAGGTCATCCAGCCCAACCCCTCTGCTAAAGCAGGGGCACCCACAGCAGCTTGCTCAGGGTCACAGTGTCTGGGTGGGTCTGGAATCTCTGCAGAGATGGAGACTCCACAACCTCTCTGGGCAGCCTGCTGGGCTCCAGCACCCTCACACCAAAGAGATTTCTCCTGTTCAGGTGGAACTTTCTGGGTTCCAGTTTGACCTGTTGCCTCTTGTCCTATTTGCTGGACAAGTCATAGAATGGATAAATACCAGAGCTAACTGTTAATGAAAAACTGTTAAGGCCACTTTGAAATGTACTGATGCTGGTGGTGTTGTTTGGGACTGCTCAGCCTCTGCTTTGGAAGTTTATATAGAATCAAAGTCAAGGGAGGAAGGAGGAGTGTCAGGGACCAGTGAGGAAGAGGAAGGAGGAAAGATTGAAGAGCCAAACTGCACTGTGCTGAGTAGGACTCTAGAGCTTGGGGGGTTTGGCTGGGAAGGGGGAAAGGCAAGGAACTGAAGGGCAGTGGCTTGTTCCCAGGACCCAGAGGCAGAAGAAGGTTTTCAGAAGCAGTTTGTTGTTTCTTTGAAGAGTGGCCCAGGGTGCAGAACCTCAGCTGTAGAGGTGCAACAGTGGACCTGGATTTGGGGAGCAGAGAGTTGACTTTGGCTGTGTCACCTGGCTGTGTTTTCTCCTGGGGGTCGTTTCACTGAAAATCCTCTCTGGTATTTGATCCCCTCCCATGGCAATTTCTCTCCCTCCAAATGCCACTTTCATCCCAAAGCAGGAAAATGGCATCCTGCTCCCAACGTGGCCAGGATTAGCCATGTCTCCTCATACACTTCAGCCCTGGATAAATGTTCAACAGCAAATTGCTTTGAGGGATTAGTAACTGGATAGTGAGCCTCTTGCTTTTAGGTGAGTTGTGTGAAGTGGAGGCTCTGGTCTCTCTGTGGACAGCTTTCCAATCACCCAGGCTGAGCAGCCAAAGCTGTCAGCACAGAGCCCAAGTCTCACCTTCTTAGTTCTGCTTATTCTATCTGAAGAGAGGTGGAGGAGTACAGTGGGAGTGGGGGAGCTGAGCTGGGGGTGTCTTAGTTCTTTCCTTGACCCCCGAGTAATAGAGGAGGTTGAGAGCTTAGGAAATGAGAGCAGAATGTAGCACTTGGCAGCTGCCTTTTAAAAAAGGACACTTGTTTGGTCCCAGGGAAGGGCTGGATGCTTGTTGAGGTGACTGTGCTGTCACACATGTGCACACCAACCCATGCAGGTGAACGAGGCACAAGGGTTAATTGCTCTAGTTTGGAGTGGTTTTGGTTTGGGTTTTATTTTTTTCAGCCTGGCAGCAAAACCTCTTCCAGAATTGAGGTACAGAGCTCTTGAAGCTTTGCTTGGAGATAGATTTTGCTGTGACTGCCACCACCCTGGTATTTGAGCACCTGCTGTTGCAGAGGGGTAGCTGATGACATGGCTCTTTGCTTCTGTTACTCGCAGCCCTAACGCAGGTGCACAGGCTGCAGTCAGTCCAACACAACAGGCTCCTTCCACCTTCCTTACTGTGCCCAGCTTTCCCCCTGGACTCAGCACTGCTGAGGTCACACCTTGAGTACTGGCTTCAGGATGTTGAGGGGCTTCAGTGGCTCCAGAAAAGGGTGGTGGATCTGGTGAGGGGGTCTGGAGAACAGGGCTGGTGAGAAGCAGCTAAGGGAACTTGGAACCTGGAGAAAATGAGGCTGAGGGCTTCTGCAAATCCCTGAAGGGAGCTTGGAGCCAGGTAGGGCTTGGTCTCTTCTCCCAAGGACCAAGTCGTAGGACAAGAGGAAATAGCCTCATGTTGCACCAGAGGAGGTTTAGGCTGGACATTAGAAGAAACTTCCTCGCTGAACCACACAACCACGGGAACAGGCTGCCCAGGGAGGTGGTTTGGATCGTTTGGATGTGGTGCTTAGGGCTATGGTTTAAGGTGAATCTTGTAGAGTAGGGTTCTTGGTTGGACTTGGTGATCCTGAGGGGCTTTGCCAACCTGCGTGTTGCTGCGACTCTGTGGCTGAATGTCCCTCCCTGGAGGTGTGAAAAGAGGTAGAGATGTGGTGAGGAACATGGCTTAGCACCAGACCTGGCAAAGAGAGAGCAGTTGGACTCGGTGATCTTGCAGGTCTTTTCCAACCAACCCCATTTTATGATCCTACAATTATTCCCAAACCAGAACTGGTCCAGCAGAAATTTCTCCTCCTGTGTACAGGACTGGGCATGTTCTTCCCTGTTCCTGATGAATTTATAGACCTTGTGGGAAAGAATTAAAGGTCTTTGCTGGCAGAGATGGAGCAGAGAGACTCCAGAAGCAAAACTGTGGAAGAAAACTCCTTTCTACCCTGGAGTACTGCAAAGACACAGCACTCTTGAAGTTATCCTCAGTACTACCTGATAGATCTCCCAGACTTTTAGCAAGCTATGACCTCTAATGCAAGATCTGTGACTGCCAGGAAGTCTTTGGAGCTGGGTGGTATCTGCAGCGAGCTGGCAGGGAGAGAACAAAGAGTGTGACCAGAGCGGGGAGAGCAGCCTGGCAGCCAGGAGCAGCAGCTACCCCAGGCAGCCTTCCAGCAGCCCTTCTGCTCTCCAGCAAAAGTGAGCCTTGTGGAGGACTCCAGCAGAAGCCTTGCTCAGATTTGCTTTGCCGTGACTCAGACCCCACCTGCAGCACTCTGTGCAGTTCTGGAGCCCCCAGCACAAACAGGACATGGAAGTGTTGGAGCCAGTCCAGAGGACTGCAGCAGCTCTGCTCTGAGGACAAGCTGAGAGAGCTGGGGCTCTGCAGCCTAGAGAAGAGAAGGCTTTGAGGAGACCTTAGAGTAGCCTTCAGTATCTGAAGGGGGCTACAGGAAGTCTGGGGAGGGACTATTGACAAGGTCTGGTAATGGCAGGAGGAGGAGGAATGGGTTTAAATTGGAAGAGGGGAGATTGAAAGTGGATGTTAGGAGGAAGTTGTTTGCAGTGAGGGTGGTGAGACACTGGCACAGGTCGTCCAGGGAGGTTGTGGAGCACAGAATCACCCAATGTGATCAAAGATTCTGTGCTCCACAACCACCCTGCAGGTGTTCAAGGCTGGGGTGGATGAGCCTTGAGTGACCTGTTCTAGTGGGAGGTGTCCCTGCCCAAGGCAGGGGGGTTGGCACTAGAAGATCTTGAAGGTGCTTTCCAACCCAAGCCATTCTATGAATGTGTTGATTTGGTGTTGCCTGCCTTGATGAAGTGTACCTGGTAAGCCAGCAAGCTGAAGTTACCTGTGGTTGTGACTGCTCCCTGGCTGGAGGTGTTGAAGGCCAGGTTGGATGAGGCCTTGAGTGACCTGTTCTAGTGGGAGGTGTCCCTGCCTGTGGCACAGGGGGGTTGGAACTGGCTGAGCTTTCAGGTGTCTTCCAACCTAAACCATTCTCTGATTCTACGTGAAACAGAAATCCACAACTTTGAAGGTTCCTGTGCACGCTGCCTGAGTGGTTTGGGTTGGCTCTTTATTTGTGGAAATTTGGAGTATTAGGTAGGAATGCAGGTAATCCCCCAGCTTTGATGCAGAGTATCTTGAGATCTGTGGCATCTAAAATTTCGTTGACCTTTGGAGTCAGAAACCCCAGAGGAGGGAAGGGGCATCGCAGGTGCTCGATCTCATTGTCCAACAGGTTGTTGTGAAGCACCTGCTGAAGAGCAGACACTGACATTCATCTGCCACCTGCCTCTTAGCAGGCATTTACTGCTCTTGGGGTTTCAGTGTTCATCCTTTGTAGGCTCCTTGCCGGAGTCTTGCTTCATTAAACTCCACTGCAAAGCCCAAACTGCCTTTTTTTTTTTTCTTTTTTTCTTGCTTTGCTATTTCAATGAGGCAGCTCCTGCTTTAAGGCACCAGACACCCCCAGTGGAGCTGGGGAAAGCTGCTGAGCAGAGGAGAAAAAACCAACAACAACCAAAAAAAAGCAACACCAAACCCCAATGCTCAGTAGAAGAAATTATTTTAAAGTTGAGGCATTAAGAACTGGAGAAAGCTGCTGAGCAGAGGAGAAAAAAACAACAACAACCAAAGAAAAGAGCAACACTAAAACCCAATGCTCACTAGAAGAAATTATTTTAAAGTTGAGGCATTTAGAGCTGGGGAAAGCTGCTGAGCAGAGGAGAAAAACCAACAACAACCAAAAAAAGCAACACCAAAACCCAATGCTCA
>VWZI01023113.1:26921-37007 GCA_013396835.1 Psilopogon haemacephalus | reverse complement strand
AAGCAAGCAGTGCTGGGTGTGCTGGGGAGTATCCACTCCACCAAGGACGCACACTGCTACAAGTTTACTTTTGGTTTATAAGTGGTGGTCTAATACATATGTATAAGCTATTCTAAGAAAAGGTGGGTTTATTACAATTCCTTTTGAGACTAGGCGGAGTCCTTCTAAGCATGCCCCATGCTTTCTTAGGGTCTTCATTTTCTCCCCTTTGGTGCTTGTGGAAGGAAGATAGCAGTCTTCATTAAGTGCCTTCTGGACGACCCTTTTCAGGGTGCATGTGTGGTTTTTACTTGTTTAATCACTTAACAATGAGGGGTTAACAGCAAGCTGGTCCCAGCCTATAGTTTGTCAGGTATTCTACACAAGATGTTAGGTTGTCTGCATTATCTTTAAGCACAATCTCCTGTCTTTCAGTTCCATGCCTTATTAGGTNCAATCTGAACAGTTTATACTGTTAAAAGAATATTTCAAAACAGTAATCAGTTTGGAAAGAAAATTGTGGTACAATATGCAACTTGCCCGCTAAGGGCAACCCTAAAGGAAGTTTGCCTGCTTAAAGAGGTGGCAGGCACAGAACTGTTGCAAAAACTTTTGTAGAAAACAGTCAGTTAACACATAAACTCAGTATCCTGGAGCTGCAATATTTACGATAATGTGCAGATGCATGAAGTAAACAAAGATGGTGTCTGCCATGTGGCATATGGGGGCACTGCTCTGGAGGAAAACTATCTGGAGGTGTTTGTAGCTTTCATAGGGTGCATCTGTGGAGCACAGTGAGGTGGCTCCTCCTGTGCCCCGCAGGGAGGGTGACCCCTTCAATGGCTCACAAGGTATGGCTGAACAATCTTGCCGGCTGAACTATCTTGCCAGCTGGACGCATTATAAATTACTGTTAGCCAATTGATGTTTGTTATGGTTTATTAGTAATTTAAGCTATAAAAGGCAGGCAAGCAGTGCTGGGTGCATGGGTAATCATCACTCCTATCAGCACGCACAAATTTAGTTTGCTAGTTTTTGGTTTATGTAAGGATTTCTCATACATATACATATTCCAAGAAAAGGCAGCCCTATGCACACTGCTTCTTGGTATGGGCAGAACATGGGTGGAATCTCGTGGTGCATGACTCTTTCTCTCTCTGAGGGTCTCTTCTTCCCATGGAATAGTGGAAATGGTGGTCTTTGCACTGTTCATGCTTCGGTGACCCCTACATTCTTGCTACATAAGCTTTGTTTCAACACATATACTTTGCGAAAGTCTTCTTACAGAGTATCTTACTTCATACATCTGGACTTGCTTCCTGTTATCTTCTTACTTGCTTGTTTCACAAATGGCTGTTGTCTGTTTCACAAATGGCTATTGGTTTTTTTTTCTTGACATCCAGGTCATTGTCCTGGTAGGGCATAAAATCCTGCCAGATTATTTCAAACCCCTGATCTCCTCCTCCTGTTGCAGGTTCAGGAGTTGATGAGTATGAGCAGAACAATGGAGGGTTTGGCCCCAACAAAACCCCAAGGGCTGAGTACATAGCACATAACCAAGTCAGGTATTTTGTGTTGTCCCTCAAGTGCTAGGGTGGACATCTAGGGACAGAACTTTGAATTCATTGGCCAAAACAATGGGTGCCAGTGCCTATTGGCCAGATTCACTTTTAAAATAGTGTATTTAAGGGAGTGTTGTCCTCTTTTTCCTGCTGCCTTCCACCAGGACTGGAGATCTATTTGCGGCTCTTTCACAGTGGCCATGTTTGCATCGTGTCGTGCAGCTTGCAGTGGCAGCTAGCAGCAAGGCAACTCTCTCCTCCTCCTCCTCTACCAGGAAACTTTGTATTGATCACATCAGTGAGTATAGGCTAAGACTCCACAGGCATAGTCAGAATTTTCCCGGTTACCAGCTTCCTATTTTCCAAGTTCTGACTGTTTAAACTCTTTAATTCTGTCTTTATAAATAACCTATGTACAATAGCTTCCTGTCAACTGAACATCCAAAGAATCTCAGGGAATTTTCCCTAATGTTTGAATATTAATACTAAAAAGAAAAAATCATTGCAATATTATTAATAATTCATAACCAGTTATTAATAATCAAAACAGTCATTCAGCAAATTCCATCAATATTTCACATTGATAAGAATCAGCTCTTTTTAATTTATCACAGATGAGTCAGTGTCCTCGATGTGGGCCTGTAGAAGTCTAGAGGCTGCTTGCTCGGAAGCAGCTGAACTCCGGTTGCTTTACCATGCTGCGGTCCCCAGGGCTGTAACCCAATACAGTCAGGCTGTAGCTGGGCTGGGCTGCGGGGTCTGGGACCCTGGCAAGCAGCTGCTTCACAGTCCAGAGCAGACAGTTCTCAGACCTGGGCTCATTTCTTGAGACAGGCAGTTCCTGGTGCCTGCTGTTTGCGATCTGCAGGCAAAACAGGCTTGCCAGTCACAGACTGTGAAGTAAGCAAGGCACAGGCAGCAGCACTTATTTACCAAAACCTCTGAATTTAAACATTGTCCTATATCAATAGAGAAAAATGCAACAATTAACCAATAGTATTTTTTTTTTACCAAAAATAGGAGGTGCACCAGCTCAACATGAGGCTGTCCCACAGGTAAATCACCTGAACCCTATTTACCAACACAAAGGCAAGGTCCAGGCAAGCCCATTTTTATTAAGATTCCTAGACATTAAGTTCTTCATCAGTTTCCCATCTTGCCCAAACCCGGGAAAAAGAGAAGGGGGAAGAGGAGTTTGTTCAGGACATGTAGAGGCATGTCCTGGATATATTTCAGACATATTTTGAACTGCTTTTGGATGGTTTGGCCCTTCCACCACAATGCACCCTGTGCTAATGGGCAAGCATTATTTCAGGAACACCTGTGAGACATTTTTTTGGGGGCTTTTTTCTTTTTTATTGTTTTATTTATTTTATTTTAGGTTTTGTAGTTATTAACTTAAAAGAAAGATGATTATAAAAGCAAAATAAAACTACTTGGAAGAAAAAACATTACCACAGGTATTACTACATGGTAGAAGTGGCTTTTTTAGATACTCCTTCATATGCTTTAAATAGTCATACAACTTTTACTTCACAATGTTTAACTTTGTTGATGCTATAATAAGCAGAGAACAATGTAAATCCTAATTCTAAAAATTAAAGTAAAAGGCAAAAATGAAGAATTTTTATTAGTCTTTTATTGTAACTCAGTCCCTTGAACTTATTGAAAAGAATCGGACTAAAAGCTGTGCTAGCAAATATCTATATCTCAGTGTTGAAGTACAGAGCTGTACTGTGAGATTAATATCATGCCATGCACTTGCTTAATAAGTTTTTGACCATTGATACTAAATTATTGGGCTAGAATTCTGGCTATTCTAAGAGGTCATAGTGACTCATTAGAGCTACAGAAAGACAAAGCTGATACAGTAGCAAAATCAGACCATCAGTTGAGGGGTTTGGGTTTTGTTCTTAAGCTGCAACTTTTGTGAAAACTATAACAATCACTTGTTCGGAAGTTAATGTTCTTATTATTTTGCCATTGGGTGAAGCAAATTACCAAAAACAAACCACAAACTGAAATCAATGAGAAAGTGCTACAGCTCAGCCTCAGAGGAAGGGTTTGTGGGAGGGTCTTTTGTGATACCTAAGGAGCGTGTGAGGCAAGCTGACACCAAAATTGATAGAAATGCTTGGCAATGTATTGATTGCAAGTAAGTGCAGAAAATATTGATCATATATAGTGGTCCTTAAGGCAGATGAGGTGACGACCTAATGAGTGCTAGTAAGAGAGAGAAAACCTGAGAGAGTGAATAACAGAGAGTAGTGGAGATAAAAGCGAAGCGAGATCTCAAAGGCGAGAGGAGGAAAGAATCACCACTTAGAGTTCCAGAGGTGTCTTGCACGATCGTTGTCTTCTTGGTGGTGTGTGCACAGACCTTTGTGTCGCCTTTTATTGCTGAATTTCCCTTTATTCCCCACTTATGGGTGGTTGGTAGAAGTGTTCCCAAAGCAGGGCAAGTCATGAGCTGTTCTCATGGTAGCACAGGTGCATTGATACCCCAGTGTAGCTGAGTCATTCTTGGGGCACTCGTGCACAGGGTTGTGGTTGCTGCAAAATGGTGAGTGTCTCAAATACTCTGGGTGACTGCTGGTTTACCTTTCTTTGTGTAGCTTGGTTGTGAAGCAACAACCTTGAGTTGGCATGGGTGAACTCTAGGCACCCAAGCAGTGTCTAAATGGCATCCTTCTGTTCCAGCAGACTATCATGAATGCTTGAACACAAAGAAAGTAGAGAAGAGAAACTGTTTGAGACAGATTTCTGTATTAAAACAAAAACAGCGTGTCCAGAACAAACGTCTATGGCAATGTATCTTCCACCAAAAGTTATCAGAATTTTATATAAACATAGTTAAAAATAAATGTCTTTGCCCTAAAGAACATGAGATAGGGAGCAATAAAAATCTGTATTTTTCAATTTCAAGTCCTAGTATGTGAAGGAAAGAGCCAACAGGCAAAAGAGCTGAACCTTAACCTTACAAATCATTATTTACAGGATATCTGCATTTACAAAACCACAGCACTAGCTAAAAAAAAGAAGAAAAAAACCCAAACAACAACAACAAAAAAAACCAAACAAAACCAAACCCACCAAACAAACAAAAGCCCAAATAACCTCCCAAAAAACTATACGTAAAAAAAACAACAAAATATGAAATAGCAGAAGACCAAAACAACATAGACCCAGACCTATGTCAAAGACACATAAGTACTACTGCCCTTTTCCCAACATTAAAAAATATATTGTGCTTAGTGAAGCTTATATCTGTTAAGGGACACGAAAATGATCAGAAGGTTGGAGCACCTTTGCCATGAAGACAGGCCAAGGGAGCTGGGGTTGTTCAGTCTGGAGAGCAGGAGGTTTCTTGGGAACCTAATAACAGCCTTCCAGTACCCAAAGGGGGCCTACAGTAAGGTTGGAGACAAGCTGTTTAAAAAGGCCTGCAGTGACAAGATGAGGAGCAATGGCTTCAAGAAGAACAGAGTTAGATTGTTAGGAACAAGTTCTTTACTATGAGGGTGGTGGAGAACTGGAACAGGTAACACAGGGAGGCGGTTGAGGCCCCTTCCCTGGAAATATTCAAGATGAGGCTTGATGGGGCCCTGGGTGACCTGGTCTAGTGGGGATGTCCCTGCTGACTGCAGGGGGCTTGGGATAGGTGAATTCTAGAGGTCCTTTCCAGCCCATCCCAGCCCATTCCACAATTCTGTAACAGTAACAAGCATTTAAAATTCTTGTATCTAGCATGGAAATATTAATGCCTATGAATACCTATTTCAAATACTTTTAATTATTTTGCTTTCCTCCTTTGGTGTAATTTTTAGCTGTTCTAACCTGAGGGAACCTGAAGCAGTCTAAATAATTTTTCTGTTTAATTGAACTGAAACAGTATGTTTCCATCTACAGTTAGAATCATAAAATCAGGGTTGGAGGGGACCACAAGGATCATCTAGTTCCAAGCCCCATGGGCAGGGACACCCTACCCTAGATCAGACTCCACAGAGCCTCATCCAACCCGGCCTTAAACACCTCCAGGGATGTGGCCTCAACCACCTCCTTGGGCAACCCATTCCAGAGTCTGATGACTCTTATGGTGAAGAAGCTGGGCAATGTGTTTAAACTTAAAAAAAACCAAAAAAAACAAAACCCAAAGTTATACAACTTAAGTCACTATATAAAACTCTGAAAAATCCCTTTGATTTATTTAATACTACTACAATACTACTACTACTAGTAATAATAATAATAAAGGATACACAGTTGGATATTGTCGATTATCAAGTTTGTTCAAATAATCTGAGCAAATTAAAAAAGGACATAGAAAAATTATCTGAGAAAGTACAAAAATTAAGAAACAGTTCTCAGGATGTTTATTTCCTGAAAACGGTCTCTTTGTGAGATTGTGACCATATAGAACCAAGCAAACCAATTTCTGAATATAGAGGTGAAGATGCAAATGTAGGTGGCTTGGAGGTTAACAGTTTTTCTAATTATTCCCTGTAACATTACTTAGTGAATTACAGTGCTCACATGTAACACAATGGTTACGGACTGATGCTAATCCTAATCAGTTCCTAAATCAAACATTCTTTATACTTCTGTTTCTTTACTCCAAAGCATTGCTAGAAATACTCTACTTCTGCGCTAACAGAGTAGTTCCTTTGTATATACTGAATGGAACACTTCCAAGCCTTGCTCTATGAGATTGGAGGTTTCATTGAGACTCACATTTATTTTTCTGGGGAAAAAAATGGGCATTACAACAATGGAAGAAATAAAGTGCTATCTCTCTGAAATTCATTTATTCAGTAATCCTCTGAAATCAGAGCATACTATCTGATTTATCCACTATCATAACAGCAAACTGTTAACCGTGGAAAAGACAATTTCAAGGATATTCATTCTAATGTAAAATATATCTGATGTTATCTTTTTGTCATCATTGTTCTGTGCACACCTTTTTCATATGCGTAGATTTGAGATGAAAGACAAACCGTTATGGAACAGTGCAGCTTTATTACGTGTATGAGAACAGTTCTTCACACCAGAATAACTATGAACAAATACCTATTTCTGACTGTCTCATTTAATAAAAAGTCCATAATTATAGTAATAAGGGAACTCTTATATTAATTCGCCTATAAAGTCTTTTTCTTCATAGCCTTGTGGACTGTTTTTCACAGTTTAAATAGGTGCAAGACGTTTTGCTTACTGAAAAGGTTCTTGGTTATTTAATTGGTTAGTGTAAGGGTCACAGCTGAAGGCAATTGGGAAACACGAGGTGGACACAAGTATGGGGTTGTAGTACTGCTTTTATTCATTGCACGTTAGGTAGAGTCAGAAAAGAGAAATTAATTTGTCTAGAAACCCACTTCTCCTTGTTTTCTTAAGCATCCCTTAGTAGTATTAAAGCCTAATTAATAAGAAGCTGTGCCTCCTATCATTATGTAGTTGCAACTAGTCACCCACTCACATCAGGAGGATTTTTTTTTCCCCCTACAAAGTCAACAGCTAATACAGTCTGACGATTTTTATATTGCCTATCTGCCCAAGGTGGCAGAGTTTGGCCAACAGGGTAGAAAATGAAACTTTATAAGTAAAAGATAAAACATAGTGGGCTGCTATGATCTTGGAGCTAAAAGATTGGAAAAGATTATTCCTGAGACAAGTGTGATAGTCAATATTTAAGTGTTGGAGTTTTATGCTTACAGGGGAAATAGGTGGGAAGGTGGATATATGTTTGCAGAAATATAAACATCTCTTTCATAGGGGAGCATATTACCTTGCATCATGTATAAAAAGTGTGATGTGGTTAGGGATATTTTAGTGAGGACCTGTTCCCTAAAAATGTGGTCATATTCTTATTTGGCCCTGCTGGATGCTGTTAACAAGGCATAAGAATGTGAAGTAAATAACTTCCTGTCCCTTACCTGTGTCAAAACCAGTATCTGTTTGAATTATTACATAAAATCTTTGCCACATCACTGTTCTTCATTTGTCTGCCCACCTCATTCAAAGTATTTCAGCTCACAAAAGACTGTTCTTAAAATATTTTATATATTCAAATGACAGGGTTATTAAAAAGAGCAGCTGGTATTGCATGGAAGAAGGTTAATACTTTTCGTGTTGTGGGACTAGATAAGCATTGAGCATAAGCTCTAAAGGTGCTGCTCATAAACAAATGAAGAATTTTTGCTCAGGGTACTTTCATTGAGAATTTATTTTATTTAATGTTTCGGAAAACAATGTCACCTATGTTAAAGAAATTTAAGAAAGTAGAAGAAACAAATAATGCAGGTGCTTCTGACTACTTCTTACCTTGCTCTTGCAAACACTTTAAATGTACGTAAATCTGGTACATCTATGTGTATTTTGAGACCACACAACTTTCCTGATAGCCTTTACCATCACATTGTTTTAGAACCAGTCACCAACACTTTGTTACCTTCCACATTATTGGTGCAGGGCAGTGTCACGGGAATGAGTTAACGAAACACAGTATCCCGTGGGACGAGGGGGTCTTGGCACCCCCCTCACCGGTTCTTTGGGTTTTGATTGGCAGGAAAAGACACGGATATCGCTTAAACGTCAGGTATAAAAGTTTAACAACCAGGACAGGGGAAAACAGAGAGCTTACACGCGAGACAAATCCCGATCGCGCCTATGAGCATCCGCGGAAGTGCGAGGCAAAGGGGGGAAACACGCTCCTTCCCAAACCGAGGGGGGGGAAAACCGCGGAAGGAGGGAGACCGATTTAAGGAAAACGGAAGGAGGGATTAGAAATAGGGAGAAAGGATCAGCCTTGCCGCCTAGGAGAGCTGCGAGTTGCCTGCTGCCGTGCACGTGGCTGGGGCTTCTCCCAGTTGCTGCGTGGGTGGCGGCGAACGAACGAGAGCGGGAAGAAGAGCGGGAAAAATGGCTGCTGACCCGTTTAAGTACCCTGCAGGGCGAACGAAGCTGTCCATCAGGCGTCCAACATTTCCCGGCCGGCCAATTGATTCGAGCTTCAACGTACATGGGCATCTCGAGGTTCCCACCCTGAGTCCCAAGGCCACCTGGGATGCCCCACCCTTCACCCCCTACCAAACCTTTTAACAGTAGAGGGAGGAGAGAGCCCAGGAATTGGATTAATTTCTAGGGTGCTCCGTCATTCTATGCCGGGACAGGCAGTCACTACCAGCAGCTAGATATTGCTTTGGAAATTACTTTATTTGTTTGAATTTTGTTTTTATGATGTTTTCTGATTAAACTCTCCTGTCTCTTTTCTACTTAGCTGTTGTCTTTACTTAGTTGATTTTGTCTTAGTCTTGCTGAGTGGTGCCAGCTCTAGTTCCAATCTTCCTCCAATAGAAATTAGAAACGTGCATTCGGCCTTCTCTTAATACTTTCAAGAGTATGTTTCACTCTGATGGGTCAAATTTGATTTGAGAGAATAAAGGTCACACTCACTGAAAATAAAACATTTTAAGAAAAGTCAAGATAATAAATTATTCTCAAGAATGTTTTAATAGACAAGATATAATTTAATTTTTAAAAAAAGTTTTAAAATAGACAAACTATATACACCATTCCATAATTAATCAAAACTACTGGTACTATTGCTGTAACAAAATATAATTTCCAAAGGCATTAAAAATTAAAAAAAAAATCAATATCTTTCACAAACTTTCCTAAGTTTAGAACTCTTGCACTATGCTAGTAGTACACTTAGATTATGTAGAAAGCATCACAGCTGGAATCCCCAGAAATCTATAGCTAAAGTCCATAGTCCAACTAAGCTCAGATGAAAAACAAAGTTAAGAATAATCTAAGAAAACCATTGAATTTTTACTATAGGATATATGCTGCTCAGATCCTGTACACTAGCAGAGCAAAATCATTCAAACCGATGGCATACAGGTAACATACTGGAACAGACATTACCCAAGTCATTGTTTATGATCTGATTCATAAAATCTTCCAGTGCACTTTAAAATACTTCACTGTTGTTCAGCTGTACAGGATGAACCAGAATTATATTGCATTAATTTTGCAGAAAATTGTTGTGAACTTTTCTCTGGTAGGATGTAATTTCAGTGTCTTTTAAGTAGATACTAGTCAGAAAAGAAATCTGAAAACATTAAGACTTTCTAGTTCTTTTTTTTTTCTCAGCACAGATAATCTCTGAATACTCCTATTATTTGAATAGAATCATCCTCATAGCAATTTTCTTCCTGTGACTGATTTTTCTGAGAACAGTTTTAAATGCTTGTCATATTTCCTTTTGATTAGTGTAAGGAAACTGATACACTTTTAACCTTTTGGCTAAGAGAAAGAAATGTCAGAACATCATCAGCTATTGAACCAGAATGATGATGCCTGCAAATAATTTGAATTTTTTTTCCTTTTTACACTTCAAGAGATAATGAAATGCTACTTAACTTCTCAAGTTGACATACTGTTGAAATCAAAGAGGAATTTTAATACCCAGTGATTTCCACCTGGCATTGAAACAATCTTCTATTTCGTCATCTACAGTAGATCATAGCATTTACCTAAAGTT
>VWZI01023113.1:0-22307 GCA_013396835.1 Psilopogon haemacephalus | reverse complement strand
AGTGAAACTCAAATAGTTCTGTCTCGTCTATGTTTTGGTTCTAACTCTTATACCATCTCAGTTAACAAAGGAGTGGAGTAGAATCAAATTTTTCCTTTCTCATCCTATAATCTACTTTCTCATTAAAATCCTCCAATTAGTTCAAGCCAGCACAGACAGCCATGTGGCGAAGCAGGAGCAGCAGGAAATCAGGATGCTGCTGGCAGGTGAGGCAGGGGTGAGAGAGAGAGGAAGTTCCTCTGCCTTTATAGGGGCTCAAGACAGGAAGTGGGAGTAGGGTAACCACTGAACCTCGGGTCAGGTTCAGACCACCCCCAAGGAGGAGTCAGGATGACCTGGGATCAGGTTCAGACTACCTCCAGCGGGGGTTAACCCTTTACACCAATCCCTTACTTTACCTTTTACTCAAAGACATCCAGAAATTTCCTGTTCTTGTTTATAATTAAAAATTAGGCTAGACTAGCAACTTCAAACCATCACATGGTCTCATGAACAATTTCATTGTATTTGTTCCAGGTTACCCATCCTTGCTTCCACCCTTTGTGGGTTCCCCTCTTAGGTTTGATTTTGCCACCTGGCATTTTTTCCTGATATCTTGTTTTAGGGATGCATTTCCTTTGAGCTTGGAGGATCTGATCCTTGAAAATCAACCAGCTTTCCTGGGCTCCCAATCCCTGCAGGGCTTCATCCCATGGTACTCTACCAAGGAAGTTCCTGAGAAGGCCATTGTTGGCTCTTCCGAAGCAAGGGTTTCAAGCAAGCTGCCTTGTTTGCTGCCTTGAGGGCCTGAAGCTCCACCATCTCATGGTCACTGCAGCCAAGGCTGCCTCTGAGCTTCACATTCTCCGCTAACCTGTCCCTCTTAGTGAGGACATGATCTATCATGGCACCTGTCTTTGCTGGTTCTTCAGTTGCTTGGAGAAGGGAGCTGTCATCAATACATTCCAGGATTGCTTATGCCCTGCAGTGTCAATGTTATCTCTCCAACTGATGTCATAGTGGTTAAAATCATCCATCAAGACCAGGACTTGTGAACAAACAGCATTTCTTATGTGTCAATGAAGGGCTTTGTCCACTTGGTCTTCTTGGTTGGGTTGTCTGTAGCAGGGCCTCACTGTCGTGTCCTCTACTCTTCCTCTCACCCTGGCCCATAAGCACTTCATCTTTGTTTCATCACTCACCAGGTAAGCTCTATGCACTCTAGCTGGTCACCGATGTAGAAGGCAACACCTCCTCCATGTCTCCCCTGCCAGTATTTCTTGAAGGGCTTGTACCCTTCTAGATAACACACCAACCATAGGATTCATGTTTCAATCACACTGATTAGACCACAACACTGCAGGCATGCCCACATCTTTTACTCCTCCTGCTTGTTGCCCATGCTGCATGCATTCACATAAAGACATTTGACATGGGCCTCTGATGAAATACTTGGAGGCTACTTGGAGCCCCCCGTGAAGTAAAGATGCTCTTAGACTGGGCTAATGGTTTTGCTCCCTGCATTGTTAAGCAATTCCTAAGGCTTTCCTTCGTCAGGATGTTTTTGTCCCCTTCCCCCTTCATACTTGATTAAAGCCTTCCCAATAAGCCAGTTATTACCTATTAATAAGTAATGATAAGTTACTTATTATTAATGATAAGTAATAATAAGTTAATGATTCAGGATCCTTTCCCTCCACAGTTATCTGAACCCCATCTCTTCTCAGCAGGCCAGGTGTTTTGAAAACCTCACAATGATTGAAGATCCCAAAATTGGATAGCAGGCACTAACCTTTGAGTCAAGTGTTTGCCAGGTGTGTTTTTCTGGACTTCTCATTATTTCTCCTTGCTACTGCCTTAGAGCTGTGCAGTAATTTTAAAACTCTCTAAATGTAGCACTAGATTTATGCAATTTTATCCCCCCCCCCACCCCAGAGAACGAAAAACTTGTTTTTCCAAGTAAATGTAACATAATACATACTAAATTTATTTTCAAAGAATTCATGTATTTCTCTTGATCCAGAAAAGAATCAGGACAATGAAAATTACAAATATCTCTGACTTACAAATATGTATATAATTTATGACATTTGAAACACTAGGTCTCAGGAACAATACTCTCCTTTTTAAATATCAGGCAGTTTTGGTTATTCTTTTCATTAACAACAGATAATTAAGGTGTTTGTTAAAGTTGTGTGACATTAAACTAACAGCGAAAGCCTAATGGGGTTCTGTAGTAAATTTTCCATTAAATTAACATTATTGATTTTTAACGGATGTCTTCATCAGGTGCATTATTAACAAGGATGATGCACAAACAAAAATCAGGCCCTATATGTGAAGAATGCCTCATTAGAATTCACTAGGAACACAGATAAAAATATCACAGCCCACCTAATACACATGAGAAAAAACTTTTCTAATCAATTGCAGACAGGTGGGGACAGGATAAATTTTCATGTACTGTGAGCCTTTATTTTAAATTGATCTTAAAATATTAGTTCATGTTTGGCTCTTATTTGCATTGATAAAAGCTTGTTAAATTTAATATAGAAATCTTTTAGATGAAAATACTTTCTTTTAGTCATTTGAGATGTGAAGTGTTAAGAAGTACAGTGAGGTACTTTTTCACTATTCTGCTCTTTTCTTTCTGAAGTTAGATGCAGTAGGCTGAGTAGGGTGATGGATCTACACCAATGCTGTGCTAATAAGTTCATTGTGTTTTCCCTCCATGTCTTAACTGTATATGCTGCAACAGCTGAAAACTAACTGCATGCACAGCAAATATTTAATAATAGAAAACAAGTATTTAAGTACAGAATGGTTTGGGTTGAAATAAATTCTTGTGCTGGTTTGAGGCTAATTGGAATATTTTAATGAGAGAAATTAGATCATAGGCTGTGAAAAGAAAATAACGGTGATATCTACATTGCTGTTTTTTTCTGCTGGGACATATGAAAACAAGAAACTGTAACAGAGGTAGTCAGACTCTGCCTGGCTGCCATCTACTTCACTAACTCTGCCCGAACCTATGTAACTCAAACTAATCATTCTTCTAACACCTCTTGCTAACCTTGCACAGCTTTCCATGCATGTGTCGGGGATTCTGTGATAAAGGAGGTGGTAGAAAGAAGGTGGGAGCTTGCTCAGGAGCTCCCCTTTGGCAGTCTGCCTGGTGGGAGGGGGTTTGTGTTTCTGTATTACTTTTTACTTGTATATTACTGTATATAGTTGTAAATATCTATATATATTTTGTGTGTTATGTATATGTATTCTGTACATATATATTCTGTATATATTGTATATATATGTATATATAGATACAGATATATATGTATATATAGACATATATATATTCTGTATGTATTATATATTATAATACACACACACATATATATATATATGCATATGCTTGTAAATAGTGCCAAACTGTAAAATATAGCTTCCTTAGCTTCCAGCTGGCTGAGTTTAGTCTGGTGAATTCACGGGGGGGGGCAGGTAACTCCTAAACCTGCACAACCTCAACTTCTCTAACGTGATCAGGAACATCTTTCACTGTATCTGCCTGTTCATAGAATTGTAGAATAGTTTGAGTTGGAAAGGAACTTCAGAGGTCACCTAGACCAATGCCACTACAGCGAGCAGGAACATCCTCCATTAGATCTGGTTTCCCAGATGCCTGTCAAGCCTGACTGAACATTTCCAAGGATAAGACTCTCAACTACCTCCCTGGGCAATTTGTTTAAGCGTTCCATTACCCTCACAGTAAAAACTTCCTCCTAATATCCACCCTAAATCTAACCTTCTCTAATTTAAAACCATTGTCCCTTTCTTCTATCGCTACAGGCCTTTGTCAACAGTCCCTTTCCAGCCTTCTTATGGGTCCCTCTCAGGTACTGAAAAACCTAATGGTCTCCCCAGAGCCTTCTCTACTCCAGGCTGAACAACCCTAGCTCCCTCATCCTGTCCTTGTAGCAGAGGTGTTCCAGCCACCTGACCATTTTTGTGGCCCTTGTCTGAAAACCACTTCATTGGGTCCATGTCCTTCCTGTGTGGAGGGCTCCAAAGCAGGGCACAATATTCCAGGTGAGGTCACAGAATCACAGAATTATCCAGGCCGGATGGAGCTGCTGAGATCATAAAATCCAGCCATTTTGTCACTCCACCAAGCCTGTCATTACACCATGTCCCCAGGCACCGGGTCTATATGGCTTTTAAACACACCTAGGGATGGCAACTTAACCACCTCCCTGGGCAGCCCATTCCAGTGTCTGACAGCACCTTCTGTGAAAAAAAAATTTCCTAGCGTCCAGCCTAAACCACCCCTGGTACATCTTGAGGCCATTTCCTCTCATTCTATCGTGAGTTACTTGTGAGGAGAGACCATTGCCTGCCTCTGTACAACTTCCTTTCAGGTAGCTGCAGAAAGCATTAAGGTCTCCTGTCANGTTTTTTTTTTTTTTTTTTTTTTTTTTCTTTTGTAGACTAAACATCCCCTGTTCCCTCAGAAGCTCCTCGTAGCACTTTTTCTCCAGACCATTTACCTGCTTAGAAATGCTTCTCTGTAATCACTCCAGTGCAGTGCCAAAACTGAATATAGTACTTCAGGTGTGGCCTCATTAATAATGAGTACAGAGGGACAATCGCATCCCTCATCCTGCCAGCCACACTGTTTCTAATACAAGCCAGGATGACACTGGCCCTCTTGGCCACTTGGGCACACTGTTGGCTCATGTTCATCCTCTCGCCAATCAGTACTCTCAGGTCCTTTTCCACCACAGAGCTCTTTAGCCATTCTTCCCCAAGCTTGTGGTGTTGCATGGGCTTATTGTGGTCCAGGTGCAGGATTCATCCCTTTGGCCTTGTTGAAGCTCAGCTGACCACATCCCATTGGTCCAACCTATCCAGGTGCCTCTGTAGAGCCTTTGTACACTCAAACAAGTCAACATTCCCACCTAGTTTCATGTCATCTGCAAACTTACTGAGGGTGCACTCAAACTTACTGAGGGTGCATTCAATACTCTATCCAATTAATTGATAAAGAAATTGAACAGGACTTGTCCCAGTACTGAGCCCTGAGGAACACCACTTGTGATTTAACACTGCTCTCTAGTCTCAGCTAGCCAGCCAGTGCTGTATCCAGCAGAGCATGTGCCCATCTAAGCCATGAAAGGCCAGGATTTTTATGAAAATGCCATGAGAAACTGCATCAAAGGCCTTATGGAAGACCAGGTAAATAACTTCCACAGTCTTTCCCTCATCCACTGGGAGAGTCATCTTGTTATAGAAGGATATCAGGTTCATCAGGCAGGTTTATGGCCTTCATAAACCCATGCTGACTGGGCCTGATCACTTGGTTATCCTGTATATGGTGTGTAATCAAGATGATTTTCTCCATGACCTGCATGGCTTAGACTGTGAACAAGAGGCAGCAATATCAGACCAGCAAGCTTTGTGGCCGAGGAAGCCTGGAGAGAGGCAGAGACCCAATACTAGTTCAGCATCTCTTCTGAGTGTGCTCAAGAGGGGCAGTGCCAGGGAAACCACGGGAGATTTAAACATGGCAAAACTGGAAGTTGTGCTCAGACCACAAATGAGAGGTGGCTATCTGTCTTACTGCAGGGCACATGGAGTTGGGCTTCAGAGAGCAGCCTCAATGGTCCTCTGACAAACATATTGCCAGTAGTCAGACAGGTTGGACATTGAGGACAATGAATTTTTAAAAAAATAAAAATCACCATCTCAGTCAAAGTACAATGGTTTTCACCCAGTAGAAGAGGAAGACCATTCTCCTGCCCCCATCCAAAATGGAGGTGGGAACCCATACAGAGCTCCCACAGAAGGACATGATGGTGCAAGTCACAGGCTGCAGGGAATTCTACAGCCTTTTCCTGGTAGCAGGGGGTTGTATGCAGTATGAGCAGGTAGGCAATCTGCTCAGTTGAGTGGCACAGCTGCAAGGTGTAGTTGAAAGGCTGCAAGATGAAGTGGAAAGACTTAGGAGCATTAGGGAAGCTGAAATGGAGATAGACTGGTGGAGCCAGTTCTGCCCTGCCTGCAATGGAACTGGCCTGTGTTGTCACACAGCACGCAGGAATGAGTGGTCCCTGTACCATCCCTGAGGCAGGTACCTGAGGAGACACATGAAGAAAAAGAGAGTCTCCTGCTGTCCTGCCATCAGGCTAGCAATAACAAAAAAGAAGATGAGGGAAGGTAGAAGCAGGTTATTGCTCAGGGTCACAGGCATCTCCCTTCCTCCAAGCCCATGACGGAGGTGTTCCCTTGAGTAAAAAAATCAAGTAGACATCCTAGGAGACCTGTATGGATGAGCAAGATGCTTCTGAAGGAAATCTTATGGAAGAAAGAAATTTGCAGTTCATTGAACAAGGGACTTGCCACTTGGAAGAACCACAGAGAAGTTGTCAGGGCATGTAGGAAGACAACAAGAAAGGCCAAAGCCCTATTAGAATTTAAACTGGCAAATGAAGTAATGAAGAAAACGAAAGAGGTTTCTTCAAATACATCGGTAGTAAAAGGAAGAATAGGGAAAGCGTGGCCCCACTGCTCAGTAAGGTGACAGCCCTGAGAAACAAAAATAGCAGAAAGGCAGAGTTGCTAAATACCTTCTTTGCTTCAGTCTTTACTCCCAACACCAGCTCCTATCAACTCCAAACCCTGGATGAAGGAGAGAAGGCCTGCAGGAGGGAACACTCTCCACTAGTCAATGAAGACAAGATTAAGGATCAGTTACACAAACTGAAAATACAAAATGACCTGAGGAGATGCACCCAAGAGTGTTGAGAAAAGTGGCTGGTGTTGCTTAACACTCTCCATCATTTTTGCAAAATCATGGCAAACAGGAGAGGTGCCTGAGCACTGGAGGAAACCCAATGTCACTCCAATCTTCAAAAAGAGCAAGAAAGAGGCTCCTGGAAACTAAAGACCAGTCAGCCTCACTTCCACCCATGGAAAAATGATGGAGTGGCTCATTGTGGAGGCACTTGGAAGAGAAGAAAGTTATCATGAGTAATCAACATGGATTTACCAAGATGTTTTACCACAATGTCATAACTCAATGAAGAGAGACCAGTGGGTGTTTTCTACCTTGACCTTAGCAAGGTCTTTGACACTGTCTCCCATAACATCCTTTTGAGCAAGCTCAGGAAGTGTAGGATAGAAGAACAGACAGTGAAACTGATTAAGAACTGGTTGCACAATAGAGCGCAAAGAGTGATGATCAATAGTTCCAAGTCCAGCTGGAGGTCTGTAACTAGTGGAGACACTCAGGGATCAGTGCTGCATCCAGTCCTGTTCAACATCTCCTTCAATGACACTGGTGAAGGTCTGCTCAGCAAGTTTGCTGACAATAAGAAACAGGGAGGCTTGGCTGACACACCTGGAGTCTGTACTCCAGGTGAGACTTGGACAGACTGGAGAGCTGGGCAAAGAGGAACCTAATGAGGTTCAACAAGGATAAGTATAAAGTCCTGCACCTGGTAAGGAATAATAAACTGCATCTGTACAGGTTAGGAGGTGATCTGCTAGACAGCAGCCCCATGGAGAAGGATCTAAGAGTCCTGGTGGACAACATGTTATCTGTGGAGTGCAATGTGTTGTTGTAGCCAAGAAGGCCAATGGTACCCTGGAGTGCATAAAGAAGACTGTGTCCAGCAGATTGAAGGAGGCTCTCCTCCCCCTCTACTCTGCCCTAGTGAGGCCCGACCTAGAATATTGCATCGAGTTCAGGGCTGCCCAGTTCAAGCAGGACAGGGATCTACTTGATAGAGTCCAACAGAGGGTTGCAAAGATTATTAAGGGACGCGAACCTGTGCCTTATGAGGAAAGGCTGAGAGACCTGGGCCATTTTAGTCTGGGGGGGAGCAGACTGAGAGGGAATTTAAGAAATGTTTATGAATATATGAAAGCTGGGTATCGAGAAGGAAGGAACAGCCTCTTCCTACTTGTGTCTTGTGATAGGACAAGGGGCAATGGATGTAAATGATAACATAGGAAATTGTGCCTCAACATAAGAAACAATATCTTAACTGTAAGAGTCACAGAACACTCCAGAGAGGTGGTGGAGGCTCCGTCTTTGGAGACTTTCAATACCCATCTGGATGCATTCCCATGTGACCTGCACTGGATTATATCTTCCTGCTCTGGCAGGGAGGTTCAACTCAAAGATCTCCAGAGGTCCATTCTAACACCTAGCATTCTGTGATCCTGTGACCTTCCCTGGTGCTGAGTTCAGACTGACAGCCCTGTAGTTCCCCAGATCCTCCCTTTGTACTTTCTCATAGGTGGGACTCATATTTGCTACCCTCCAGTCCGCTGGGACCAGCCCAGAGGTCCAGGACAGTTGGTAAATTATAGAAAAAGGCTTGGCAAGTACATCCACCAGCAACTTCAGTATCCTTGAGCGCAACCCATCTGTCCCCATACACTTATGCATGTTTAAGTGGTGTAGGAGGTCACTGACCATATGGTCTTGGATTGTGAAAGTCTCATTCTGCCTCCCTTCCTGTCTTCCAGTTCAGGGGTCTGAGTGACTATTGCTAAAGACTGGAGCAAAGGCAGCCTTAAGTACTTCAACCTTTTCCTTATTCTTTGTCATTACATTACCCCATTCATCCTGTAAAGGATAAAGATTCTCCCTACTCCTCCTTCTGTTGTCAGTGTATTTACAGGACCATTTTTTTACTGTCTTTAACAGCACTTGTTGGTTGATTTCTAACTGGGCTTTGGTGCTCCTAATTTTCTGCCTGCATAACCTCACTACATCTTTGTAGTCCTTGTGAGAGACCTGCACCCTCTTCCAAAGGCCAGAAACTCTTCTTCCTGGGTTCCAGCCAAAGCTCTCTGTCAGCCAGAGCAGCCTTCCTCCTCATTGACTTGTCTTTCTGCACACAGGCACAGCCTGCTCCTGGACCTTTAATATTTCCTTCTTGAAGTATGTCCAGGCTTCCTGAACTCCTTTACCCTTGACAGTCCCTCAATGGACTTTTGTCAATCAGTCTCCTGAACAGATCAAAGTGTGCCCTCTGGAAGACAGGACTTTTACTAACCTCTCTCTTCACTTCCCCAAGAATCAAAAAGTATAATTTTATGATCACTATGCCTGAGACAGCCTCCAACCATCACTTCCTCCCCAAGCTCTGCTCTGTCCACAAGCAGTAAGTCCAGGAAAGCACCTTCACCAGTTACATCAGAAAGTTATCCTCTACACAGTCCAGGAATCTTCAGGACTGTTACCTCTCTACTGTATAGTATTTCTAGCAGATACCTGAGAAGTTGAAGTCCCGTAACAGGACAAGGGGGAGCAATTGTGAAACCTCTCCCAACTGCTTACAGAATATTTTGTCCACCTCTTCATTCTGGTTTGGTGATCTGTAACAGTCTCCCACAACAATTTCAGTTTTGTTGGTCTTCCCCTTGAGCCTTACTCACAGGGACTCAACATCACCATCACTCTCATTAATTTGTAGGTATGTACTGGAGTGTTCTGTGACCTCCCAGGGAGGTTGTGGCTGCTCCCTCCCTGGATGTGTTCAAGGCCAGGCTGGATGAGGTCTTGAGAGACCTGATCTAGTGGGAGGTGTCCCTGCCTATGGCAGGGGGTTGGAACTGGATGATCTTTAAGGTCTCTTCCAACCTAAACCATTCTATGATTCTATTCCTCCTATCCCTTCTGCAAAGTTGATAGACATTGATTGCAAAACTCCAGTAGCATGAGGCATCCCACCACATATCCATGATGACAACTACATCATAGTTTTCCTCTTGCACAATGGCCTCCAGCTCCTCTTGTTTCTTTCCTGTGCTGTGTGCATTTGTGTAGAAACACTTCATCTGTGTTAATTGTCCTGACAGCTTTTTGGGAAGGCAAGCCCTGAACACTACAGACACTTCCATAGTTATGAACCTGTCACTAGCCTTCATGTTTTTGCTACCAAATGGATTACCATCCTCCACCAAGGGAAGGGGCTGCAAGGCCTTGCTAGCATTTTTACCTACAATCACTGGCATGCTGTTCTCAGGCCCCATTGTAGTAATGGTGTTTTCCCCAGCCACTTTCAAACCGACTTTAAAGCCCTTTTAATGAGTCCTGCTAACTGTTGCCCTAAGATACTTCTCTTTTGGCTCAGGCTTTCCCTACCTGTTGCCAGCATACCTGGTGTCCTGCATATTAAGCTATTGTCACAGAAGTTATGGAGTCATGTATTAATGGACTGAATTAATCTGTTTATTCCACTGTTGCTACCTGAACTGGGAGAAGAGATGAAAAGATAACCTGTTCTCTTGAATTCCTCACCACCTATCCTGGGGTGCAAAAGTCTCTTAATTGTTTTTAGGTTACTAGTCACAGTCTGCTCCCCCTCCATGTAGAAGATAAATAAGGGATAGTAATCTGAGTGCCATATTAAACCAGAAAGATCCCTGGTGATGTCCTTTACCTGAGTTGTTGGACAACAGCACACCTCCTTGTTGGGAGAGTCCATACTGCATATTGGACTCTGTTCCACTCAAAGAAGAGTCACCTACAACTATAACCCTTCCTTTTTTCCTTCTGGATAATGTTATAACAGATGGTAGGCCTTCTTAACGGAGGACATACCTCTGGTGTGGGTTGTCCACAATCCACCACTTCATTTGCCTGGTGTCTCTCGACTGGAGACTCATACCTGTTTCTCAGTGGCACTTGTGTGGGTGAGGTGGGCAGGGAACCAGTTTGTCTGTTGCCTCAGCCACAAACTTGCCTCCATTCACTTCCCTCATCCAGGTTACTGCTTCTGGTCTGACAGGAACAGGGCATAGGGCCCATCTGGTCCTGTGTACATGGGCTGTTCCCATGTCCTTCTTGTGTAGGGCAGAGCCTGGCTCTGTCTATCTCTCTCTCTCTCTCTCTGTCTGTCTCTCTCTCTCTCTCTCTTGTTCAGTTTCCCCAGCACTCCTCAGTCTTTCAATTTCCCCTTTAACTCTGCCACTCGGCAGAGGAGGTTATTTGCTCACAGTGCACACAGTAGTTTTCATAAATGCCACTCACGGCCAGTGAGAGTCTCACGTTCCCTGCAACCTGTCACCTGGACAGCTGCATGTTTCCATGGGAGCTCTGAGTTCCCACATGTACACTGCCAAGTGATGGGAGCTTATGCTTGTGCCAGGTTGAGACCATGGCTGAGCATCTTGTTTACTGGGTGCTTGCCAGGCTGGCAGAGTGTGGTGGATTGAAATTACCCCCAAAATAAATCACTAGACTAGCTCAGAAGGTTCACAAGCAAAATTAATCTATATTTACAAGAGAGATAATATCTAGAAACATAAAATAAAATGTATATGTACAAAATATATTTGCATATATTTAAAATTATTTACAGTTCAGAAACAACAGAGGACCCCCTCAGATTGTTTCCAACCCCTCTGGACAAAACCCAGAAGGGGGGTACCAGCAGCCTCCTTCTCCCTGCTCTTTCCCATTACCTTACGGACACAATAGACAGCAGAAGGTCAGGACAGCACAGCAAAATCACAGAGAGAAGAAGCAAAAAGGAGAAAGAATAATTCATGCAACAAACCATATACTAACATATCAAGCAAATGGCATGGTACAGTCTTATCTATTATTGTTCTTTTGTATATAATCCCTTGCTTTATTTACCTTGTACTCAAATACATCCAGAAAGTTGGTATTTTTTGTTTATAATTGAGAACTAGGCTAGAACGTTAGCTGTAAACTATCACACAGAGCCCCTATGTCATTGCTCCCACCCCTTCCGCATGCCCTGTTGACACTGCTCCAACAGCACCTCCACATGTACTTCCCCCACATGCTTAGCTGGCTGCTTTCTAATGGCTGAGAGGGTGAGCTGTCCTGCTGTTCACGGTCTGAGAGCTGCTTTCAGTTTCCTTGCATTTAAATGCCCTGCTGTTTCCCAGCAATGTGCTCACCTGCGAGAGATGACAGCTGCTGCTGGATTTCTTAGTTTCTCAGCCAGGCTCCCCTGACTCAGTAACATTTGTCCACAGCTGTTGCCATCCTGCTGTTCACAGCCTTACTGGAGCAGAGTAAAGTGGCAGAATCACCTTGGTCGAACTGCTGGGCATGCTTCTTCTGATGCAGCCCAGGATGTGAATTCGCCTTCTGGACTGCAAATGCACATTGTTGGCTCATGTTCAAATTCTCATCCACCAGAACTCCCAAGTCCTTTTCCACAGGGCTGTTTTCTATCACCTCATCTCCCAGCCTGTATTGGCAATGATAATTGTTTTAGGCCATGTTCAGGACCTTGCACTTGTTGAGCCTCATGATACCATGACCAAATAGGTAAACAAAGGAAGAGTTGTGAATGTCATCTACCTTGACTTCAGCAAGGCTTTTGATAGTCTCCCACAACATCCTCACAAGATAAGCTCAGGAGATAGATGGCTGGTCTGTAAGGTGGATTGAAAACTGGCTCCACAACAAAGTTCAGAGAGTTGTCTTCAGTAGCAAAGAATCAAGTTGGAGACCTGTAGCCAGTGGTGTTCCTCAGGGATCACTGGTATCTTTATTAACAACCTGGATGAGGGCACTGAGGGCATTGTTCACTGATGATACAAAACTGTAGGGGGGTGGCCAACAGCCTGTCAGGCTGTGCTGCCATCCAATGAGATCTAGACAAGCTGGAGACCTGGGTGAAGGCAAAACATATGAAGTTCAATAAGTACAAATGCAAGGTCCTGCACCGTGGGAGGAATAACAACAGGCATCAGTACAGGTTGGGGGCTGCCCTGCTGGAAAGCAGTTCCATGGATAAACACACCTTGGAGTCCCTGTGGACAGCAAGTTCTGCATAGGCCAGCAATGTGCCCTTGTGGCCAAGAAAGTCAATGGCATCCTGGGCTACATCAGAAAAAGTGTGTCCAGCAGGTCTAGGAAGGTTCTCCTCCCCCTGCACTCTGTCCTGGTGAGACCACACCTGGAATACTGTGCCAAATTTTGGGCTCCCCAGTACAGGAGAGACAGGGACCTCCTGAAGGCAGTCCAGCAGAGAGCCACAAGAATGACTGGGGGACTTGAGCATCTCCTCTGTGAAGAGAGACTGAGAGTCCTGGGGCTGTTTATTCTGGAGCAGAGAAGACTGACAGGAGATCTGATCAATGTATACAAATATCTGAGGGGTGGGTGTCAATTGGATGGGGCCAATCTCTTTTTGGTGGTCAGCAGCAATAAGATAAGGAGCAGCAGCTACAAATTGGAACATAGAAGGTTTCACCTGAACTTCTTTACAGTGAAGGTGAGAGAGCACTAGAACAGGCTGCCCAGAGATCTTGTGGAGTCGCCTTCACTGGTGATTTTCAAAACCCAGCTGAGTGAACTACCTAGGGAATCCTGCCTTGGCAGGGAGGTTGGACGTGATTATCTCTGGAGGTCCCTTCCAACCTCTAAAGTTCTGTGATTCTGTAATAAGATGTGGGAAAGCTAAGATATATTTAAAGTAGAGAAAATTATTATAGAATAAAATAGACTAGACTAGACGAGACTAGACTAGAATAGAAAAGAAATAGAATAGAATAGAAATAGAACGGAATAGAAATAGAATAGAAATAGAAGAGAATAATCTCTTCTAATTTATGTGAGCTTTATTCCTCAAATGAGGCATAAAGCTCCAGTTCACATCACAGTATATTTTTCCTCTGGGTCTCTAAGGCATTATGTGTCCTACATTTATGCTACTTCAGTCCATGTGTGTATTTGGATACCTTCAACTCTTATGCTAAACGTTCTAGAAACAGATTTGTTTATCCGACTTCATAGAGATTCTAGCAGTTACCTAATAGTCTAGATAATCTCTGTACCTTCATGTCTTGTGCCTCTTTAAATGTACAAGTAAAACTTCACTTATCAAATAAAAATGCACGTCATTCTTGAATTTCTAGGAAAATTTTAACCTTTCTAAGAAAGAAAAAGGAAAAAAAAGAAAGAGATATATTTCATCTTATTTTTTGAAAGGTTTTTGTCTCATCTGCAGCAGAAGTCAGTAATTTCTCATGTTTTATCCCGTATTCAAGTAGTACTGATTCTGAAAGTATTTGTTTAGAGAGTACCACGTTTAATCGATAGAGACCAATCTATAAATGGAAGTTATTTTCCAATCAAAGTTGCTTTAGTGCCACTTCTTTAAAAGTTCATTAAAATAGATCCACTGCAGGGATGGGAAAGCAAGATTTTTCAAATCTCTGACAATTTAGTTATTTGATCTACTATGGGGTCTCAAGGTTTTATTTTCTGTAATTTAAATTCTTATGATTTCAAAGATTATCTAATCAGTAAACTAAAAATGTGCTCTTTCAAGATGAAAGACATTTTTCATAATTAAAGCTGAAATACTCCTTACTAGACCTGACATATAATTAAATATCATGCTGCTAAAATAAATACCATGCATGGAGAATCATAGAATGGTTTAGGTTGGAAGGGACCTCGAAGATCATCCAGTTCCAACTGCCCTGTGCCATAGGCAGGGACACCTCCCACTAGAACAGGTCACTGCAGCCTGGTCTTGAGCACTCCAGGGAGGGAGCATCTATAACCACACTGGTCAAACGGTTCCAGTGTCTCACCACCCTCACTGTAAAGTACTTCTTCCTAACAGCCAGTTTAAATCTCCCCTCTTCCAGTTTAAACCCATTACTCCTTTTCCTGTCATTACAAGACCTTGTGAATTGTCCCTCCCCAGCCTTCCTCTAACCCCCTTCAGATACTGGAAGGCTACTATAAGGTCTCCTCGAAGCCTCCTCCGGGCTGAAGAGACACAACTCTCACAGCCTGTCCTCAACAGGTGTTCCAGCCCTCTGATAGTCTTCATGGCCCTCCTCTGGACTCTTTCCAATAGTTCCATGTCCTTCTAGTGTTGGGGGCTCCAGAACTGGACACAGTATTCCAGGTGTGGTCTGACAAGAGCAGAGTAAACGGGGAGAATCATAATTCAATTTTTTTTTTTAATATTGCTTTGAATTTGTTTTCATACCATTTTAGAAATAATGTATATATCTTCATCTATATATATATATTTTAACATTTTTTAGAATCTGTTTTTGTTTTCCTATGGAAGTTATTCTGTTCTGTAGTGGGTGGACCTGGTGCTTAGGGACATGGTTTAGTGTTCACCTTTCAATGCCGAGTCAAAGGTTGGACTGGACGTTCTTAAAGGTCTCTCCNCAATTCTGAGTCAAGGGCTGGTCTGCTTGATCTTTGAGGTTTTTTCCAACTAGATATATTCTGTGGTTCTGTGATTCTATTCCATTTCACTACTCAGTATCATGTGGTAAAAATTGCATTTTACATGGACCTAAGCTTTCCTGACTTCAACAAAACTTTTTTAATTGCATGTTTTCACCTCTGATATTGAAGATGACATTGTATTGACAAATTAAAATTAAAATTATATATTTGGATAAGATTTTACAGGTTTTCCACACTTGAATATGAAGTTTCTTGCCTATCTTTGATTAGGTATATGACAAAAAAAATGCATTAAGGAGATAGTAACTTCATTTCCTCTTGCATGAAACAAGCTAAATAATATATTCTTGCTTTGTAAAGAAATCTAATCTTTTCAAGTAATAATAAACTATGTTAATTACAGTAATGATTTAAACAACTCAATTACATGTCTTAAGATAAATAAGGTAGACACAAGCTCACGTACTGTATTAGTTTTAGCTTGCCCCCCCCAGCTCAAAAGCTCAATAAATCGACTTAATTTTATTTGAAAGTAAAAAATAAACCTTAATAATAAATACAAGGTATTTTAGGTGAGAATTACAGAGGATATGGGGAAGGGAAACAAAATACAAAAATGTGGGTATACAACCAGTTGCTCTTCCCACGTGTTTGGTGGAGAGCACGTGGTAATGGCAGCAGTAGCAAAACAGGAAGCTGGCTGATGAGGAAGCAGAAGAAAGAGAGAAAAAGAGGAAGATCATCTCACCTTTATAGAGGCTCCTACAGGATGTGGGAGGGGCTAAACATGACACCTGGGGGCAGGTCAGACCTGAGAAGTCAGAATCCAGTTCAGGTAAGCCCCCCAGGAGGGGGTTAACCCTTAGCATATACATTCCATCATATATCATTTTGTACAAATAAGTATTCCAACATATACAAAGTTCTGGGGCATATTTGGCTTATTAGGCAATCAAGTTGATTCCTATACATACTTTTCCATTATGCAAACAATTCCTCTTGTTCATGTAAGGATATCAGACATTTTCTTCAATGAGTTTCTATTTTTCCATTTTCATATTTTTGTCTGAGAAGACTAATGGAATGTTTATTATAAGAACTCTGTCTTGGCTGGCCTTCACATTATTAATTTTATTCAAGATATTACAATCCTCAAACAGTGCTTATTAAAGAATCATGAGATCCTAGGTTATTTTCTTAATGGTACAGCTCATTTTTAACACCTACTGAAATTAATCCACCTGTAAAATCAGAACACACAGAAAATGTAAAGCAGCAGTTTAATAAAATTTAATATATGCTCCTATATTGAAATCTCATAATGAATACCAGATAGTATTGATATTCTTACACAGAAGTGTTATGAGTTTTAGTAGAAGCACAATTAACCTGAAAAAATTTAGATGTGTTTTCCTCATCCTCCTGAAATGTAAATTTAACAATGCCACATCCTTTTGTCCTTGAAAGACATCAGTGCTGAAATGTGACAGCCGATTCAAAAGTAGAAGGTGTAAATCCAATATTATCAGAGGATGTCCAGAGCAAAGCATGCTTTGGACTCGAGTTGAACAGAACTTTCAGATGCTAGTCTATGCAGAATTTTTCAGTGTAACAAATGTTAATCATACTCTGAAAATAGGAGAATTTACATCAAATTCTGTAATATTTTTCCATGAGAAAAGAACAGCAGAAATTGTACTCAAATATTGACCTAGTCTCACAAAAGCTCTTTGAAATTGAATATAAAAAATAAGTTAATAATGGAAAAATAAGTAGAAGATGAGGAAGAATATCTATGACTATCTAAAATAAATAGGAACAGTCAAAATAATTTATAAATCAGTATTTAAGCTGTGCAACTTCAGTTGTGTATGTTCTCCTTTTTCCTTTCACATTTGCCTGAAACCTTTTACTTTGATTTAAATGTACATAGAATATATGTTGAATCTTGCATCTGGGAAAGAACATCTGCATGTAATAGAACAGGATGGGGACTAACTCTTTGGAGAGCAATGCAGAGGAGAGGGACCTGTGGGTTCTGGTGGACAGAAGGATGATCACCAATGTCTGCCCTGGTGGCCAAGAAGACAAATTATATCCCGGGGTGCATTAGAAGGGGGTGTGGCTAGTATATTGAGAGAAGTTGTCCTCCTTCTCTACTCTTCCCTGTTGAGCCAGTATTTAGAATACTGTCTTGAGTTCTAGTCCCCTCAGTTCAAGGACAGGAAAGTGCTTGAAAGAGTCCAATGCACATACACAAAGATGATTAAAGGAGTGGAACATGTCCCTTCCGGTGGCAACTACACACATTCCTTTACTGTAGCACACTGCAGTGCATCAGGATTGATCTTCAAAGTAATGCTCCCCAGTGAAGATTTATCTTGGCTGTTTATACATGAATGTTGTAAAGTACTGCCTATCTAATACAATGGAAAGACAAATCTCTCTTTCCCAGAATCCAGAAGCTACCTTCCTGGCCTGCTTCTTTCCTCTCTGTCCCTGCCAGAAGAGGAATATGGCTGGACATTAACAATCATTCTAGTGAAGAATGTCTGGGTACAAATGGATGTTTGGTCAATAATTTCAAGGACTTTTCTCCGAGTTCTGCTGCCCTACTTATTCTCTTATTTCTAAATTCAGCTTACTGTTTCTTTCAACAGTGCTGCTGAAGGTCAAGGACTACATCAATCTGCAAGAGTTCTCTTTTTCAGAGAACACTCTGAACAGTTGTTAAGAACTTCATTTGTGTATTAGGAGACCTGCTCTTTCATTACAAGAAGGTTATATAATGCTTTTAAGTTCACTAAAACACAACGCAGGGAGTGGCTTGTAGAGGAATTACTTGAGTTAAAACTTAACGTTATTGAGATAACTAAAACTCATGTTCTGCTGTCAGAAATTTGTGTTACACTCCTATTTTACTCTAACCAAATTCAACTGGTTAAATGAGAATTATGCTATTAATTTAGGATGAGGTCCATTGACTTCAGAGAATGCAACTCTGTGACACAAGACAGCGAGAAGATAAACTTACAGAACACAAAAAAGGACAAAGCAAATATAAATTAATGTATCCATAATCTTCCAAAGATGTAAACTTCAATTGCACAAATAATTAACCTATACTCATTCTGTATATTGAACAGTCCTGGCAATATAGAGTTGATTTGCATTTGAGACTTAGAGAGAGGATATCCCTGATTTGTAATAGAGGAGGATATATTCTGAAATGACTACGTGAGTCTGTGGTGGTAGGCCAATATAGGCTTAATGTTCATCCTAGCATGTCCAGGCATGGTCCCCCTCTCTCTTTCTCCCTTCTGGAGACAGGGAAAGAGGACAAAGAACCTGGAGCCACTGAGTCTAAGAACACTGGCTTGGCCAGACTTGTTTTGCTCCTGTTTACATCCTGTGGTAAACAAGGTGCATACATTTGGCTTGCACTTGCCTCAGGCAAGGCCTGTGTTTTCCTAAATTTGGATGAAGCAAGACCATGGCTTCACCTAATATGATTAGTTCTGGCAAAGTGCCATTCTGATTGGTTAATCACCATTGCCCATTGGAGCAATTAAGACTCAAGTAACTTATAAAAGTAGGCCAGAATTTGTAAATAACTTGCCTTGCCTTGCTATACCATGCCTTGTCTCCCCTTGCTTTATCAAGCCTTGTCTTGCTATACCCAGCCTTGGTGCTTTACCAAGCTTTCATGCTTCAAGTCTCTTTCCATCTGGAAACTTTGCCATGCATCAGCTTACCAGGGACAAGCAAAAGAGCCCATGTAGTGGGCAATAAGCACTGGGTTGCTGCCAAGCTTCTGGTGCAAGCTGCAAACACATGGCCACCACGGTTCCCAGTTAAACAAGATGCAAATGGGGTGCTCCTCACAGCGGAGAATCAGAGCTGAAAAAGGCATGGCTTCTAAATCTTCCCCCCATTAATACATTGTTTTCAAAATGAAACTGGCCAATAGGCACTAGGATCATTTTTTTGGCCAATGAATTCAAAGCTTTTTGCCTCATATGACTGCAAAGATACACTGAAGGGCAGCACAAGACACTTGATACGTGGTGCTGGCTGATCCTGGCCCTTGGGGCAGAGCTTTGCAGGGGCCAAACCCATCATTGTTTGACTGCACATCAACTCAACTCAACAGGAGGAGGAGAGCAAAGCTCAAACCAGTCAAGGGTCAAACCAGTCTGGAAGGATTTACACCCTACCAGGACATACACTGGTGCAGCCACAGATACACAAATATTTCACTGAATTATATCCCATGAATATATAGGAGGAATAATTTTATTAGGTCAGTATGACTGTAAAAGCTCATGTAAAAGCCATGAACACATTCCACCAGGGCTGGTGGACTTCAGGCATGAACCTCCATCTAGCCCAGCACTGAATAAATGGAAATGCCTCCTTCTTACACACAACAGTGTCTAAGAAGTTCAATGCTGCTGTAATGGTGACCACTTCAAAGCTGGACAAAAGTGAAAGCATGCTATCAAGAGTATTATCCGAATACCTCTTGAACATTGACAAGTGTAGGGCATTGATCATCTCTCCAGGAAGCCTATTCCAGTTTTTTACCACCCAGCTGGAAAAGAAATGTTTCCTAAAGTCAAGTGTAAACCTCTTTTTGAACAGCTTGGACCCGTTCCCAAGCATCTGGTCACAGGAGCCCAAGGTGAAAGGATTGGCACATACCCTCCCCAGGAAGCTCTAAAGAACAATCAGATCGCTCCTTGTCCTCCTTTACTCTGTGCTAAACAATCCCATGCTCCTTAGCTGTTCCTCATAGTACTTGCTTTTGCCCCTTCCACCAGCTTTGTTGCCCTCTGAAGTCATTCAAGGAGCTGGATACTCTCCTCTACTCTGCCCTTGTGAGACCACATCTGGAGTTTTGTGTCCAGTTCTGGGCTTTCTGGTTTGAGAGGGTCAGGGATATATTAGGTAATGTCCAACAGAAGGCTACAAGGATGATTGAGAGAGTGGAACATTTGTCTTAAGAGGATAGGTTTAGAGACCTGAGAATCTTCAGTATGGAAAAGAGAAGACTGAGAGGGGATCTTATTAATGTTTATAAATACCTGAAGAGTGGATGTCAAGATGGTAGTTGTCTCTTTCCAGTAGTGTCATGTGATAGAAGAAGGGTTAAAAGTTATAAACTACAACATAGGAAAGTCCACCTCACATGAAGAACTTTATTGTGAGGTAATGGAGCACTGGGACTATCTGCCTGGAGAAATTGTAGTCTTCTCTGGAAATTTTCAAGAACCATCTGGATGCTTTCCTCTGTGACCTGCCTTAGGTGACCGTGCTTTGGCAGAGCAGTTGGTCTTGAGTATCTTCAGAGGTTGATTCCAACCCCTACCACTATATTAATTCTTAAATTGTGGTGGCCAGAACTGCATGCACTATTTAATACACACACACACACGCAGACACATGTATGTGTTTATTTTAGTACAGATACTCTATAGTTAATCTAATTAAAATATCATATTTAAGAAGTATGTATCAATATAGAGTGCAAAACCCATAAGTGTCATGAACAAATTTCAATTATAGACAACTATTTCTATTAACCTTCAAAAATATAAGATGTTCCATATTCACTGCTTATCCTTAAATATATTTCAAATTTATCGGAAGTTAATTTCCTTTCATTCCCTTTCACCTGCTTCTTTCAGAAGTAATGTAGATATTGAAAGAGATAAAAAGAAAAGGATGTCATGGAATAGAGAAAACTAAGAAAAGAATAATTAATTTTATAAATTCTGGTATTTTCAGATTATTCGAGTAAAACTTAGTATTTTTTGATTGCCACACAACGTGAAATAACAATCATAATATTTGAAATGGAAGAAAAGTCTGAGAAGAGAATAAACAAGTTTAACATTTAGGTTTTTTTCTTGTCGAAGGTTTTCTGTTCTGCTTACTTCAATTGAACAATTATTCTCCCTCTGCTTGTTCAATGAATTTGAACTTCTTGAATTCCCATATCCCATATGTATTTAATACATAGGAGTCAGGAAAAGTCACAGGAAAGCGCAAAGCCAAATTCATTTTTCTCTATAAAGACTATTAACTTTTGATTTAACATCCATTGTGTGCTCTGTATGATTTCTACTTCACAACTCCAAGCTGACATAGTCAACTTGCTTTAATTAGTTTTGGTTTTGTAAGGCCAGAGGTGCTCTTTTTCAATTAGCTGTCATGGGTTAAGTTGAATCTGTGGCTGATACTCAATACCATGCTGCAGTCATACCAGATTCAAAATCCAAGTGCTGACTGGAGGAAAGTATTATTTGGCTTGAAGTTCAGATTGTAACACGAGAAGCTTCCTGCTTCAGTTGCTGTTTTTAGGTTCCAGAGTTTTGGCTTTCTGCAGCACTAATGTCAGCAAGGCAAGTGTGAGCTGGGTAGCACTTGGGGTTTCTGTTTTATACTGGGGGCTTTTTTTTTTCCTGCATTTTGTTGCACTTTTCCTGCAGATAAGCTAAGATAAACTAATTGTGCATTGTATCATGAGCTAAGATAATTGTTCATTATGTTATTTAACTTATATTAAACTCTTATCTCACTGTCTTTATCTCAGTCCAGACTTTACTCTTCCAATGAAGTTATAAGAAGTCAATTCCAGATGTCTTGAGAGACCTCTGCTATAACTTTTGCCTTGTGTTTGTGTCCTAAGTGGCATATTTCTCCACATATGATTGAATAGCTCTTAGATCAGAAAAGTACTTCACTTATCTTGATGATGATACTTGCCTGCAGGTGAAAAGACTAAAGAGATACTGAATTGCTCTTTGGTAGTTATACACCATGCACTGCAAATTCTCTAACAGCTGTTCCATACTCTGCAATCGAGTCGTTTGGTTCCCTCGCATATTTCACCTGTAAATCGCTCAGCTGTGCATCTGTGTAGTGCCGGCTCGTTGTGGTAACCACGGGACCGTGCTTGCCTTTGCCATTTAAAATTTTGGTTCTAGTCACCAGCCACACGTTTTTCTGCCCCATATCCTCCTCACCACTTTCCTTGCCACTCATCGCAGGTGAATCTCTCCCTGATTTGGGCTTGGACCTTCTACGTGGTGTGGGGGCA
>VWZI01023109.1:5372-18729 GCA_013396835.1 Psilopogon haemacephalus | reverse complement strand
TGGATAAGTCACTTGACCTATCACATGCCCATCAGTAGGTTGCATCTCTGCTTTGATGTCCAGACAAATCATCAGCCCATGGAGCTAAGAACAGTTTGCCTCGGTGTTTCCAATCAAGGTCAAGATCACAGTTTGTATCAACTTGAGAAATTTTAGCAGCTTGATCTGCCTGATGGTTGTGCTGATGTTCCTCAGTAGCTCTGCTTTTAAGCATGCCACACCTTTACTGTAATTCTCTCCAATCATTTGTCAATGTCCTGCCATAGGTCAGCACACCAAATAGGCTTTCCTTTCCTCTTCCACCCATTCTTTTTCCAGTCCTTTAGCCAACCCCATAGACAATTGGCTACCATCCATGAGTCAGTGTAGAGGTAAAGGACAGGCCAATTTACATGTTCGGCTACATCAAGAGCAAGTTGGACTGCTTTTACCTCAGCAAATTGACTGGATTCACCTTCTCCATTTCTTGCTTCAATAGCTCTCCTGTTAGGACTCCAGACTGATGACTTCCACCTTTCCTTGTTTCCAACAAGAAAACAGGAAACATCTGTGAACAAAGCATAGTTCTTCTCCGATCAGAGACATCACTATAAGGAGGAACTTCTTCAGCACAAATTACTGTCTCCTCTGGAGGTTTTGTAGAGACTGTGCCTTCCGGCCAGTTAGTGATCACTTCTACTAGACCAGGTCGATCAAGATTACCCATGCGTGCTCGTTGGGTTATCAAAGCCATCCGTTTAGACCAGGTTGCATCTGTGGCATGATGCGGTGATGAACCTTTGCCTTTGAATATCCAGTTTAGAACAGGCAACCTAGGAGCTAAAAGCAATTGTGACTCAGTTCCAATCACTTCAGAAGCTGCTTTCACTCCCTCATAGGCTGCCAGTATTTCTTTCTCTGTTGCAGTGTAATTTGCCTCTGAACCTCTGTAACCACGTCCCCAGAAACTAAGTGGATGTCCACATGTTTCGTTTGGAGCTTTCTGCCAAAGACTCCAAGTTGGACCAGCTGTATATAGAATGTTTTTAATGTCCAGACCAGATCGAACAGGTCCCACTCTTTACCAGTTAAAGTTATCTCAGCCTCCAACTTAGAAGACTCTTGAGATAAACCAGTGATTCCATAAATAGTTATAGCCTCTGTCCCTTTGCAATTTGATGGCAATAAAGTACACTGAGCACCTGTATCAACTAAAGCTCTGTATTTCCGATCTTTTGAACTGCCAGGCCACCTAATGAATACATTCCAATGGATTCGGTTTTCTCCATTATTCTTTTCCTCCTCCTGGCTAGAGGCAGGGCACCCCTAATGCTGAACATGGCATGTAGGGTGTACACAGTGGTTGATGTTGTTGTTGTGAGAGGAATTACAATTATTAGAATAATTGCAATTGCTCTGAGGAGCTGAAGAGGTGACAGCTACTCTTCTGGCATTGTTGCCTCTGTTTCCACTATTCTGTGGTTCCCTAACTCTTTTCAAAAGAACCGAAGTAGGCTGCTTATCCCACTTGTTCTTGTTCTCACCAAATGGGACACGCAGGATTATCCAGACTGACCCACGAGATGCCTGATTGTCTCCTGGGCTGGAATTGCCTTGCAGGAGGTGGGTGTCTGTTCCTGATGGCAGAAACGTGCACCCATTCAGATGATGAAGGAATTGTATCCTTTGCCAGATTGGAGATGGAGGTTTTTCAGTTCCTCTTTCAGTTATTTCATGATATCTTTTATCTCTGTACCTGGAATTTTTATGGCAGAGACTACAGTAGAATGTGACAAAGTGTCCTCTATGTTCCTCAGTTGGTCAGTAAATTCACCAACAGTGAGAGACCTTGCAAAATCACTCCTTGATAGAAACCCGCTAGTCAAGATTTTAGCATCTTGATAAAGCACTTCCTTCACAGCAAACTCTTTCAGAAGCTTAATTTCCTGCTCAATTTTGTTTGATTTCCTAGCTGCCCATGGCAAATCATCTTGGGAAGAATATCTCATAGCCACAGCCAACAGGAGACATGTCCACAAGCTAACCTTACCAAGAGGTTTTGCCAGGTTATTTGTCCATTCTACTATCCTTTGTGAGTGGCCCTAACTGCTTTGCAGACTTGTCACCTCCCTGTAGGGCATTTGCACCAGTAGTATGGCATCTCACCAGCCAGCTTAGAATTGGCTGTCCTGATTCCCTTGAATATTCCTTTCTAACTTCCCTGATCCTTTTGAGGGGATCACTGGAATCCTGGATATCATCCTTCTCCTCTTCCTCTGGTTGTCCTGGTTGTGCTTGGTCTAGAAACAGAACTTTCCTAAGAGCCTTTTTAAACTCCTCAGAGCCATCTTCCTTCTTGGCAGCTAATCTCACATATCTTTTCTCATAGCTGTATTGTGATTTAAGTAAACTGGTTAAATTTCTAAAACTGTATTTCTCCTCTTTTTCTTCCTCTTGTGTACAAGAGGTCCCTAAATTCTCTCTTAAATCATTCCTTGTTAAATGCTTCATCTTCATCTTGGCTTTTGCAGGAGCCAAAAAGGCAGTAGATGTTCATTCCAGCAGGTATGAATCTCTGAGGGTCTGACCTGCTGCCTGTGAATTTGAATTTGATGTGAGGTTAGAAACCACCACCTGTGGATTTGAACTAGGTGAAGTAACAGCAGAGACTTGAAGAACTGGGCCTGATTTTTGGCTGGCAAAAATGTTATTTGCAACAACCGAGACTTTGGCAGTTTTCCCAGAACCTGCGGGAGGAGGTGTAGCTGTGGACATGGAAGTCTCCCCATGCTCTACCCCCAAATTGGTTTTGGTTTGAGAAAGTTGTCCAGGAATCTGGCCAAGATCTCCACTTACCTGTTTGCATGGCTTTGCACCTTTGCTTTCTACCTCTACCAGGTTGTCTTTTTAAGGAGATGACAGCCAAATTCTTGACACATAATACAGTAATTAAACATAAATACAGAAGTTTTAGAGCTATGATCACACATGGTAAATACACCACTGTATTGAATGTGTAGAACTCACTACAGGGGTCTGGAACTTCTGTTTTGGGCAGAATTACTCTGATCAGGGATATTGAATAAGTCACAGCAGTTGTAATATTTCCTGACTTATTAAAAGCAGAGTTGATAACAATTTTAGTAATATTAAAGCCAACCCAACCAAGAAAATAATGTCTGAAGTCCAGGAACATTCCTTTAATCTTCACATTATATCAAACAGAAGGGAATGAAGTTTTGCAACAATATACCAGTGGAGATACCATAATCCTAATGGGTACAGAATAGTCCAGATCAACCAGATAAGCTTCATTTTTAACTTCCGAGCCTAAACAACAATAAATCAAATTTAATTAGCCCCACATTGGGTTCCAAATAAGATGTGATGGTTCAGGAGTTACCTGTCCCTCTCTGTCCCCGTCCCCTCCTTCCCCCACCACCGCTTTTGAATTCACCCAGACTAGACTCAGTCATCTGAAATTAAGGATTGAAGCTTTATATTCATAGCTTAGCACAATATACAAGCAGATATTTAGAATATCTGATGATCAGAGGATGATCAGAGGGATGGAGAACCTGTCCTATGAGGGCAGATTGAAGAGTTGGGGCTGTTCAGTTTGGAGAAGGCTCCGAGATCAGTTTATTGCGGCCTTCCAGTATCTGAAGGGGGTCCACAAAAAAACTGGGGAGGGACTTTTAGGCTCTCAGGTAATGACAGGACTAGGGGCAGAATGGAGCAAAGCTGGAGGTGGGGAGATTCAGACTGGACGTGTGGAGGAAGTTCTTCACCATGACAGTGGTGAGACCCTGGAATGGGTTGCCCAGGGGGGTGGTTGGAGCCACATCCCTGGAGGTGTTTAAGGCCAGGCTGGATGAGGCTGGATGAGGCTGGATGAGGCTGTGGGCAGCCTGATCTAGGGTAGGGTGTCCCTGGGCATGGCAGGGGGGTTGGAACTAGATGATCCTTGTGGTTCCTTCCAACCCTAACTGATTCTATGCTTCTATGCTTCTATGATTCTAATATATTACAAATATTTACAACTCTGTACAGAAATATGCAAGTTAAAATAATACAGAAACACAATACCACTCCCAGAAATCAGAGTCATAAAGAGGGGTTCCCAACCACCTTTCCACTTCCTCTCCACCTCCCAGTATTATCTCAGAATCTGCCTTACATGCAAGGTGAATCAGAAAGATCAGCGAGAGGAGTTAGAAGCAGAATTGATTAGTTGAGTTACACAGATCCAGGTAGAAGCCAAGGAGAGAGAGACTCTGACAGACAGAGCTCAGGCATGCACAGTCTTTTCTATGTTTATGTCCTTGCTTTTATACATCTCAGTAAGCCTATGAGTGAAGTAGACATCACCATCGTTTTCTTTTCACAGTCTATAATCTAATTTTTCTCATTAAAATATTCCAATTAGCCTCAAACCAGCACAAGCATCTTCATCAACAACCTGGCTGAAGGATCAGAGTATACTTCAACAATATACCTGTCCCACATGACACCCTGGTCACCAAGCTGGAAAAACATGGACTTGATGGGTGGACTACTCGCTGGATAAGGAATTGGCTGAATGGTCACACACAGAGAGTGGTAATCAAGGGCATAATGTCCACCTGGAGACCAGTGACAAGTGGTATCCCTCAGGGGTCAGTGCTGGGACCAGTGCTGTTTAACATCTTTATCAGCGACATGGACAAAGGAAACAAGTGCACCCTCAGCAAGTTTGCAGATGACACCAAGCTGTGTGGCACAGTTGACTTGCTGGAGGGCAGGGATGCCATCCAGAGGGACCTGGACAGGCTGGAGAGGTGGGCCCAGGCTAACCTCATGAAATTCAACAAGGCCAAGTGTAAGGTCCTGCACCTGGGTCGCTGCAATCCCAAGCACAAATCCAGGCTGGGTGGTGAGTGGCTGGAGAGCAGCCCTGAGGAAAAGGACCTGGGGGTCTGGGTGGATGAGAAGCTCAACATGAGCCTGCAGTGTGCACATGCGGCTCAGACAGCAACTGTGTCCTGGGCTGCATTAAGAGAGGCATTACCAGCAGGGCAAGGGAGGTGATTCTCCCCCTTTACTCTGCTCTTGTCAGACCCCACCTAGAGTACTGTGTGCAATTCTGGAGCCCCCAGCACAAGAAGGACATGGAACTGTTGGAGAGAGTCCAGAGGAGGGCCACAAAGATGATCAGAGGGCTGGAGCAGTTCTGCTATGAGGACAGGCTGAAAGAGTTGGGGCTTTTCAGCCTGGAGAAGAGAAGGCTTTGGGGAGACCTTATAGCAGCCTAGCAGTATCTGAGGGGGGCCTACAGGAGGGCTGGGGAGGGGCTGTTCACAAGGTCTTGTAATGACAGGTCGAGGGGGAATGGGTTCAAATTGGCGGAGGGGAGATTTGAACGGGATGTTAGGAAGAAATTCTTCACAGTGAGGGTGGTGACGCACTGGAACATGTTGCCCAGGGAGGTTGTGTCTGCTCCCTCCCTGGATGTGTTCAGGGCCAGGCTGGATGAGATCTTGAATGACCTGATCTAGTGGGAGGTGTCCCTGCCTGTGGCAGGGGGTTGGAACTGGATGATCCTTGAGGTCTCTTCCAACCTAGACCATTCTATGATTCTGTGATTCTATGATTCAACAAATTTTCTGTTGATACAAAACTGGGAGAAGTGGCTGACACAACAGGGAACTATGCTGCCATTCAGCAAGACCTGGACAGATTGGAGAGATGGGCACAATAATCTTATGAAATTCAACAAAAGCAGGTGTAGAGTCTGATATCTGAGGAGGAATAACCCCATACTTCAGTACAGGTTAGGGGCTCACCTCCTGGAAAGTGTCTCCATGAAGAAGGATTTGGGAGTGTTGGTGCTCTAAGAGTGCTGGCCATCAGGTCTAGGTAGGTTCTTCCGTCCCTCTACTCTGTGTTGATGACGCTGGACCTGGACTCCCAAGTTCAAGGACAGAGAACTAAGAAAGAAAGTCGAACAGAGGGCCACAAGGATGATTAGGAGACTGGAGCATCTTTCTTGCAAGGACAGGCTGAAATATCTGGAGCTTTTTAGTCTGGAAAAGAGAAGACTGAGAGGGGATCTTATAAATTCATATAAATATCTGAAGAGTGGAGGTCATGAGGATGGGGCCGAGTTCTTCACAGTGGAACCAAGTGATAGGACAAGGAGGGTGGGAGCAGGGTGGGGGAGAGAGATTCGAGTAGATGGTCTCCAGAGGTCCCTTTCGACTCCTATGATTTATGATTCTGTGATTCTAAATCCAGTAGGTAACTCAGTGAAATAAAAGGGCCAAAGAGATTGCTAATTCTAGGTTGGTTTTTTTTTGCTAGGACACATTCTCTAAAAAGAACCTCTCTGCCTCAAGCTAGATTTAACAATCTTAACATCTGCATTTTTCTTTCTTTTTTTCTTTCACTGTGTAGATGAAATGCATGGATTGTTTTCCTCCAAGGACATGTATATCATAGTTTCCATGGTATTCTTTGCTTAAAGTATGAAATGCATTTGGCCACACTTCAAACAGCATCTCATGTATTTCATCTTCAGCCATTCTGAAAAATTAAGTGCATGAGGCTTGGTAACAATGAGGATGTTTTTGTATATCAGTCAGGTGAAAACTGGAAAGGTGAAACCAAGTGTATAGCCATTAGGAAACACAGTAGTGAGTAGATGCAATCAGACTGATAAAATGTTACACCACAGACCCATTTCTGGGTCATTTAGAGATCAAAGAATGGCCCAGAGCAAGACATGACAGATAATAAACTAGAACACTTTGACTGATTTGCAATAGCTAAAGATTATAAATTGATTTTTCATTGTATTCTCTTTTTCTTTGATTTCAATATTTTCTTTTCTTAGTGTTTGCCATTTAATGCAGGCTGAGTGCCAAAACTGTCTTAGAAAGTCTGCTATGCCAGATGTCATCCTTTTGCCCTTTTGCTCTATCTGCAAATTTTCTTTGAAGAGCGTCTGAATCTAAGTTAGTGAGCACACATTTTCCAGTAAAAGAGGCATTATGAGTTACTTCTTTTGTGTTTTTTAATAACACCCACAACGCTGAGAACACATTATACATCAACTGCATCAACTATGTATTTTAAAAAATATTATTCTTAACTCTTAGATATGTGGAGTGTATCTTAATGGTGTTTTGGGCTCCTTGCGTGCAAGAAATCTGTTCTATTATTTCCAAGGGAGAAAACTGTTCCAGTTAGAATTCATTATGTGGGAAAAGGACTGATTTCCTAAGGTTTTGTTCCTTAAACAATAAATTTCTGGAACATAGAAGTGTCCGTTCTCAGGCTAAAGGCATGAATAAAATAATTTTATTTTCATCAAAATTAAATGAGACACATATAAACTCTGATTTTCTCAAGTTTCCCCCATTCTTCAAGTACCAATTGCTAATCAGTTAAAGACTTCTAAAATAGGGAATGGTTTCTCTCTTTGTAGAACAGAAAACTACAACATTTTCTTTGCATTTGAAAAAATCTCTAAAAATTGCTAGGTATTTGATTGCACTGTAGACTTGGACTCACTTAGTCTGGCCACTGAAGGTGACTGTTACATGTTGTTATGATAGAATGTGTGAATTTTTTTGTAGTTGTGGCTTTTTTTTTTCTTCAGTAAAGTATGGGCAAAGTTTGATTGTGTGTTGTGCTTTCTTTATGACTAACTATGCAACAAAATAAACACCAAAAAAAAGGGCTAAAAATCTTCACCCAACACATCCACAGATTTGTTCACTATGATGAAGGAACTATAATCTGAACAAAATATCCTGGTTGTGTATGCAAATCCACGGACACAGCACTAGAGAGCAACTCTATGGAAAGAGGTGGGGGAGGTTTTGTTCATAGTAGGTTGAACACGGCTCAACTGTGTGCCCTGGCAGCCAAAGGGATTATTGTGTCTTGGAGTGTACCAAGCACAACATAGCTGGCCAGTCAAGAGAGGGGATTGTCGCACTCTACACTGAGCTTGTGAACTGGACACCTCAATTACTCTGTGTGATTTTGGGTGCCTCAGTATAAAGACATGGAATTATTAGAGTGTCCAAAGGCGGGTGATCAAGATGGTGAAGGGCATTGAGGACATGACTTGTGAGAAGCAACTGAGGTCTCCTGGCCTGTGCAACCTGGAGAAGAGAGAGTTGAGGGATGATCTTGTCACAGTCTACACCTTTCCTAATGGGGGCAGTTGACAAGAAGATGCTGGTCTGTTCTCTCTGGTGAAAAGTAGTAGGATATGAGAAAATGGAATGAAGATGCATCAGGGCAAGTTCAGAGTAGACATTAGGAAAAGATTTTTCACTGGGAGAGTGGTCACTGGTACAGGTTCCCTAGTGGAAGTATTCATGGTACTAAACCTGCCAGAAGTCAAGGAATGTCTGGACAATGGGAAAATTGCTCCTTTTTTACTTTTAGTGGTTTTTGGGGTTGTTTAATACTTTGATAGCATTTAGCACCAATGCTTTATTTTCTGTAAACATGTCATACTCTAGAAATCTCATACTAGCCAGCTACTAGAATACAAATTAACATCTACAACAAAATATTGGATTATTTCTCCTCCTGTGCAATTTTGTATTATCACTATTGAACAATGTTGTTTTGTTTTTGTTTTCTGTCCATTAAATTTCAGGTCATTATTCTAACAAAATACTGTTTTCAACATAGTCTTTCCTAAACCATTTTCTCTTTTGGGATTTTTTTCAGCATCAGCCATAAATGGAAACATATTCTTATGTAATTGTATGGGTAAAGACTTTCATACACTTATTAAAAAATGTTTTTTTACACAGTAACAGATTAAGAAACACTGCCTTTTAACTATAACTAAAAATAATTAAGTCTGAACAAATGACTGCTGAAAAATGTGATTGTTTCTAAAGTTTGGACTTTCAGCAGCAGGACAATTTAAAAAGTCTAGTTTGCAATCTTCATAGTCAGACTTGTGGCATCTTGCATGCAATGACAGCTTATGAAGGAGGATACCTTTAACATGCTATCAAATTCCAGGATTTCAGTGTGTGCTTGTGTGACATGCTGTATTGTGGAAGGGAAGATATTTCTCCTTGTCAACCATATCTCTTAATTCAGTATATTATTGAGTTACCAGAAAACTATCAAAACAAGACAAAAGCATGAAGACTAACAGCTGCAGTTTAGTAGAGTGAAATCATGCAGTTAACTGTTCCTGTAATGACAGGACAAGGGGTAATGGGTTTAAACTTGAAGAGGGGAGATTTAAACAGGATATTAGGAGGAAGTTCTTTCCAGTGAGAGTAGTGAGACACTGGAACAGGTTGCCCAGGAGGTTGTGGGTGCTCACCCCCTGGAGGTGTTGAAGGCCAGGTTGGATGAGGCCTTGAGCGACATGTTCTAGTGGGAGGTGCCCTGCCTGTGGTGGGTGGCTGGAGGTGGATGATCCTTGAGGTCCCTTTCAACCTAAACCATTCTATGATTCTATGTTACTGGGATAGGTCTGAGAACAAATTCCATTACAGTTTCATGGGATAATGTTATTGTTCTGACACTTTTTTTCTTTTCAGTGACTAGAATTTAAGTGCAAGCATAGAGTAACTTAACCTTGTGTTTTGTCCTATAATAATTAAATGTAGCACAGCTATTCAGTTGTTTTGGTGTGGTGATTCTAAATTGTAAAGAATAGGAAAGTTCCAGAGACATAAAGTAGAGAACAGCAAAAGGTAAATAGAATAGGGAATTCGATACAAAAGAAAAATACTAGATAGGTCTACATCATTCCTTTGGGTTATTGATTAGGATATATTGTGCTGCACAGACTCTTTCTTCCTTTCCTCTTCTTTGTTCTGGCTGCTGCTGGCTGGTGTTTTTGTATGGCTTCGCTGACATTGGCTGAGACTCTTATTATGGCTAAGAAGCAGTGGGCCATAATTTGATAGTTAGGTTCATAGCAATGAAAAATAGTCTGAGTATTTCTATGTCCTTTATTTATTTTATTGTTTTATGGCTGGGGAAGAGGTGGGTTGTGGTATTGCATTTAAAAAATACATTATTTTAATTACAAAAATGCTTGTTTTTTCTGAATTATTCGTTTGGAGCCCTGAAGTCTAGATGAATTTCAGGGAAGCAAGTGTCAGAATATTGCTCATCTAAGACACTGTTTCAGAAACATACTCATATTGTACCTACAAAAAAAAATCTTTAGTACTCATTGTTTTACTACCTTCCTTTATGACATTAATAATTATTAGCTGAAAATGTTGTTCCCATTTTGGTAAACCACAGCTGAAATTTAATTAAACTTTTGCATCCCCTATGGTAAGACACAAACAGAAAATAAAACACACATGCCAAACAAAGCCCTACAGTGGTTAGGAAGAAGAGAACTGTGTGCTTTGGGAGATTTGAAAGAAAAGGAACTTTTTCAGCTTTGTGACTAGTTGATTACTTATTTAATATCCAACTCCAATACATGAAATTTACAGTGTTCAGTTTGGCATTATGATGTGTTCAGCTATATATATATATTAAAAGCAAAAAAACCAACTCTATAAATTTATTAAAGGCAATAGGATTCTTTAGAAGATCAGACATGAGTAGTGTGTAATGTAATCAAGTGTTAGTTTACCATGGAACTATAAAAATATTGCTTTATGTTATATATACTTTAACAGCATGGTATATTACATATACCTTAGATATATATAAAAACAAATATTCAAACATATGCAGTTGGAAGATGCCAAAAATACTTTTCTCTAAATGAAAATAACAGATGAAATAAAGGAAATTTCATCATAACACATTGGGGTTTTTTTGCCAAAGCTACAGATGTGGTATTTAGGCTGAAGCTTGTCAGTGATCCACCTTCAGAATATGAACTTTTTAAGTTTAATCCATATGAGATGTCACACAGTGATGCAGAATCAATCTAAATTAGAACACAAGCCACCAGCACATTGACTGATTGGCAATCTACAATTATGACAGTTTTACTCAAAAGAAAGAGTTTTAAAACTTCCACATTTTTAGTAAAAACTTATCACTGTAAAATGGTTTTAAAAGCGAACTGCATTTCTTTTGTGTTCAGATATACAATTTGTTCTGCACATCCTTTTGGTTTTATTATGGCTTTCTTTTTTTCTCTTTCCCTCTGCTTCCTCCACCCTGTTTCCTTCTTTGCAGCATAAACTGGTAAAATACCAGACATCTATTTGGACAGCAAATCCAAATATTAAGAAGATGTCTCATCTGCAGTGCAAAATAATATGTTGGTGCTAGGTTTAATCATGTGTCCTAAAATTCTTTCAGATACAACGATTAACAGAATGCTAAAAATGAGATGAATAATTTAACAATTCAGTGAGTATTCATTAATTTACTTCATGACATCTACCAAAGACTTAGTTTTCAATCTATACTTCCATGGGATGTTTATTTGCATGACATATTTCTGAGAAAAAAACATAAATAATAATTTTGCATTCGTTATTCATGTTGTTGTTGATTAAATAATGTTATGGAAAATTATAATCATATCCATGACATTTTGCATCAGTCATATTTTCAAAGTCCCTGGCTAATTTCATACATACCTACTCTTCCATTTGAAAATTCCCACAGAATGAATAGGTCTCACAAACAAACTCCTTGCCATCATCCCAACAGCACCTACCTGCCCAGAACTTGTCTTCTGTTTAATAATTTATAGTATTAAAAAAAGGGCTTCATTTACTCCTATTACCTCCTGACAGAAATTGCTAGAAAACATACCAGGAAAAGACAGAGTTGGCAGTGGTGCTTATGATGCATCAGCTTTAATCCATGAATTCTTCAGTAATGTGTCTGAACCGTCCCTGTCAAAAGGAGTTTGAATACCCACTTCAGGGAATGGCCTCATTTGGCAGCCATGTGACCTGCATAAGCAGGACTCTCTCTGTCCTTCCCGTTGTGGCTGTTCCACTTTACAAGAAGGATACATCAAAATATAAGGAGAGATCATGAAAGAATTATTTCATAGACTGGTGATAATAGCTTTGCTGCGAAGAGCAGATTTAAGTCAAAGTCACTTTGGTGAATATGGTGCATGCAATTACAAACAGCCATTTGACTGAATATCTGTTTGTGCTAAAAGTATCTTGGCTTGACTCAACATTATCCTGGTCACTTCCATCTACTTCATCCATCTCAATATAATAGTTGTTGACAAATTTCCATACTGACTGTAGTCCCAAAGACATGTATTTCCTATGTTCACTGTAAAATCAACTGATGTTTCAGGAGGCACAGCAACGATGTTTAACATTATTAATGTTAACATTGCCAATGTAATGCCCACTTATAATCAATATAATAATCAGAATAATCAATTCTGAAGTGATTAGCACCACAAAAATTATGTCTAAGATGCATCATAGCAGAACTAGAGGTTGTACATCTTTATGTCTTTGATAATAACCCTAGAGATGACCAGCAGTAATGCAAAGATGCAAACACTTCAGAGAGGAAGTGTTGGAGGCTTGAAAGGACAAAAGAACCCAAACCGTAGCAAGTAAAATAATTAAACATATCTGATTGTTGATCTGAATACCAGCAGCAGGTGCTGTTCATCTCCTATATTGAATACTCACTCTATCAGAGAACATGCTTTGTATTTTTAATGCTTTTTTTTTTTTTTTCTCCATTTTTCTTCTCCAGTTTTACAGGCAAACTGGAGTGACCCTGGAATCTGATTTATGAGCCTTTTGGAGTCCAACAGTCACCACAAATAAACTCCCACCACATGAACAATGCTTCTCTCATATTCTTCCTTTGCAAGTTTTATTGAACCTCTTGAAACTATTCAAGGCAAAACATTCCATAGATCTTGAAATAATGAAAAGTTTGAAGTATAATTTTGAAGTATGTCTGCTTAGAATACATTAAGGACTGAGAAGCATTGATTAAAATTCTTCACATTTCAGTGAATATTTAAAATTTTTCACTGACACCTCCCCCCAAAAAAAATTCAGAAATTGAAGAATATCAGAAATTAAAACCTTATTCTCTTATTTTTAAATTATGTAACAACTAATTTTTAAAGGGTCTTTTATTTTTATAATGAGTTTTACCTAGAAAATTTTCTAAATTAAGTCCTTATGTGTTTTATTTTGTTGGTTTGAGCTAATTGGAGAATTTGAGTGAGAAATTAAACACCGTGCCACTTCACCCAGTTTTACTGAGACAGAAGAAAGAAGATTGTTTTGAGAATGTTCCCAAAACATCCAGATAAGCCAGTGTGCTTGCGCAGTCAGTTGGCTCTGGGTCCGTGCAGGCTTCAGCAGCTTCTTTCCTTTGTATCTCTGCCTTTGAACTAATTCAGAGTAAAATCACTAAA